>JANAVB010037020.1:16842111-17144611 GCA_029216955.1 Iris pallida
ATGGGCGGTGATCAGTAAGTTATATGTGTATAACTTGCTGGCGGTCAACATAGGAACACCGCTACGCTATACCGACCGACGTCCTATACTGGATCTTCTGTAGCTTCAACATATTCTTCTCAAGCACGTCGCGAATCCAGTGGTAGCGAACATCGATGTGCTTGGACTTCGAGTGGAAAGTCGGGTTCTTTGCTAGATGGATGGCACTCTGACTATCACAGTGAAGAACAAATCTCTTCAACACCTAGTTCCTTCAAGAACCTCTTCATCCATAGCAGTTCCTTGCTGCCCTCAGTCGCAACAATGTACTCGGCCTCAGTTGGATAGGACAACACACTTCTGCAACCTGGACTGCCATGACACAGCTCCCCCAGCAAAAGTGAATAAATATCCTGAAGTCGATCTGTTCTACCTCCACTTCTTCTTCTGCCTACCTGGAGGATTAAGACTTCGGATGATGCCCAAGGGACTTTCCCACTGCTAGCTCGCCTTTTCCGCCTGAAACTAAGAAAGAGTCGTTCTAATCGGCTGAGATTGAGCCCATCTCCTTGAATCGATTTCCAATCTCTCTTTCTTCTGAACCCTCTTCGCTTAGCTACTTACCGAGGGTATTCCCACAACAGCGGTTGCCGCTCTATCTATTAGAAGTTAATTCAAGGGCGAAAGCTAAGGAAGGCTGTTTCCAAGGACGGCAGACGGGATAAATAAGGTAAGGCAGGGCCAAAGAAGGTAGCATGGCTACTAGCGGCGAGACTACATGCTTCAATTTCATAAGTGGGCGAAGGAAGAATAACTGAGCTTCAAGCAAAGAAGGCGGGGAATTAGAACTCAGAATAAGCTCTTTTGACCAATTAGCACGTTTGGTGAAAGAGGGTATCATAGAAAGCATTCACAGTAGTTTCTACGGTCACTGATCAAAAGCACATACATTCATTAAGGGATTTTACCAGCTCGAGGCCTATTGTCCACGAAGGCTGATCTCTTACCCGAAGCTCTCTGACCTGTCATTGACCGACCTCTCTTTCCGATCTGATCCAACTCTAGCAACAGGCGAATCTCAAACCCAAACGCCTCTCATCTCCAACTCGAGCTCCAAACCCAGCTCTGACCTCGGACCTGGAACATAGTAAGCTTTCCGTTCACTTCTCTGACTTCAATACCCGCCGCCGACCGCTCTGTGATCTCATTCAAGCTAACCCGGATCCTCTCCTTATCGACTCACCTCCCTCTGCTTGACTTGAGCTTTCCTCCCCCGCTACCGTTCAAACTCTATTCCCGCCGTCACAGGAAACCTTGCGGTCAATAAGCAACCGTCTTCTGTTTTCAGGTCCCACATTGAATCTCAAATCGATCTTTGCTACATGTTGCTTAAGACATCGAATTCGAAGAAAGAGAGAGTGAGCAGCTGACTTGCAACCTAGGACCTAGGGGCAGGAAAGATGATATTACCCCAAGACCAAGACTGACTTTCACTAGTTCGGAGATGGAAGATGACCAGGCACCAAGGCTAGATGATATGCCTAGTTCATACATTTCAAGCCTTTGGATAATTCTATCTAGGTATTTATTGGCATAGGCGATATAAAAATGAGCTATTCCCTTGTTTCCTTGATCTTAAAGAAGGGAGCTAAAAAGGCAGCGCATTGCAAGCAAACAAACCCAGAAATGCATGTTCTAGATCATGACCTAAGCTAAAGTGGAAACTGGGTTCTGATTGATTAATGACAAATTATTTATTTAGAAATAGATCATGGATTGTGTATTGCTGCTTAGGAGGGGAGAAATAGGCCTGATCACAAATTATGTTCTGGATGAATATCTGGCTAGAGCGCAATTCTGTCTTGTCCTAATCCTTTGTCCTATTTACTTAATGAGCCTGTGATAAAATTGTTTTTGTGCATTGCCCAAAAGAGATTTTTGTAACCGTACGGGTTTGGACTTCTGAGTTTACTCATCTCATCACACTTTATCTATTGCTGGTACTTCTGATATCATTCTCTGCTCAACCTGATTCAAACCACCATTTAGAAGTGATGTAAGAAGATGGAGATGTGGCAAAAAGGAAAATTCCCATGTAATTTGTTTTAATTGATCTCTGCTATCTAGGGATGAAGGCCGTCCCATTCACAGATTAATTATTTAAGAATGTGGCAACCCCAAAGGTTAACTTCATGTGTCAGGCTATGAAGGAGAAGCTGCTGCCTTCAGAATTTCTAATAAAGGTGAAAGAATAGTTTGTTGTGCGAAAGGAGCACACAAACATATAATATCTTCAACAAATTAAGGAGAAGTAAATCAGCATAACATATCTCTATCAAATGTCAGACTACTCGATCAAAGATAGAAAGCCGTGCTCTCATTCCAATTTGCTTGTGCGCATGAGGATCACGCTTCCAGCTTATCCAAAGAAGCTAGTTTTATGTCAAAAGAATTATGGAAGAGAGGATGTGTGTGGGTGAGTGGGAGGTTTGGTGGATGGGTGGAGTGAGACCTCTCATTTTATTCAATCAAAAACAGTGTCAAGAGAAAGGGAGGCAACCCAGACACCAAGTCACCCTTTTGTTCCGACGCAACTGGAATGAAAGCAAGAATGATGGCCTCCCGACAAGTGAGTGAGAGCTAGACAGATGAGAGATCCAATTTCTGCTGGGTGGGTGGGTGGGGGGGTGGGGAGGGGTCATTTCAGTCTGGATTTGTATTTCAGAATCCAAAATAACTGTCAATCTATCAGGATTTGGTAACCATGTATCTGTCATCCACTCCATGCTGGATCCTGAAATCCATATTGCCACTAGTAATCTATATATTACAATTTTGTGACTTGAGATATTGAATACGTACCATATTAACTGAACCAAATACTTAAAATAATTACTAACACATTTTATGTTTATTTTACTAACTACTGGCTCATGATATTTATATTTACTGGTCCATACCTAATATTGGAATTAGAGACGTCAATGATATCCTATAACCCGAACCATTAGTTTAGCATCAGAGAGGTTGGATTTCAAAAGTTGCCCAAAATCCTTAATGGTTAATGTTTGGAATTTGGATATGACCTCATCTGGAATAAGTGTGTATTATGTGTGAAAATATTAAGTTCATCATATACAGCTCGTAGTAAAGTAGAAATAGTCAAAGATATGAACTCAAATAGTAGTTTAAATATCTTAAATTTAAGCATATTAAACTACATAACATGTGAAATCCGACACCGTACCAGAAGGACTTTCCCTACGATATTTCTTGAACCCCTTTATAAGAAAATAATTTATAAGATTTAATTGAAAGGGTTTTTCTACAGCAACAGAAAAAGTAGTTTAAGAATGAAGATGGTTTGGGAAATATTTTGACCATCCTTATTTATGCCATTTATGGTGATAATCAATAGGTTATGTTGTCGAATTACAAATATTTAATTTTCTAGTAATGCACAATGTTAAGTGTTATATTAGAGTTATGAGTTAATGGACTTCAGTCCCACATTGCTTAGAATAATAGGAGAGGAGGCTAGCCTCTTCTATATATATGTAGTCTTTCATCAATAATAATCATATCATTATTTTCACTCTACATGGCATCAAAGCCAAAACCCTAGCCATCACCTACCACTCTCCCGCTCTCCACAAAACCCTAATCTCCACACCATAAAAAGAAAAACCTAGCCGTCACCCCGCCCCCCGTCAGCCCCCACCCCCCCCGTCCCCCGCCCCTGTCAGCGCCCCCCCCCCCCCCCCCGGCTACCCCCTTTCCGACCTGTCAGCCCCCCTGTCAGCGCCCCCCCCCCCCCCCCCCCCCGTCAGCGCCCCCCCTGTCAGCCCCCCCTCCCGATGCCTCCAATCCCTAACCCTCTCCTTCCATCAGCCGCCACCCACTCCGTCCAAACCCTAGTTTAGTTTCTAAAAAAAAAAATTCATTGTTGGGATTCTCAGAGGAAAAACATTTGTTGGAACCTCTGCCCATCAATGCTAAAAAATTAACAAAGAGCACACATATGGTTTGTTGTGCATGAATATTTGTTTCTTTCCTTGATCTTCACACCCGGATCTATAGAGGTTACCATGGATTATCTCTCTGTCCTGGCCTCACTGCTTTCTATGCGCGTATGCCGGTTCTGACTCTGTTTTTAGCGCATTGGCAGAGTTGCTGTGTTTATTAAGTGGAAAGAACACATCGACAGTCGAATCTCTGACAAATAGGAGACTCTACGGCGAATAGCAGTGCCACAGATACTAGTATCGGCAACACACTAGCAGGCAATAGCACGACGATTTCCTCCATTGGACTTGTCGATCGACGGTTGGAAGAGCCAGAGGGCTACTCGACATAAAAAAAGAAGGTCGAGAAGACACTTCGAGGAATGCGGTTGTCCAAACATCTGACTGACAACCCTCCAGCAGACGATGAACCCATCTTTGAGCAATGGGAGACAGATGACAGTCGATTGTTTACACAGTTGATGAATTCCATGGAACCATCGGTGGAAGACATGGTTCAAAATACGGACTCCGTGAAAGAGTTATGGAAAATGTTGGCAGCGGCGTTTGATAGTAAACGCAATTTGTCTCGTATATATGACTCGGCCGTTGGTGTGTACAGAACAAATCAAGGAGACAAATCTCATAAAGATCATTTTCGGGCCTTCAAGGCTATGACGGATGAGATCGACCGTTCAGTTTAATTTCTATTAGTCAAATTACTCGTAAACTACATTGCTCGGTAACATTTTTTTTCTGATGGTTGTATTTTTCAGGACCTGAAAACTGGAAAGACTATCGGTAACATTTTTTTTCTGATGGTTGTATTTTTCAGGACCTGAAAACTGGAAAGACTATCGGTAAGGGGCATGTGGCTGGAGGCTTGTACCTGTTTGACGCAACTCCTTCTGTTGTCTGTGCTGGCATAAAACTCGATCTTGTCGAGCTACATTGTCGGTTAGGCCATCCATCGTCCCAAGCTCTCCAGAAAATATACCCATCTTTAGATATTCTCTCTTCTTTTCATTGTGAGCCATGTAGTTTAGCTAAGCATCATCGGGTTCCTTATCCGGTGAGTCCAAATAAAATTGCTTCCGCTCCTTTTGAGTTTGTGCATTCTGATATATGGGGACCCTGTCCGACTGACTCCGTAATGAGTTTTAAGTACTTTGTTACTTTTGTCGATGATTACTCACGTGTCACTTTTGTTTATTTGATGAAAAATCGCTCTGAATTATTTAACATCTGGTGCAACTTTCATGCTGAAATAAAACACAATTTGGTCTTCCAATCAAAAAATTTCGGAGTGACAATGGTCGTGAGTATTTATCTCGTGATCTCGATAAACATCTGGCCCTCAATGGCATCATCCACCAAACCTCTTGTGCGTACACACCACAACAAAATGGTGTAGCCGAACGCAAGAATCGTCATTTATTGGAAACAACACGTGCTCTTATGTTTCAAGCACGTACTCCCAAACGATTTTGGTCGGATGCGGTTCTTACTGCTTATTATCTTATTAACCGCATGTCATCGTCTGTTTTCAATGGTAGCTCTCTCTTTTCTAGGCTTTTTCCTGAACGAGAACCATTTCCTCTGCCTCTCCGCATCTTTGGCTGCTTATGCTATATTCGGGATACCCGACAAACATTTCTAAATTAGATCCTAAGGCAATACAATATATTTTTCTTGGATATCCTAAAGATCATAAAGAGTATCAGTGTTTCTCCCATGTCTTAAAGCGATATTTTTTCACTCGAGATGTTACCATTGTAGAAACATAATTTCCACCATTCCCATAATCAACGGGTCCGGCTCCTCTGGTCTATCCAGAAGAAGATTTTTTGTTATTTCCTCCTCAAACACAACAGCTTCCCGTACGGGTGCCCTCCCTTACCGAGCCAGTCTCCCAGGCAGATGGTCCACATACACCGATTCAGCCATTGCCGACATCGCCCACAAAATTATCCTCCTCTGGTTCTACCAGCAGCTCCGACTCCAATGAGTTGCCTCCATCCCTTCCACCAGCAGCTCCACCAATTCTGCCAGCACTGCAGCTCCGGCGGTTCCACCTCCAGAACGTCCTCGTCGTGGTCATCCCTTGTATGTTGACAGCTACAAAGGACTTACCAGTCACACTCAGTCTCTGGTGGCTACTATTGATGGGATTCAGATCCCAATACCGCTGAGGAGGGTCTCCGACATCCCGGTTGGCGTGCTACTATGAATGAGGAGATAAAAGCTCTCCAGGAGAATAATACTTGGGACTTAGTCGACTTACCTACTAGTAAACAGGCAGTCGACTGCAAATGGGTGTTCACGATTAAGGTAAAACCGGATGGCACTCTTGATCGACTGAAAGCTCGTTTGGTGGCCAAAGGATACTCTCAAACCTATGGTGAGGATTAATTCGAGACATTCTCTCATGTGGCCAAAATGACATTCGTTCGTGTCCTCATGACCTTGGCCATTCGATATGACTGGCCGTTACTTTAGCTAGATATAAAGAATATTTTTTTCCACGGAGATTTTGATAAAGAGGTATATGTGATGCAACCTCCCGGGTTCGTTGCAAGGGAGGAATAAAGTGTGTCATCTGAGGAAGGCCCTCTATGGTCTGAAACAATCACCTCGTGCATGGTTTGGTCGATTTACACATGTTGTTACTCAATTTGGTATGTGTCAATCAAGGAAGGAACATTCAATCTTCTATCGACACACATCTGCTGGAAGAATACTCCTTGGTGTCTACGTTGATGATATTATAATCACGGAAGATGACAGCCAGGTATTGCAAGCCTCAAGAAGTTTCTTGGAGAACAATTTCAAACCAAGGATATGAGATCCTTCAATTATTTCTTGAACATTGAGGTCACACGGGGTAAGCGGGACATTGTAATGTCTCAAAGAAAGTATGTGCTAGACATACTAAATGATGCAGGCATGATACAAGCAAAAGAAGCAACCTCACCTATGGATCCAGGGGCGAAGTTACTTCCAGACGAAGGGGTCCTGATGACCAATCCAGATCAGTATCGTCGAGTAGTTGGAAAACTCAACTACTTGGCGGTTATGATGCGTCCGGACATTTCTTTTGCAGTGAGTGTTGCAAGTAGATTTATGACTTCTCCAAGAATTCCATACTGGCAGACAGTTCTCAGAATTCTGTGTTATCTAGTAAAGAATCCAGGAAAAGGAATTTGAATGGAGAATAATGGACACACTAGCATTGAGTGTTTTACTGATACTGACTGGGGAGCAAGCCTGACAGATAGACGGTCTATATCTGGCTACTCAGTATTTATTGGTGGAAATCTAGTGTCATGAAAGAGCAAGAAACAAAGTGTGATAGCACGCTCAAGCTCAGAAGCAGAATATCGAGCTATTGCTCATGGCACATCAGAGATATTATATATGAAGCATCTCCTACAAGAACTGGATGAAGACGCAAGGTCTCAAGTGGCAGATCTATGGTGTGATAACCAGTCTGCTATTCACATTGCCACCAACCCAGTATTTTATGAACGGACGAAGCATATTGAAATTGACATTCATTTTGTTCGTGATGAATATAAAAAGGGAGTCATAAAGTTTCAACATGTGAGGACCGGCGACCAGATAGCTGATATCTTCACAAAGCCTCTTCTGGGTCCTCGGGTTCAATTTTTATGTAACAAGCTAGGCATGATTGACATATATGCTCCAGCTTGAGGGAGGGTGTTAAGTGTTACATTAGAGTTATGAGTTAATGGACTTTAGTCCCACATTGCTTAGAATAATAGGAGAGGAGGCTAGTCTCTCCTATATATATGTAGTCTTTCATCAATAATAATCATATCATTATTTCTATTATACACACAACTTTTAAATCCTAACCATAAAAACAATTGACTAACTACATTTTAAATCCAATCATTCGGATCCAAAAAATCCATGTTGACTAAACTTACCAGAGGTGCAGTGGAAATGAAAGGGCCTGCTCTTCATTATCTATGGACTTTATGGAGGAGAAACGGAGTCAAAAGACAATCTACGAATTCCGTCGGTTACCTTTCAAGCTATATGCTATGTCACACAGGCACAGAGAGGATGAAGAATTTCGAAACACTTAAGCCCAAATATGTTCAAAGTGATTCGACCATGTATGTCAATCACCTCCACGAACTAGCAAGTTCAAAAAAAAAGGTACTGAAATGCTCGTTTGTTGATGTTGCACCGGTGCACTACAGTTCATTGTAGTATAGATGCACTTCAACTTCTCGTAGGATCTTCTGACACCGTCCCACCGTCTCTATGAGCATGACATGATAAATTCATGGTTAGAGAAAACTTAGTGTGGTTTTTTCCGATATTCATACTATAGTGTTGATTTTTCCTTATATAGAACAGCTAGTCATTGAGCAGTTATAGACTTGAACAGCCTGTAATTTTGAATATAAAGATCTAACATCAATGCAGCCATGTGAAACCCCATAACTTGATCAGACACAGCAAATTGACCTATGTAACCATTGACCCGTCAGAGACCCGCTATGTAAGTGACCGCATGGCGTCCAACATGGCATCAACTATCGTCTAATGCTGACGTGCTAAGTGCAAAGTACGCCAACAAAGTGCCACATTTGTGCCCTAATGCCCATGCCCAGCTCGATCTCGGGCTCCGACTCCGAGAAGGGGCCTCGATAGCCTTTAGAATTGGTGTCCAAAAACTATAAATAAATATGCAAGGGGCAGGATTCGAGCTTCGTTTTATTGAAGCCTCCAACAACAAATTACCACTTGGGACAAAATACCACCTTGTCATGTATTCAATTATCATTAACCTTATATCCAAATACACAAGGGTTTGTCCTAATGTGCAACTAATATTTGACTTGGTTAGGAAAAAATCCCAACAAAACATATTTCAATAGGTTATCTAAGCATTCGTCACAATGACCATACTTGTGTAATGGGATAGACGTCGCCATCAACTTAAATATTTCCATAGGAGGAAAAGATAAAGCAAGATATGTAATGAACCATGCCTTGAATTACATATCATGACTATAGTAAGCTTTCGCACAAATATCTCACTTGTGCCACTGTTTGAACATTGAAGGTCATATGTCATCCTTTGTTTTCAGTGTATGCTTTAGGGTGTCTACATGCTATACCACAGAGATGGCCTGAACCTCTGTGCATACCCATACGTGAGTTGTTTTCAATGTCTGCCAGCATAAGGCTACCTACATTTTTGCAGTTCTACGCTGATATGACATGGGCTAAACTAGAGATCTACATATCTCATGTGGTGTCATGCCACCGTAGCATGAGGTTCAAGTCATTATATTGTTGTACTATAAACATGAGTCATACAACTATCTCTGGTGCCTCCCATAGTAACATGGATCCATAATCATAGAGATCAAGTCGTCTAGTAGTGTCACTATTTTAGGAAAAACTCATTAAGGCCTATAACCATCATGTGCTTCATGCCAAGCACTAAGCATTATTAAACGCGTAAAAATTCATAAAGGCTTACAGTCATCCTTCCACATGAATTGCTCGTTAAGGCTTATAGTCATCCTTACACAAGATATTATCATAATGTTGTCTAATTGACCAAGTCACTATATGTCTCAAAATTCTGAATATAAGTTTATGATCCTTCTTTTGAACCAAAAGTTATTTATTTAGTACATATCTCTTTGAACTAAAAACAGTTAAAGTAGAATTGCATAAACAAATATCTCAAATCTCCCTCAAGGTTATTTGCCTTCCCGTGTCATCCAGCAATTGGTGCTTGAGGCCCTTAGTAAAGGGGTATGTCAAATTCTCCTGTGTCAATCACTGCAATGATACCATCTATAATGCGCTCATTCGAAGATGCATGACACTAGTTGTCTTTTTTGCCATTGAAGAGGATGTTTGAAGCTACCAATGCAGTCGCATGGTAATCTAATTGTCCTCTTTTGTCATTTTAGATGCATTTGTTAATTTTAGTGACCTTATAGCCATTTGAAGTGATGGTGACTTTCCGAACTTCTTGTGCCACATTTTGGAAGCTTGCTTCAGCCTATAAAGTGACTTCATGAGCTTATTGTCTCCGAGGCGTTTGGTGATAAATTCCTCTGGTTGTTGTATGTAGATCTCCTTAGTCAGATCTCCTAAGAAATGTCCTCTTTATGTTCATCCGGTGGATAATAAATTTGTAAATTGAGGTTCAAAGCATAGTCGATTCCTTGCTTCTAGGAGAAGCTCTTTGCTACCAGTCCTGTCTTAAATTTATAATAGTACCATCAACTCTCTTTTTTTTTGAAGATCAATTTGCATCCAATAGGTCTTACTCCTCCAGGAAGATCGACCAACACCTAAGTCTTGTTCGACATTATGGAACCTATCTCATCGTGGATTCCTTCCTGAAGATTACATCAACGGTCTTCATAGCTTCTTCATAGGTGAGAGGGTCTTCTTCAACGTTGTAGATGACAAAGTATTTTTTAAAGCTCTTCCCCATCCTTACACGCTTTGTTGAAGGTTGGTTTGATTCCGGCTTCGCCATTACATCCTCCACAGCTTCTATGGTTGGTTCCACCGAGATTCCTACATCTAGAGCTTGGTCTAAAATAATGTCTTCTTCATGCCTTGATCTTAATTAGTTGGTAACTCAGGAAGCACCACATTTTTGTCTCAATAACTCCATTAATCTAGATATTAAGAAACCTGCCAGCATCACTTCTCTCAACATAGACAAAGAAATTGATATGGTGGTCCTTATTCCAACTTTGGAATATTAATCTCAAGAAGCTTGACATGTCATAGACCACAATACTTTGATGACGTTTATGTTGGGTCTAGCCTTGAAGCAGAGTTTATGAGGTGTGACTTTTGATTGACCATTATGTATTCGATTCAAAATGGAAGTAGCAGTCAGTACAACATCTCCCATAAGCAGTTAGGTAGCCCTGCAGTAAGCAACATTGAGCCTATCATCTCGGTCAATGTCTGTTCTTTCTCTCAGCAACCCCATTGGATTGCGGGTTATATGGTGTTCTAGTCTCGTTTACAATCTCGTGCCCTGGAGAACAATATAGACTCTTGAGAAGTGTATTCTCTACGTTGATCGCTCTTAGCCTCTTCCGCTATTGTCATGCCTGACGTTCTGCTTCTGCCTTAAAGTTTTAAACTTCTCGAGTATTTCATCCTTGGATTTGAGCATGTACACAAATGAGTATTTCACGAAATCATTAATGAGAGTGCGAAAGCCCTTCATATCAACTTTTGTGGTGAAGTTCTAAAAGTCACACATGTTATAGTGCACCAACTCTAGAAAGTTTGTGCTGCAATTCACCCTCTTGAAGGGTTTTCTTACAATCTTAGTTTGTGCACAAGTTTCGCATTTGTCTGATGTCTACCCCCACAGTTTGAGATAATTTCTAGACTAGACATTTTGTTCAATCTTTTGTAATGAACATGTTCTAGTCTATTGTGCCACAATCCTAGGGAGTAAGCAGAAATACTAAGTTCGTTAATAACATCAGGGGCTACATCAAGTTGTAGTTTAACCATTCTATCAATGCAGAAAACCTTATTGAAATATGCTCCCTTGTAAGACATTACCATCTGTCCAATATTGATGTCAATCCTCAGTCCAACATTGCACAATAGGCTCCCAGGAATCAGGTTCTTGGCAACAACATATATGTGCTTGAGATTTTGCAGAGTGAAGTCTTCCTTGAGGTTACTTTCAGCACAACAGTCCCTACACCTTCCACCTATGCTTGGCTTTAGTTTGTCATGATCACCTTCTTGTATGTCGGTTTTAGGAAGTCAACAAGTTGCTCACCGAGTGTACGTAGATAGGTCATTGCCATCAAGTTGACCTATCCTTCCTTTTGTTCCTTCAATTTTGGATTGGGTCTGCAATCTCTTTTGTAGTGGTCCCTCTTGTTGCAATTATAGAAGACGACTTCTTCCTTAGACTTCGACTTGAAAATCTTTGAAATTTACCTTTAGGTTCTTGAAGTCCTTGCTGAAGGAAGATTTTTTTTTCATGTTCTTCAGATCTCCTGGTTGGATCATATTTGCCTTAGCAAACCATTTGGTCAGTGAGTCTACTATGATCTTGTTTACAGCTTCATCCTCGATGCGAATGAATCGCATTAGGTCTTCCATCTTTACTTCATCCTTCTTCCCGTACATATCCGTACTTGACCAATCCCAGCTTGTAGGGAGTTTAAAAAGCATAACCCCTAATATAAACTTGTCGACGAGAGGTATATCCTCTTCCTTAAGCTTCTTTTGCAGTTTCATTAGTTCCTTCATCTGAGATAGCGCCGCCTTCTTGTTTTTAAATTCTATTGGCATGAATTGTTGACAAGATAGACCTTCGACATTTTCTCACCATCTTTGTATTACTTCTCGAGAAACTCTCGGATATCTTGTGCCTTCTCCTTCAAGTTATAGGACTCTGCCAAGCTGTCCTCCAAAGAGTTGAGGATGAGAAGCTTGCAAAGATTGTTGTCCTCTTCAATTGTTGTTGTGCGTGCGGTAGTGACGCTTCAACAATGTCGGTTGCTGGGATTGTTGGTTCTCCAGTTGTCAGAACTTACTCCACATTAACGAGTTGGAGGTTGAGACTGATCTTCTGGTTCCAATTATTATGTTGTTCACTATCAAACTTCTCCAGCCTGTGAAAATTATTGTTCAGGAGACCTGTATGGACTTCCATGTCTACGATTTCTCAAGAATTGCAAGAAGATTCACTTTGAGATTGCTACAACAATGAGATATGTCGAAGATTTAAGCCCAAACAAAAATAAGTACAAGAGAATATAGAATGAAACAAAACTCACTAGAGTCGTTAAGACCACCGAATCAATTCATGGTTAGAGAGAACTTAGTGTGTTTTTTTCTAAATATCCATACCATGGTGACAGTACTAATTATTCCCTTCTCAAAGAAGAGTCAGTCAAAGGCACTTATAAACTTGAACAGCCTGCAACTTCGAAAGTATAAATGCAATGAAGTCATACGAAACCTCTTAATCTGGTAAGACTCAGCCATAACAGCCAAACACTTTATTTCCTATGTAACTGCTAACCCCTGAGAGATCTGCCACAGAAACGACCGTGTGGTGTCTAACATGGCACCAACTATGCATCCGATGCTAACGTGCTAAATGTAAAGTGTGCTAACAAAGTGACAATTTGAGCCCTAAAGTCCATGCCTAGCTCAGCCCCAGGTCCAGGCGACCTGGAGAGGCTTTAGAATTGGTGTCAAAAATCTATATTAATATAGAAGGGGCAGGATTCAAACTTTGTTCTCTTGAACCCTCCAAAGCTAGTTATCACTTGGAACAAAGCAGCATCTTGTCATGTATTCAATTATCATTAACCTTATATTGAACTATACAAGGGTTTGTCCTAATGTGCAACTAATATTTGACTTGGCTAGGATCAAAACCCCAAAATAGGACAATGTAAGGACACTGCGACACGGACACAACACCTATGTTGGTTTGTCCTAGTGTAATTTGTAGTGTCCGGGGTGTGTCCAATATGCGTCCAACACGGCCAAGATTTTTTGAGTGTCCGTGCTTCCTAGCTTTCTAGAGACCTTTCAAGCCGCTCAGTTTGGCAAATTTTGGAGCTAGGTCAGACTTGAGCCAAAATGCAAATTAAGCAATTCAAAATTGTGAAACTATGAAACTGGTGACTAGACAAACCACATGTTGCATAGTAAAATCTTAACATTTCTAGCCCATTTATAAATGATCCCACCAGAAAAATTGATATTCGAATAGCTTATGTTTTTTCAGTTGCTTAACAATGTGACATTTGCAACACGTTATAAAAATAAGGCATTAAGGTTATAAATTTTCAGCAACTATGTAAGTAGGGAATATGAAAAACAATAAAATGAATGCTAGAATAGAATAGAATTTGCCCATAATGTCAAAAGAGGTACCAACAACAAGATTATAACTATTTTATCCTAAGAAACATGGTGGATGACATAGTGATTATATCTTCATTAACCCTTACGTAGCTTAAAGGCAGATATTTTTTGCTGCATGGGTGCTGATTTGTTAGGATTTAATTGTCTAAACAGATCAATCGTATTTCTTGGCTGATAAAGTAAAAACTTCCCAAGCATCATAAAAGCTAAACCAGAAACATAAAGGTACAGGTAACCGCCCAAGCCTTTACTAAAGCATTCTTATGAAACACGAAGAAAACAGGCATGCCATACTTCGGAAGAGATGGTTTTCAAGACTTCCTCTCGCCATAAATTCATAGACAAGCAACCTTTGGTCATCTTCAATGCAGTATCCTATGAGCTTGACAAGGTTGGGATGATGCAGCTGCCCAAGGAAATCAACTTCCGCCTGCATATTAGAAAAAAATTATCAGTAATCTCTTCTAATATGCCAAAACTATTCTGATATCCAAGGTAAACAACAAATCAATCATTAAGCCTTTCCCTCATTCCACTAGGCAATGTGCTTACCACCCATTCCCGGTGACCTTGAAGAGCATCTGGCTTCAGGCTCTTAACTGCAACAGTGATACCGGTGCCGGGTTTTGCAGGAGCTGTGCCATTTTCCTCTATCCAGCCCTTGAAAACATAGCCAAATCCACCTTCCCCAAGGATACTATCAGGTCTAAAGTTACCAGTGGCAGATTTCAGCTCCTGGAAAGTAAATTCAAGTAACTGACAGTATGCTTTATTTATAGAGGTTGATTTCAAAATTTCCGTAGCCAAAGTAGTTTCTTCAGGAGCAGTAAGCTCACGATTGCTAGCATTTAGGTATCTTGTTTCACTTGCTGCAATGCAAGAACTATGTATCAAATTTCTATATATTTGCAAAAGTGTGCAAAGGCAAAAACTAGATTATTAATGTCAGGAACCAGAACTTCCAGATGGCGCTATTAATAGGAAACTAAGAAAAGATGACTTTAAGGAGTATTGAGTTAATCACATATATTTATATGTAAAAACAAAACAAAATGACTTTTCCTTCAAGACTTAAAAACAAAATAAAAATTGAGATTTGACCTTTTGAGATATCATAAAGGTAAAGCAGGGTAATAATACATGTTAAAGTCCCAACAATACAGAAAAATCAAGGTGTACAAAGAAGTTTTATAGTGGAGCAAATTCGTAGAGAAGCAATTTGAATCTCATTTCATAGTTGGCTACAAGGGAACTAGTTTGGGTCGAGATCTTTCGGACCAAGTCAAGATTAGCCAATGGAGGCATAATGCAGTATATATAGCCAGCTTCCTTCTTCCTATTGGGTTTTGGGTAATGGTACAAGTGCAGCTTACAAATTTGATGTGTATTTTTATTTCCTTTTTAACAGCAATGAACCTAAATCAGACTGCAGGTCATCTATGAAGTATGAAGTGAACTTGAATAAGGAAGAAGAGTGCCCCACCAAAGTAGTCCCTACTGATCAAATTTGTGGGCCATCTGACTAGGTCGAATCTTTACTAATAATCTATTATATTATATAATGCCAAAAGTTAGGCTTCACCGTGAAATTTTTCTTCCAAAAATACCCTTGCATATCTATATTAATTAAAAATGGTTCATTAATTTTAATAAGAACAACTTAGTAATTACGAAGACTACCCTTTGGTCTTCCTAAAGATTCTTCCTAAGTTAATTAAAAGAATGTTAAAATACGTGCAAGGCACGTGCACATATGCTAGAGTAGATAATGGTACTTTGTTTTGTTAATCGTGTACCTAAAAGATCTCTCCAGGAATGAGAGGTAACATACCTACTGAAGCAGCCCGAGATGTGATATCTTAAGTTAGATATGCAGTTCATGGTCTGAGAATTCCAGAATAGTTGTCCTTCAATGCTAGTCCCAATGCATGTTAGGATCAACTAACAAGAAAAGGCAAAAATTTGGTGGCAGGTTCTCTTACGTTATTTAACTCTCGGTCAAGCCTGTCAGAGTTATTCGCATGTTGTGAAACTTAAACAAGGAGAATGCTTTTGTATGAACCAGATTTTAAGGGAAAACCTCATATGTGGATCAGAACAAGATCATGTTTGACAAAAATGCACCAATTGGTAGCTACAAGATGATCAATTACATATTTAAAGGTCACCATATTGGGCAGATAAAATTTTAGCTCTCAACAGTCACCATGGATACTCGGCATCAAACTTTGATTCAAAGGTCAACTATTTGAGCATTAAAATGTCTTGAAGCAACGAGGCAGGGACAGGACATCCGTTTCCGGAGTGTCTGTGCTTCCTAGCATATCAACATCCATCAAGGCAACAAATAAGTAAAAGAACAAACCAAGACAAACTAGCCTAGTGAGAGTTTCCATTATAATCTAAATTCCATCTCAACCTTACATAAAATTGAACAACCACTTCTCCTTTTGATCTTTAACAATATAAGAGAAAGTCCAAATTGAGTTCACATACCATTCTATGTTAGTACATACAAGTTGACTAAAAATGAGCCAAACCAAAGAAAACCCCTATATGGGCAGTGGGCACACACCAATTGCACTATAAATGCAATTTTTAAAGCCAAAATGCATTATTTTTCAATCCAAGAAGGACTAGAACAAGCAAAATGTAAGAGACCCAGATGGCCAAACAGTCCAATATGCCTGCATCGTGAACCAACTAAACTAAAAATACAAAAGAAACACTAAATGGGCACGGGCACACACACCCCATTTGAACCAAAGATGCAACTTTTAAAGCCAAATTGCATTCCTTTTCGGTCCAAGAAGACTAAATGGAAGAGACCCAGATGGCCAAACAGTCCAATATACCTGCATCATGAAATAATTGAACTAAAATGTAAAAAAAAAAAAAAAAAAAAAAAAAAAAAAAAAAATACTAAATGGGCATACACCAATTGCACTAAAAGGTGCAATTTTTACAGCCAAAATGCTTTCTTTTCAAGCCAAGAAGGACTAGAACAAGAAAAATGAAAGAGGCCCAGATGGCCACAGTTCCAATACACCAGCATCACAAACCAATTGAACTAAAAAAAAAAAAAGGGCACTCACCGATTCCACTAAAAATGCAATTTTAAGGCCAAAAATTAAAAATGCAATTTTTAAGTCCAAAAATGTAATCTTTTCCAACCCAAACTACCTGCATCATGAACAAGACTCGTTCTTGGGAGGGTGTTGGGGGACGCTTTGGTGTTGTTTGCGGAAGCAGCAGCAGAGAGGGAGGAGGAGCCACAGGAAGCAGCAGCAGCTCCCTTGATTCCTCGAGCCAGAGCAAGCCAACACCCACAGCTCTTCTCCTTCATTGGTGATTGATGATGCCAAAGCTCTCATTCCAAGAGAAGAAGAAGAAGAAGAAAGGAGAATGGATCCACACCCATTTCTCCCATGGAATGAGTGAGAGATAGAGAGGGAGAGAGAAGAATCGTTGGTGGGGAAAAGAAGGGAGTGCAGTTGCAATATGCAAAATGGCTGAGTGTGTTGGTCGTCACCATCATGATCACAATCATCAAGGTATATGCAAAGAAGAGGAAGAAGAAAAAGTTTGTTTTTCCACTCAGATTCTCTCCTCCCCAATTGGCCATTTTTAAGAGAGAATAATAGTGCAACAATGATATAGAACTAAATAAGATTATGTTGAGAATCAATAAGGGACTTTTAGTCCCACATCGGAATATGTAGTATGTAGAGGAGCTAGACTCCCTATATATAGTGAAGTAGTCCATCAATAAAATTAACCAACTATTAATTTCTACATGGTATCAGAGCCATAATTCTCTCTCTCTCTCTCTCTCTCTCTCTCTCTCTCTCTCTCCACAAAACAAATTTTTTCCCCTAGCCGACGACCCGCTGCCCCTAGCCGCCGACCCCGCTGCCCCACCGCTCCACCGCTGCCCCAGCCCTTCTCTTCCCTCCCGACGACCCGCTGCCCCACCGCTCCACCGCTGCCCCCCCTACAGCCAGCCCCCCCTCCAACCCTAGCCGACACCAGCCCAAATGTGGTCGTCGGATCGGTTCCGTGTCCGGTTGTAGAAAACTGGACGAAAGGGGGAGAGCACAGTGACTCAGATACAGAAAATGAAGAAGAAGATCCATTTGTTACGCAGGGGGAGCAGCAGACAAGGGAAAAGGAGACGCAGGGGGAGCAGCAGACAAGGGAAAAGGAGCTCCAAGTCTACAAAAGAAGACAACAGAAGTCCAGTACTGTGCCTATGCCATGCCCTGTGCCTACTGTACCAAGTCCCTCGTCTACTCCTGCTCCAACTCCTGAAGATGTTGCCCCCGCACTGAATCACTCGGATTCAGATACGGATCTCTCCGACTCGGATGGTACGATCTCTCCACCACCTATTGCTCCCTTAAGGAGATCTTCTCGCATCAATGCGGGTAAGGCTCCTGCTCGTTTTGATGATTACGAACATGACATTGCCAACTTCTTGTCTTATTCTAACATTTCTTCGAATTATCGAGCCTTCATTGCATCGTTAGACTCTACTTCGTTGCCCAAGTGTTGGCAGGAAGCAAAGAAAGATCCAAGGTGGAAAGCTGCAATGATGGAAGAACTTGGAGCACTGGAGAAAAATAAGACATGGGAGCTGGTTCCATTACCCAAAGGGAAGAAAGCTGTGGGATGCAAATGGGTGTACACAGTGAAAGAGACGCCAGAAGGAAAAGTAGAGCGGTACAAGGCGAGGTTGGTTGCAGCGAACTATGGGTGGAAGCTGTACCATTGGATGTGAAGAATGCCTTTCTTCATGGGGACCTGCAAGAAGAAGTATACATGGAGCTCCCGCCTGGGTGCTATGCGACGGAATCAAACGGAGGGACGTCGCAAGGAAAGGTGTGTAAACTGAAGAAGTCACTATACGGGCTCAAGCAATCCCCTCGAGCCTGGTTTGACAGATTCAGAAAGGCTGTTACAGGCATGGGATACCGTCAAACAAATGCAGATCATACGGTCTTCCTTCAGCATGCAAGAGGCCACATCACTATACTTGCTGTATATGTGGATGATATAGTGATCACAGGTGATGATGAAGTCGAGATCACTAAACTGAAGTCAAAACTCGCGAAGGAGTTTGAAGTAAAAGATTTAGGAGCGATGAGGTACTTTCTAGGTATCGAGGTGTGTGAAGGCGAACAAGAAATTGTTCTCTCACAGAGAAAATACACACTAGATCTGCTGAAGGAGACAGGGATGCTGGGATGCAAAGCAGCGGTCACTCCAATTGACCAGAAGTGCAAGTTGGGAGCAGAAGCAGGAGAGCCCGTTGATCGTGAAAGATATCAACGACTTGTAGGGAGATTGATTTATCTGGGACACACTCGTCCTGATATCTCATTTGCGGTGAGTGTAGTGAGTCGTTACATGCATGATCCAAGAAAGGGTCATATGGAGGCAGTATTTCAGATCTTGAGGTATCTGAAAGGAACGCCGGGAAAGGGGCTATGGTTCAAGAAGAATGGACGCATAGAAGTTGAGAGATACTGTGATGCAGACTGGGCGAGCTGCATAGACGACAGAAGGTCTACCACGGGATACTGTATTTTTGTAGGAGGAAATCTGGTCTCATGGAGAAGCAAGAAACAGTCTGTGGTAGCACGGTCGACAGCTGAAGCAGAATACAGAGCAATGGCTCTGGGAGTATCATAGTTGCTATGGATGAAAGCATTGCTGACAGAGTTGAAGCTGGATAAGGGAGCACCATTGCGTCTTCTGAGCGATAGTCAAGCTGCAATAAGTATAGCTAACAATCCAGTTCAGCACGACAGAACGAAGCACATCGAGATTGATCGATTCTTCATCAAGGAGAAGCTGGAACAAGGGATACTGAAGATTGACCATGTCCGCTCAGAAGAACAAGTTGCAGACTGTCTGACTAAGGGTCTTAGTTCATTAAGTCTGTCGAAGCTATGTAACAAGATGGGGATGATCAATATCTATCGCCCATCTTGAGGGGGAGTGTTGAGAATCAATAAGGGACTTTTAGTCCCACATCGGAATATGTAGTATGTAGAGGAGCTAGACTCCCTATATATAGTGAAGTAGTCCATCAATAAAATTAACCAACTATTAATTTCTACAGATTACCCAAATTTTTTAAATTCGTCAACTAAACATGACCATATTTTAATAATATGTAGGAGTGAGATATTCAATTTCAACCAAACTGGATTAGACAAAAACCAAATAAATCAAAATTCTAAAAATTTAAAATCAAATCGAATTAGTCAAAACCGAACCGAACCGAATAATAAATTTGGTTTGTTCGGTTGGAATTAATGGATCACAACCAAAGTTGGGATAATAGTTAAATTATATTAAAAATTATAAATTTTATACACACATCTGTTGAATTTTAAAGTTATGCACAATGTTGGACTAGTTGTTAAATTATCAAAGTTAGAATTCAAAACGCATACATAGAATTGTTGTTTTATATACACATTTTAAATTTGAGAATATTTACACAATTGTACAAGTCTTTTTCGGTTTTCGGTTTTGAACCGAAATCAGAATCCAAAACCAAAACCGAATAAGAAATTTTTATATTTTGAAAACCGAAATCAAATCAAATTTTTTCTTATTCGGTTCGGTTCGATTTTTTGTCCAAAATCGAATAATACTCACCCCTAATAATATGAATGACTAACTATTATTCACTTGGTTTCTGGTCAATAATAAGATTGCGTATGAGAGATGGCCAAGTGGTTCAAGAGGCAGCATTGAAACTGTTATGTTGGTTTTTGTTTACTGAGTGTTTGAATTCTTCCTTTTTTTTGTTTCTGTTAATTCACAAACGTCACCGACCATAATATGTCAAATCAAAATAACAAATGATACCGTTACGCAATAATATTTGATAGAGATCTTCTATTCTTAATTACATAGGAATCACTTTCAGATGTTCATTTGCAAGAAAGGGTCACCACTATCAAGCTTTTCAGTTAACCTTCTAATCTTTGACAATATCGGTAATAAATTGGATCTTCATAACAAAAGAATTCCAAAAAAAGATGGGTAGAAGCTCAAAATATATCATAGATTCTTTCAATAAAGATTATAGTTTTCTAGATGGCGTGATCCAAAAGTTTTGAAATTATAATAGACTTTGTAAATTTTCAAAACCTAGAGAGGATATTATGTTACTTTTAATTTAAACTATAATATAACTTGTCTACATCTTCAAAAGTTAAATGGGACGTGACGTTCCCCCTCTCACTTGTACTAAACTATATTACTAACGTTTGTATTTTATTTTATTTTTTATTAGGTAATTATTATTTTTGTTTCATAATTATCATTAATGGATTGCAAGGTTTTTTCCTCTCTATTTAGCTTGGAAAAAAAAAAATACTAGTAGGGCTAATTAGTGTTTAGACTATGGATTTTATAACAGTTTAGAGTTTAAGTTCTGACATGTCCAAATAAAAAGTTTAGACACTTACCCTCCCTCCATGCATGATAATAAAATTTTCCTATATAGGTTAGGGAGGATATAGTGGAAAAAAAATATATATATATCCAAGGTCTAAAATTTTCAATTGGACATGCAGAACTTAAACTCTAAGTTGATATAAAGTTCACAATATAAATGTTAATTGGCCCATACTAGTATTATCTATTCTACTGTATAATAGAAAAACTTGGTGGTGAAACTTTTGAATTCCTAAAATACCCTTGCGTATTTTATAAACATGATATTATTATGTCAACTTGCATGTCATTTATATTTAAGAGTCAAAGTAATAAAGTTTGCATGCTATGAGTTTTGTTTTTCCATACAACTCTTTATATTCCAATGGTAATAAAATTTGTTTTTCCTACAATTTGCTAAAGGTTATTATTCTCAATAGAAAATTAAAAAAGAGAACAAAATTCGTACTTCGAATCTCTTGACATTGTAAAAAGAAAGCGCACACACATAAATAGTCTTCTGAAAAAGATAAAAATACGATAGCTGACCTTATAATATTCTAATTAAAATACGTGTGAAGCACGTACATGTGGACTAGTAACAATACAAGCAAAATTGTCCTTGGTTATCAAACTATTCCTCTTAGCATTGATGTGAATAAATGATTAAGAAGTGCATTCTAAATTCGTTGCAGGAGTATAATGTACTCAAAGTCATGTTGAGATGTGGCTCAACGTGGGGCCTCCCTTCTTCTATACAAATAAAGGTCTTCTAACAGATGACAAGGAAGTGTAGGGCTTGTGCGGTGCTTAGAAAAGATTTTGGCAAATTCTATAGGGCCAATAGCCACCTCAAGTTTTATTTAAGGGCAGTCCAATTTTTTAATTTATTTATAAATTTGTTATTTCAAATTTTTATTTGAGAACAGTCCACATATTTGGATTTGGACTGTTGGCAGTCCTAATATAAAGTAGGACTGTCAATATTGTTGCAGTCTTACTTTATGTTAGGACTGCCAACTTTGGGTAGGTTGGATTTGGACTGTCAACAAAATTGGCAGTCCTAACATAAAGTAGGACTACCAACTCTGTGGACAGTCCTACTTTATGTTAGAACTGTCAACTCCGTTGGCAGTCCCAAAAGGTGGTTGGGCAACCCAAAGTAAAATTGAGACTGTCCTGAGTAAAAATTACATCAAGGTGGGTTGTCCTGAAGTAAGGACTGTCCTGGAGTAAAATATGGAGTGCCTATAGAATTTGCCTTTAACAAAAATATCAACGTTCAATCCAGAGAAGATCCGGTGTCCCCAAATTCCATGTTTCAACCATGTCCCATGTCTTAGTAGAATGTGGGTCACACCGGTTTTACAAAAAAATACAAAACCGGTTGGACCCACATTTTACTAGGACATGAAATTTGGGAACACCTCGGACGAACACGAACCGAGCACGAGCCAAGACCGAGCCAAAGCCACATTAAACTTGTTTTTACGATTACTCTCAAGTCTTTATTGAATTATTTATACTCTTTACATTATAAATTTACCATCATATAAATAACAAAAAAAGAGTAAAATTTCTATGACAAAATTTATACACATCCATAAAATATATATATCATATACTAGGAAAAGTCCTAATGCGAGAAACCGAGCCGAGTTCGAGCCCGTTCACGAACAAGACCGAGTCGAACAATCTATGGTGGAACTCGGTTCGAACACCACTTCGAACAAAACAAAAAAAATCAATCGAGCTCGGTATAGACCTGTCCACAAACGAGCTTCGAACCGAACTTGGCCGAGCCGAGCACGAATTGTTTGAATCGTTTTACAGCCCTAGAGACACCAAATATGCTCCCGGTTCAATTAGGCACGAAAGCTGAATTCAATAAATGATAAGAGACCAAAAACAAACAAATTTTTTTAAAAGTTTGAAGGGGCGATATTATAGTTACAATTTATCCAATTTGCTCAAATGTTCAGTCGGAATGTTCGTTCTTCCAAAAAGGTCTATTTGAGCTCCAAAATAAAAGACGCGTCTAAAATATGTTTATCCGAAGTCATTAAGATACGATTGAAATGGGTCACAAGTATTTCAAATTGTGTGTGTGTGTGTGTTGGGAGGGGGGGGGGGGGGGGGGGGGGGGGGAAGGAGATTTCAGAAGGAAATGGGTCATAGGTATTTCAAATTGTGTGTGTGTGTGTGTGTGTTGGGAGGGGGAGGGGGGGGGGGGGGGGGGGGGGGGGGGGAGATTTCAGAAGAAAAAAAAGTATTTAAAATTTTTGAAAAGTTACATTAGATAGTTTCAAAAATTTAATAAAAAAAACTTATTTAGACCCTGTTTGGTTTACTCTAATGTAATCGTAATCGCAATGTAAGCAAATGAAAAAAAATATTTGATTACATTGCGATTACGATTACATTAGAGTACCAAACGATTAGTTTCTTGTTTCTCAAAGAAATTCTACCTGTGAATGATTGTAACTAGAAGGCAATCTTCCTAATTTGACTAATCTATTCCTACCTTGCAAACATTGCTTACTCTGTGGTCCAAAGGCAGCTACTGTAACAAGTGGAGTCTATAATCATTGACAACATGTGCTCCTTCCTCTGTCCAATGCTTTCTAACAATCACCATTACAGCATAAAAAAGTTGCAATTAAATTCCAGATGAAACTTTGGTAATCATCTCCAATGGAGAGAACAATAGACCCCTTTATTCACATGTACAATTTGTCTCCCACTTCCCTAAAGAAGTGGCCATGGGCTGCAGCACTAGTTAGGTGAAATGTGCCCACTTGGCCTTTCCATATCTAAAGAAGCACCTTAGTAGAGGCTATAGAGTAGCTATAATTTGCAAGCTTTGGCAAAAAATATGTATCAACTTAATAACTTGCAGTTATGATTATGAACATCCTCAAGTGACAATGATATGAGTGTGCAGCCAACTTATTTCAGCACCAGTGCCATCATTTGCCATGGAAGAAGGGGTAGAGGAAATGCCTCGAGCCAATGTCCGAGTACCAGGCGCTACGGTGCTGAAATAACCATGCCCACACTTCCAGAAAAAGCTCGAACGACCTTCAACAAAAGACGACATTCAACACTAATGATGACGAAAATCAAGCAGCACTAACACAAGTTCCTCATATGATGCAAACACAAAACAGAGTCCAACAATCTTCAGAACAATCTCTGTTGAAGCCTTTGGCGCATGTAGAGTGCCATGAATGCCAATAACATTCAATGAAACTACAAATGACAACTATGACACTAGCACAAACATAAGACTCCAAAGCAACATTCACATTTTTCTCAGATTACAATATTTTCGAACAGAGCTCCGAATGACTGCAAGAGTACCTCATTTGGTTTTTGAATATATACCTGAAATAGCCATTTTCTTTGAACTACACCAGAAATACATTCTGAAACAACGATGACATGATATAATCCACTTATCCAGTCCTTACAACATTCACCCAAGTATGGATGCAATTTTCTTATTATGAACAACTGAATCTTTTTTAATTTACCCAGAAAAGAAAGACGAAATTAAAGAAAGAAACTGAATACATTTTTTATAAATAGACGAGACGTGAATAAGAAACGTCATCAAGTCCAACACTGCAGTGTGGAGCGAGCGAGCACGCAACTGACCAACCAGCAAGTTCTAAAAGACATCGGGATGGAAACGGCCTGCAATGGAGTTGCTTTGTTGTGCCTGCTTTAGATGCATAGCCAGCGCATAGTTGCTAACCTAATCACAGCCATAGACAAACCATTAAGGGAATATACTTATAATAGTAATGATCAATCAAACACGCCCACGTGTAACAGAACATCAAGCTGCAATGTGATGATACCTCTAGCTTAGTCAATTGTTCCTGATACTGAGCCACCAACTGCTTCAAGTGTGGCAGCTCTTGGCTCTTTTCCTCATAGTCCTTCTGACGCTCATGCTGGATTGTAACAACTCGCTTCAGAACATTGTTTTCTTTGAAGAGTGTTTGTAACTGTTCCTTCAGCAATATATTCTCCTATATCACATAAAGAAAGAAGAAAAAGGAATCCGGAATTAGACTTGATCAATCCGTTCGTGGAGCTGTGATGCAAAAGAACAGGCTTATACGAAGATCTTGAGCTGGTGT
Organism: Iris pallida; assembly: GCA_029216955.1. Taxonomy (NCBI): domain Eukaryota; kingdom Viridiplantae; phylum Streptophyta; class Magnoliopsida; order Asparagales; family Iridaceae; genus Iris; species Iris pallida. The sequence goes on from JANAVB010037020.1 coordinate 16,867,649, forward strand.
AAGGACAACTTTTGCTTGATACCATGTTTCTAAGACAAATTCAAGAGTCTCTGGCCTCCGTAACAACTACGGATTACATATAAAAGAAAAAGAAGAGCTACCTTTTGAAGACCTTGAAATGCCTCAGTATTACCAGCATTGGCCAGGATGGACTTCTCTAATACGTCCAGCACCTGGGATGCACGCGCCTTTGCATCATCTACATTAGAAGCAGCCATCATTTCTCTCACCAACACCTCCACCCATTCAGAACCATTCCTTGGAAGATTGTCCATACAAAAACCATTTGCAGAGCCCGGCACTTCCTCGCCGCCGCTTGCGGTAGCACCTGAAATATCTTGCAAGTATCAGCTAACTTTCAAATTAATTTGATAGATCAATCAAACATTATAGAGTTATAGTGTCTTCGGAGTACGACACAGACACGTACATACATGCACACTAAGTAATCACAGGCATCTCTTTTACAATACTATTCCCATAGTGATCATCATCCAAGCCTTCTCCATCAGAATGGGGTAGCCTATGGAGCATAAGAATGTTGCATAAAAATTGACAGTTTTCGTGAGCGGTTGTCAACCTGACATCAACCCTTCTATGTTGGTGCCATATTCCTAGTCAGGTAGCTATGAGCATGAGAGCGGCATGCCATCGAAACATAGATGGCCGGTTAGCAGGTAAGGAGACCTACCTATTGGCTACGAAGTTTAAGCTCATGCAACCAACGAGCACCCTCCAAGTTCCCCAAGACTAGAAAGAGTAGACGAATAGATAAGATGATACACTTTCCTTAGGGAAGATCTCTATGATACATTAAGCCGAGTAAAAGGTACGACATGCCCATATATTATGCCCATAAAACGGCAGGAAAATAATTGCAGACAGACGCATATGGAAAATATAACCTACCACCATCATTTATAAGTAAAAAAAAAAAGAGGCACCAATCCAAACAAAAATATCATATAAGAAAGTACTGGAAATTTGCATCATATGCAAATGTATGATGCTTCAGGCTGCTTTATCTTCATTGCTTTTAACTTCCATTATGCATTTTATCCATGTTGAAACTGCATCCTAAAATCCAGCAAACATGAGAGCTTGGCTTGCACACAACTACATGATGTGGCAATAATACCTACGAAGTGGAAGAGAAAAAGAGGTCCCAAGTCAATTCTGTCTTAAGTTTTAGCTTGAGGAGGTAACAGTGCAGCCAAGTAGATAGGTTTCTTTTTTCTCATGTAAGATGATTCATGCTATCTTTTTATTGTCTTTTTTATTTTTCGTGATGCATTTTAGCCATGTTGACAAGGTATCCCACAATCCATAAAACATTGGGCTTGGCTTGCACACAACTATAGGAGGTGGCAAAACTAGCTAGAAATTTGAGGAGATGAGATGTCTCAAGTCTATTCTTGAAGAGGTAACACATTAAAGATGCAAAAATGAAAAGTAGTCGACTACAAAAGCCAATATAAGGAGAACTACAAGAGCTAAGGGTGTGTTTTGTTGCAACATGGATGTGGCAATACTAGCTGAAACTAGGTCATTACAAAAGCCAATATAAGGAGAACTACAAGAGCAAAGGCTGTGCTTTGTTGCAAACCAAGTGAGAGAAGGAATGGAAATAAAATAGGGTCCTGTAGAAATCGGGTCCCTTCTGTCCTTTTCTTTCCCTTACATCCTACAGAGCCTAAATATAGGAGCTCTGCTGGAAGTACTAATATAAGTTACTACTTATTACTAGTAAACCTACTTGGCATATAAAAACTAATGATTCAATAGGACGTGTAGATGCACATGAATCTTGATAGGCTTGTGTACACACCTATGTTGCACGGATACTCCTTGGAGGACCATGTTAGTATCCGTATCCAATACATATTGGACAAGATACTTCTTTGACACTCCTATTAGATATGACTTGTGCACATCTAAGGCTCCAAAGAGACCAAACATTTTTGGCATGTCCGTGATCGTGCCAAGACGTAATTGGGATAGGAGAAAGTAAGATTTTTGTACAGTGAATCCTTTTGAGAACATTTGGAACCTAGTTACTATCCCAAACATGCTTAGTAGCTTAAGTGTAGATATCATTACGATCTAATGTATATAAACATGTCTTCATTTGTATACACAATTTACACATGTATCCCAATTTTTTTCTAAAAATGTTGTATTTTGAATCCATATCTGAATCCATGTCCACATCTATGCGATCCAGATGCACAACCATCATTAATCATTTGCTGGTCAACCATCACCAAGTCACCTTCTGTCATGTATTACTATGATATGTTAGCAGCTTATCAACCATTGTCAATAACTCTATGTTGTATGGGGCGGGGCCCTAGACAGGACGGTGGGGTCTAAAATTAGAGGGGCAGGGTAGGGCGAGGTCAAGGTGACATAAAAGTAACCCGACTGTTTACCCACCCTCTAAAACGGGTTCAGATGAGGTTTAAACTGATTTGGGTCATTAACAGTGTTGACCCGCCAAACTAAGTTAAAAAATGGGCCAGATTCGGATTTAGGCAGCAACCAACGTAACCCATTTAAGGCTAAACCGTGTACCATAAGTTTCCAATCTCCATTCAACACCCCCAACTTTTGACCACACTATTAGCCAACCAAGAGACATATGTTACTATATTTGAAATAAAGAATGTCCTACAGAACCACATACCAATGTAATGAATATAAATTTTCCATGTGCTTTTACTAAGTGTAAAGTTATTTATTCATTATTCTGCATAGTACCAAGATGACAATAAGAAAGCATTGTCATTTATTTCTGCATAGTACCAAGTATTAGAAATGTCATTTATTTCTGCATAGTATCAAGATGACCGTAAGAAAGCACTGTCATTTATTACAAATAGCAAAGAATTTTCTTTTTGAATTCCTTCAACACATGTAACTTCCTCTTTCTTCTCTTGTCTTAGCCCCTATCTATAAATCACCAAAGCTCCACATAGTCAAATAGAGTCAAAAAAAGGAAGCTCCACATAGTCACAGTGAACCAAAAAAAGAGGAAGAAGGAAAAAGAATAAAGAGGACATCATGAAGAACAGCTTAGCCAACAGACTCACCACCACAGCTCCACAGTCATAGAGAGCCAAAAAAGGAAGAAGGAAAAAAAGAATGAAGAGGACATCATGAACAACAACTTAGCCAGCATACTCATCCTTGTTGAGAAAAGCGACTGCCATGGACGGTCAGATCCCTTTCTAAAGACTTCAACGCCCTTCTCAAATGCTTCATGTGGTGTAACTATGATTTAAGCCAGCATCAACATACGTAAGAATCATCGTCACCACGTGGGCCTGGGCAGGTCTTCTAGATGTCAAAAGGCGTTTTGGGCGCCAAAACACAGGGACAGAGCATCCTATATTAAAAAACCGCCTTTTTGGCGCCCCGATTAACCTAGCAACAACTAATTTCTCGCTGGAGGGAAAGAGTGCAATGATTATCTTCTTTTTTTCTTTATCATCTAAAAGAAAAGGTAGGTATGGTAGACTCATAAAGTAGAAAGGGAAGGAGATAACAGAAAAGGTGGTAGTAAGGTGACTTAGTGGGAGCTTCAGATGATCACCAAAAAGGTATTTTACCAAGACCTATGAGCACCACGAGCATTAGCATGCTAAACAACAGGGAACTAGATACTTAATTCACTATATGTAGATGGACAAAGATGCGGCATGCCTAAGACTATCACGACAGGAAAGTAGGTATTTATGTTGAGCTCGGGACTTCCATCAGATTCTAGCAAATTAGAGAAATATACACTTGTGTGATGGTAACTGGATTCAGATACCTTCACTCTAAGTAACATGTTCCTTATCAAACTACAAACCTGGGAAAATATAAAAAAATGACTGACCATGTGATGTTTAAGTGCGCAAACTGGCATTAGAAACAAACAAACAAGAAACACTAAGCTACTCGTTAGATTAGAACTTAATCAGATTGTGCCAACTGAATATGTCCATCCCCTACAGCCCAAATCACTCTTTCATTGCTTTGAAAATATGACAATTTAAGTAGACCACTAGCAAAATACACAGAGAAAATGTATAAACGGGTCAATAAATACAAAAATTACTATCCTGCACAAGGTTGACCATATAAAGAACACCTTAGGTACAGGTGATATGCACATTATTACAAAGCAAAACAGGTAGCATACCACCAATACAAAAGGTGTAATCAATGACTTTATGACTCTGTAAGTCTTTGGCATTATCAAAATCATGTCAAGATAGATCACAATATAGCTGTAATTACTTGGAAAGTAAATGAAATTGAAGAAAGTTTTGTACTTATTCTGTAGTGGTGGAAGGATAATTCAACATCAAGAAAATGCTAACTATGTAGAAAAACGTGCAACACAAAACACGAAAGAATGCAGTCCACATCATTGTCGTTGTCGTTAGACCACCTCCACCGAAATAAATCATCTTCGGCCAAAGCACTATATTGATAAGATTCTAGAGAAAGATTGAGCCAACTTTCTGTGTGTGCCAGATTGATCATACTATGAAGCAAACAGCAATAAATGGACAATAAATCATGTGGTCCACATTTATCATTGCCGCTGCCCGTTACTAGACTAGCTCCGACAAATAATATTAGCTAAGGAGCAAAACCAAATTGACAAGCATCCACAGAAAGATAGGGCCAATTTGTAGCTCTGATGCAACGACGGATATAATTTAAACTGTCTATAAAAAGATCAATTGGATGTTGCTTGCTTATTCATAAGTAGCCCAAAATGGTACAAGATCGAAAAGTCAGTACCAGATAATGTTGTATGCACATTTGTGGCTCCATTTGCATCCGCATCTCCCAAATGTTGAATGCTTGTTTTAGTTTCAGCGTCAGATGTAGTTGCAACACAAGCTATGTTTCCTTCAGCCGATTCCAAACACAGATCATTCAAACTTCTAATAGCTGAATCTAAATCACTCCCAGATTCTTCAAGCACTCTCTCAAGAAGCTGGAAGAAAACATTGATAACGTTATCGGGTATAGATTGCATAATAAGCTAAAGATTACGAATAAAGCCTTTACCAACCAGAACATACAAGTTCATAACTAATTAAAGGATCAATGAGTAGACTATTAACATTAGCAGTACTCTTACTGTAAGAGTCTTGCATGCAAAAGTAGTCATCTTATGTGTAAAAGTTCAATATGATACTATAAACTATATCGATAATAGTTTATGAAGGTATAAACGTAAGTCGGCAAGATCAAATGCTGAAAGCTAAATGCTAAACAGAGAAAATTTACATAACCCAATGTCATACAGTAAAGTTTGATTATTGTGAATTGGAAGTTTCAATGAACTGGTCCCTACAATTTCGTTAATGTTAATTTGGGAATTGAAAATCGCTAGGGAATCTCAATTTCCACTTCTGCATACAAAATTGAGTAACTAAAAGTCAATCATTATGAATGAGCTTGATTCAATGAATCACGTGTTAAAACGTGTTAACACGTGTCCAACGTGTAATGCCCCGCTCCGCACGGCGCATTACGCTGAAGCGTTGACTCAACGAGTCGCATGGACCGAATAAAATGTATCGATGCAAATCGATAGGCGAGTTACGTTGTCCCGAGCAACGCATCAACTTTGTCGATGCGAAGAGTTGCCTTGCCCCGAAAGAATGCATCGAGTTGAATCGATGCGAAGCACCGCGTTGCCCCGAAGGATGAGTGCGTTGCATCGGCTCGAAGATTCTAAGAAATCGAATCGACCAAGGCGCAAGTCCGAATCGAAGCAAGTATTGATTTTAGTTGGTTTCATGTGCAGGTTATACTTTGACGGAAAAATATTAGAGGTCGATCTTTTGCAATATTTAGTAAGGGGTCCGCGAAATCAAATCGTCGCCTTGCGACGGGCCGAGACTTGGGCACGCTAAGGCAAATCGGACATATAACTCAATGAAGCACGAACTGCTCGAATGGCTAAGTCAGGAGAGTGGCCGTGCAACAGAGTTAGGGAATCGAGCCGCATCGGCTCGGCGAAACAACGGAGGCATATCGACTCAAGGTGGGAGGATTGACTTCTTTTTACTCCTTCATTCGATAAGTCAAATATATCATTGTATGCTAAGTTAACCTATCGACGCCACGGACGTAACCGATTGGAGATGAATCATAGTGTGAGTCGAACACTAAGTTAGAACAATTGAAATGAAACGTGCATCAATATGCACGAGTCACTATGGGACATTGGATATCACATAGGCGAGCGCCTCGGTGCGCAAGCCGTAAGAACATGGGATAATGTAATCGGTGAGTGCCTTAGTGCACGAACCATACCGTGCCTTTGATGCACGAGTTAGACGGCTAGAACATTGAAAGACAATAGGCGAGCGCCCTAGCGCGCAAGCCCCGAACATTGAATGCTAAGTTATAGAACATGGGGATACGGTCGAAACGTGCCTACGTGCACGGGATAATAAAAGATGGCTTCGTTGCGAGAGAATACAGTTGTGGCATGAATGTGGCGGAACTGTCGGATATGACATGGTGCCTCGAAAGGTGTTCGAGACCTTCGGGTCGTTCGGTTGACGAGCATTGAGTTGAGGCACGATGCCATTGAATCATTGAAACGAAGTATGAAATGTAAGAACACAGAAAGCTAATGAAAGAGATACGAGATGATAAGTCTGAGTCTTGGACTCAAGACTATGTTTGGTTGTTTGAATTTGATTACTTGAATGATAGGGCGTTGCATGGTCGATTGGAATGGGCTCGAGATTAAATCGTGATAATAGCTCGTGCACGAGTATCCCCCCAAACGGTTAAATGCCGGAGGTCCCCGGAACCGATTTGGCCGCGGAGGGATGGATAATCTTTATAGGCGCACATCCTTAAACAAGATGGGAGAAGCCGCAAATGATGGCATGTAGCGGGAACGTTTCGGTTGTTTGGGATGTGACCCAACCCGTGAAACGCCCGGCAGCCCAACCAAATAGTGAGAAAAAGGAGATAAAAGAAAGGAACTCCTTTAGTCCATTCCGGCGCGGATACGCCAACGGCCCTCATATAGTTAAGGAACGATGGATTGAAAGTGTAGGCGCATATGCGTCCCGCATAGAGATCCTGCTTAGAGATGCACAATAACATGACAGGGAAGGATTACGGCGTATTCACCTTGCGTCGGTGCAAGGGCGAGTACGTCGACTTGGTAAGTCGCGCCACGAATCAAACACGAGATTGCTTGTTTGTTTGCATATTCAATTCGATAACATGCTGCTATGATAACATGCTTTACGTTTTCGAATATGCCATGAAATTGACCCTAACGAGAACATAGCAAGATCATAAGCTAAGTTGCATGATTCAACATAAAGATTAAAATGTCGGTTTGGAAAGATGATCTTTGCTTCAGTACATGCGAGGACGAACGTACTGATCCCCCACCAGCTTCATGCAGGGTGCAGGGAATGGATTGCTCGCGGTGAAGCGTTGCTTGAACGTGTTAAGGCTTGGAATGCCGAAGCGCATTGAAGCGTGCTATCGCATTGACGCTCGGACTACGCAGCTGGATTGATGCGGCCGAGATATAGAAGGCATGATGTATGGAACGGTGAAATCCTTTGTGGGCAAGAGAGAACCTGAGTGTTGTAGCCAATCTGGCATGTATTGTTAGGCTATCGAAAGCAATTGTAATCTCAGTTTCGAATATTAATAAAGAGAATTGTTTCGTATACTCTGTTTCCTTTCGTTGTTATTATCGAATCAAAAGATAACCATTTGAGAACTTGTCATCTTGCCTTGCACGAGCGCAACTCCAGGCTCGTGCGGCATCACGCCCCCTGCGAGGACGATGATTCGGGTGATTCCGGGTCGGGGCGTGACAAATTGGTATCAGAGCTCTAGGCTCAATTTCCTCTGGACGCTCGCTTCATTACAATTCGAAAAGTTGCCCACCACCACTTGATATCACTCTTGACTCTACTCGATGCCGCACTGGATGTTCCATACAATAAGTCTAATACGAATCGTGTAATTTTGCCGCATGTGTTTTGGAAATTACACGATGTTTGCTAAGAAAGTCGCGAGCAGTATATTGTATTGAATGCAAACGAGCCGTAAAAAAAAATGTTAGTTGCTGCAAGCGCAACAAATTGTGAAATACGATTTGAGATGTTGTCGCAATGTAACATGTTGAATGAGAAATAAAATGATGCACGAAGTGCAGCGAGTTAATGTGAATATGCGTTAAAATGAAAGTGAGAAGTGATAAGCCAATACCGAATGTGTTAAAACGGATTGTGCATTGACTTGGAAAGTCGAGAGTAATTCGTTGCACGAGGTGCGGTAAATGTCGGAAATGATCGTTGCACGATGTGCAACGCGTATTGAAAGTAAAAATTATTGCACGTGGTGCAACGCATATCAAATTAATCGTTGCAAGAAGTGCAAAGGAAATCGGAATTTAATCGTTGTACAAAGTGGAATGAAAGTGTCGGAAATAAATCGTAGCACGATGTGCAACGCGTATCGAAAGTAAAATTTGTTGCACGGGGTGCAACGCATATCTAAATAAATTGTTGCACGAGATGCAACGTAAGGAAAGAATTGAATTCATAAATCGATAGAACGAATCGTTCGGTTGCACACCAAACTTATGTTGGTAAACGAGAACATTGACCGAGTTGTGTCGGATTTTGATAGAATCAAAGTTACGGTTGTGATCAAGCACGATCACTGCGGAAATCGTGAGTCGGAAGAGATTGTCGGGTTATACTGAGTATAGTACGAGGGAAATGGCTTGATTCCGAGTGGTATATGCCATACCACGTAGGCGATGAATGACTCAATTTCGAGTGGTATATGGTATATCACTTGTGCGATAAATTGCATCGACGCTTTGTGAGAATTGCGGAAAGTTTGTCCGCAACGGACGGGGGAGTACCGAGACTCGATTGAAAAATTTGTATGACGGTATGTTGATGCAAGTGTTCTTCGAAATTCGGTTGGGACGATAAGGCGAGACTCGTATCAATGAACGATACGTCGGACGAGAATGATAAGTCGGTCGGACGACCGAGACTAGCGAAACGATTATGCCTTGACGCAATAATCGGATTGACGGGAAAGGAATACTCGAGCTTACAAATGAGTTGTACGAATTGCGATCTCGGTAGAAATGTTGGGCGAGACGAATCGAATTGCACGACTTGCAATTTCGATAGAAATGTTGGGCGATGTGAATTGTAATCGAATCGCACAATGTGCGACTTCGGTAAGAAAGTTGGTTGACACGAGAAACCGTGCCTATGAAATAGTTGGTTAAGTTACGGCGACACTCATTTGAGTACGACTGAAAACACGCGAAACTTAGAGGGCGAGATCGTATAACTCGAGGGCACGATGTTGGATAATCGGTAACTCGGTTACGCGAATCAAAGTATAGCGGGATGCGGCGAATCGGAAAACAAGTTGATGCATATGGAAAAGTTTGTTGCGAACTTGGATGTATGCAAGGCGAGTTAAGTTGACGTTGAAACAGATTCAAAGTTGACCCTTACGTTATCGAAATGGATACGGCGTATCGAGATCGATACGTAAGAAAACGTAAGCGATGTGAGAATACAAAATGGAGTGCGCCCTGCGCTATCAAAATTTTGTAAGTAAGGATACGAGATTGAACGAACTTGGTTGATCATAAATTTTGTGATTGATCAAAGACGAGACTATAAGTCATCGACGATTGCTCGATGCGTATAGCATCTCGTGTGTCGACCCGTGAATAAGTTAGACTCGAACTTGATGCGAGTAGATGTTTCGTAAATTGCGGAATCATCGACGGCAGTGCATGACTTGACTCGGAGGCTAGTTGCGCATCAGCTGCGCCGATAGAAATGGTTTTGTCTGAAATTGGGTAGTCACATAGAATCGTCGAAACGTGATTTGGCTCCGAAATAAGATATAGCATGGTTCGTATTAACTGTCCTTCGGTGATGATCCACAATTATCGAGCGTAGCTTCGGGGCGGCTGACCCTAGAAGACTTGACCGCCAAATCAAATTGAATGCTGCAGACCGTAAGATGACCCATGCGATATCGCATAAGAGATTGCACCGATAACAAATATAACATGGTGCATGTTGACGATAAGTCTAGGCGATCGAGAATTGTTGGAACAGCTTTCGATTGAGAATGAAATTTACTAACGAACTTGGTGATACGAGTAGGCGATTGCGACGAACGTGCTATGCACGAGAGGGAACGATAAGGGAATGACCTATAAGTCATGTCGTTAGATTCGGATTCACCTTGCAATTGAGCTTGCGTGAATCGAACTTGTATTCGATGTTGCGAGACGGATAAGTTGGAAATTTGGCTAGTGAATTCCTACTCGGTAGGAAATCGAATGTAAGACGCGTCGTAAAGACCTTCGTGCTAAGGCGATCGTTGCCTTGAGCACTGTCGCCTTGCTGTAAACTTTCATGTCGAATAGATTGTGGCCTTTGTGCAATGTCAATTTAAACTTGCGTCGGAAAAATCTAAGCACGGGGACTATGTAATTAACCTAGCGGGCGTAGCCCTGAATGTTGGTGCATTTGCAATTCAACGAAGGAAATCATAATCGAGATAAGTGCATAGCCAGACTTCGAAAATAGTTGGGTAGCGATTTCGAACGCAAGGCGTTGCGGAGGATCGTTGTGATTGGATGCGCGACGGCTTGACGCAATGCGTAGATTGATAGTTCCGATGAAACATACGAAACGAGAAGGCGATTGTGAATCGCGTCGCGTGCAGTGACTTTATTGAATGAATCACGTATGTATCGAATATACGTATGCGATAAAATTTCGAAAACGGTTACTAAGGATAAGTCCGATCGAGAGTACGAGATGGCAAGCATAGGATTGAAATTTACCTGTCAGCTTTGTTCCAATTTGCTACGACTGGACTCGGTCGAAATACATATATCTTCGGGACGCCTTGAATATAGGTATGAATCCAAATCGAGTTGTATACAAAATTCAAATCGAGCTGCAGGGAAGACTTGAAATGTTAATGAAAAGCTTGCAAGATAGTGAAAAAACTGAACAACATTTGTGGGACGAGATCGTGAAACGATCTATAAAACACTTAGTTGGAGTGTTGGTTTTGGTTCGAGGACGAACCTTGTTTTGAGTGGTATATTCTGTAATGCCCCGCTCCGCACGGCGCATTACGCTGAAGCGTTGACTCAACGAGTCGCATGGACCGAATAAAATGTATCGATGCAAATCGATAGGCGAGTTACGTTGTCCCGAGCAACGCATCAACTTTGTCGATGCGAAGAGTTGCCTTGCCCCGAAAGAATGCATCGAGTTGAATCGATGCGAAGCGCCGCGTTGCCCCGAAGGATGAGTGCGTTGCATCGGCTCGAAGATTCTAAGAAATCGAATCGACCAAGGCGCAAGTCCGAATCGAAGCAAGTATTGATTTTAGTTGGTTTCATGTGCAGGTTATACTTTGACGAAAAAATATTAGAGGTCGATCTTTTGCAATATTTAGTAAGGGGTTCGCGAAATCAAATCGTCGCCTTGCGACGGGCCGAGACTTGGGCACGCTAAGGCAAATCGGACGTATAACTCAATGAGGCACGAACTGCTCGAATGGCTAAGTCAGGAGAGTGGCCGTGCAACAGAGTTAGGGAATCGAGCCGCATCGGCTCGGCGAAACAACGGAGGCATATCGACTCAAGGTGGGAGGATTGACTTCTTTTTACTCCTTCATTCGATAAGTCAAATATATCATTGTATGCTAAGTTAACCTATCGACGCCACGGGCGTGGCCGATTGGAGATGAATCATAGTGTGAGTCGACCACTAAGTTAGAACAATTGAAATGAAACGTGCATCAATATGCACGAGTCGCTATGGGACATTGGATATCGCATAGGCGAGCGCCTCGGTGCGCAAGCCGTAAGAACATGGGATAACTGTAATCGGTGAGTGCCTTAGTGCACGAACCATACCGTGCCTTTGATGCACGAGTTAGACGGCTAGAACATTGAAAGACAATAGGCGAGCGCCCTAGCGCGCAAGCCCCGAACATTGAATGCTAAGTTATAGAACATGGGGATACGGTCGAAACGTGCCTACGTGCACGGGATAATAAAAGATGGCTTCGTTGCGAGAGAATACAGTTGTGGCATGAATGTGGCGGAACTGTCGGATATGACATGGTGCCTCGAAAGGTGTTCGAGACCTTCGGGTCGTTCGGTTGACGAGCATTGAGTTGAGGCACGATGCCATTGAATCATTGAAACGAAGTATGAAATGTAAGAACACAGAAAGCTAATGAAAGAGATACGAGATGATAAGTCTGAGTCTTGGACTCAAGACTATGTTTGGTTGTTTGAATTTGATTACTTGAATGATAGGGCGTTGCATGGTCGATTGGAATGGGCTCGAGATTAAATCGTGATAATAGCTCGTGCACGAGTATCCCCCCAAACGGTTAAATGCCGGAGGTCCCCGGAACCGATTTGGCCACGGAGGGATGGATAATCTTTGTAGGCGCACATCCTTAAACAAGATGGGAGAAGCCGTAAATGATGGCATGTAGCGGGAACGTTTCGGTTGTTTGGGATGTGACCCAACCCGTGAAACGCCCGGCAGCCCAACCAAATAGTGAGAAAAAGGAGAGAAATGAAAGGAACTCCTTTAGTCCATTCCGGCGCGGATACGCCAACGGCCCTCATATAGTTAAGGAACGATGGATTGAAAGTGTAGGCGCATATGCGTCCCGCATAGAGATCCTGTTTAGAGATGCACAATAACATGACAGGGAAGGATTACGGCGTATTCACCTTGCGTCGGTACAAGGGCGAGTACGTCGACTTGGTAAGTCGCGCCACGAATCAAACACGAGATTGCTTGTTTGTTTGCCTATTCAATTCGATAACATGCTGCTATGATAACATGCTTTACGCTTTCGAATATGCCATGAAATTGACCCTAACGAGAACATAGCAAGATCATAAGCTAAGTTGCATGATTCAACATAAAGATTAAAATGTCGGTTTGGAAAGATGAACTTTGCTTCAGTACATGCGAGGACGAACGTACTGATCCCCCACCAGCTTCATGCAGGGTGCAGGGAATGGATTGCTCGCGGTGAAGCGTTGCTTGAACGTGTTAAGGCTTGGAATGCCGAAGCGCATTGAAGCGTGCTATCGCATTGACGCTCGGACTACGCAGCTGGATTGATACGGCCGAGATATAGAAGGCATGATGTATGGAACGGTGAAATCCTTTGTGGGCAAGAGAGAACCTGAGTGTTGTAGCCAATCTGGCATGTATTGTTAGGCTATCGAAAGCCATTGTAATCTCAGTTTCGAATATTAATAAAGAGAATTGTTTCGTATACTCTGTTTCCTTTCGTTGTTATTATCGAATCAAAAGATAACCATTTGAGAACTTGTCATCTTGCCTTGCACGAGCGCAACTCCAGGCTCGTGCGGCATCACGCCCCCTGCGAGGACGATGATTCAGGTGATTCCGGGTCGGGGCGTGACACAACGTACCTCCTAGATTAAAAAAAGATGATTATTACATCAAAAGTTTCTCCGGTCACTGATATTTGGAATGTAATCCTATATCTCAAAATGAAAAGGTAATAGTATCCACAATTCATGTCAGAAACATAGTGAACAATTTCAAATTCGATTCATTGAATTACACTATGCCAAATAAACACATGGAATTGGAATTACAATTACATGATCTCAATTAGTTGAATTTAATTTCAAAAAAATCACCCCTTTTATTTTGAGAGGTAGAGAATCCATAATTTAGGAATTCTATTTTCCTTTCGGTACACAAAAGGTGGATTTGTGGTTCCCAAGTGGAATAGATCGCAGAATTTGTGCAACCAAACAACATGAATTGCTCTAGTTCCTTGAGTCCTAACTAAATACACCCTAAGTTCCCTATTACATGAAAATATTATAATCAATGTCTACATTTTCTAATAAACTGAAACACTAGTAATGTTGTAAAAATTTAAAAACAATATAACATTATGTTTTGCTCCATTCGTTGGGGATCCATTAAAATTTCAACTTTTAGATGTTTCTGTCCTTAGGGTATAATGTTGTAAAAATTTAAAAACAAAAATATAACATTATGTTTTGCTCCATTCGTTGGGGATCCATTAAAATTTCAACTTTTAGATGTTTCTGTCCTTAGGGTATAATTTGTCTCCATTTGCGCCACCTCATCCCATCTGATGAACCACAAATGGAAGCACTGCTAGTGTGGCCATACAGCCTCTCTATCAAGATTTTCTGATTGAAATCACGCATCAGATGACAGCCTCATTTTTCTTGTGAATCATTTTAAATGCATGAAAGTTGTTTGAAGTGGAACTGACATATTATTTGTCTATAAATAAAATCATAGCATCTACCAAAAGTTTTCTGTTAACTCAAAACTGTAATCTACCCATCACATAAAAAAATAAAAATCATTGTACCTACAAAGTATTTAAATTTTGCATCGAATATGTCAAGAATGAAACTTCAAAAGATACCCATTACAAAAACAAATAATTGTTTTTACCAAAAAATGCATAAAAATGTCAAAATCAAAATTCTAGAAATAATATCCATTACATAGAAACACATTAAAAGCCGTCAATTACCAACTAGGGTCCATCTGGGGATCATCTGACCTACTAAATGTTTTTGCATATATAACAAGTCAAGAATCAAATTTTTTGAGAGATCAATTAAGAAAAACTGAAAAATCATTGTATCTACTAAAAACTTGCATCAAACATGCCAAAAAAAATCCAATTCTCAAGGATGCCCACTAAGAAAAAACTGATAAAAAACCATTTCATCTACTAAAAACATGCCTCAAACTTGTCCAAATCAAATTTTGAAGCCATTACAAGAAAATGACAAAAACTAATTGCAAGAACCCAAAACTTGCATCATCTCTCAAAGTCATTGTATCTATCTAAAAACCTTCATCAAACTTGCCAAAATCAAATTTTGAGAGTACCTGTTGTGTAGAAACATATAAAACCAAATAAACTTGCATCACAACTTGTCAAATAAAAATTTGAGAGAGACACGTTATGTAGAAACATAGAAAATCAATCGAACTTGCATCAGGACTTGTCAAAATAAAGTTTTGAGAGAAACCCATTATGTAGAAACGTATAATCAATCGAACTTAGCATCAAAACTTGTCAAAATCAAATTTTGAGAGAGACCAATTACGTAGAACCAATCGAACTTACCTCAAAACTCGTCAAAATCAAATTTTGAGAGAGACGCATTATGTAGAAACATACAAAACCAATCGAACTTGCCCCAAAACTCCTCAAGATAAAATTTTGGGAGAAGCCCATCATGTAGAAACACACAAAACCAATCGAACTTGCATCAAAACGTGTCAAAAATCAAATTTTGAAGGATGCCCATTATGTACAAACATATAAAATCAATCGAACTTGCATCAAAACTTGTCAAAATCAAATTTTGAGAGATACCAATTACGCAGAATCAATCGAACTTACGTCAAAACTCGTCAAAATCAAATTTTGAGAGATTACCCATTACGTAGAAACGTACAAAACCAATCAAACTTGCCCCAAAACTCGTCAAGATCAAATTTTGGGAGAAGCCCATCATGTAGAAACACAAAACCAATCGAATTTGCATCAAAACATGTCAAAAATCATATTTTGAACGATGCCCATTATGTACAAACATATAAAATCAATCGAACTTGCATCAAAACTAGTCAAAATCAATTTTTGAGAGATACTAATTACGTAGAATCAATCGAACTTACGTCAAAACTCGTCAAAATCAAATTTTGAGAGATTACCCATTACGCAGAAACGTACAAAACCAATCGAACTTACCCCAAAACTCATCAAGATCAAATTTTGGGAGAAGCCCATCATGTAGAAACACACAAAACCAATCGAACTTGCATCAAAACATGTCAAAAATCAAATTTTGAAGGATGCCCATTATGTATAAACATATAAAATCAATCGAACTTGCATCAAAACTTGTCAAAATCAAATTTTGAGAGATGCCCATTACGTAGAACCAATCGAACTTACATCAAAACTCGTCGAAATCAAATTTTGAGAGATGCCCATTACGTAGAAACATACACAACCAATCGAACTTGCACCAAAACTCGTCAAGATCAAATTTTGAGGGAAGCCCATCACGTAGAAACACACAAAACCAATCGAACTTGCATCGAGAACATGTCAAGATCAAATTTTGAAGTGTGCCCATTATGTACAAACATATAGAGGCAATCAAACTTGGGGTCAAAATAAGATATTCGAGAGATCGGACCTGAGGGTCCATGTGGGGGAACATGGACTGGAGGCGGGCGAGGCCGGCGCCGGCGGCGTCGAAGGAGAGGGGGCGGGGAGGGGAGAGGGAGGAGCAGCGCCGGATCCTCTTGCTGCTGCTGCTCTGGTAGATTGGGTCTTCGAAGAAGGAGGAAGGGGATCTCTTGCCACAGACTATTGCAGACATCTCTGATGGGCGAGGGAACTTGGGCGGGGCCTACGGAGCTCTCTCCCCCCAACTCCTCCGACAACTCTTCCGATGATGGAGATGATTGATTGGTCGATCGGCTTATTGTTGTCGTTGTCGTTCTTCTTCTTGAGATTTCTCTTCCATAGAAAGTTTGGGGAAAGAAAAGAGAGAGAGAGGCGTTAATGTGGCTTTGGTAGAAGAGAGGGCTTTGGGATGGCGTGTCTCATGCGTCCACGCTTATAATATTCGTAAGATGGATGACTATATACTTATTATATAATCTAAATATCAAGAGGGTTTGGATTATTTAGGCTACATATAAATTTCTATTAATATATATTAATATAATACAAATTGAACCGTTCAAACTACTTATAAATTCTTAACTATTTAATTAAAAAAATAGGTAACAATAAAAGAAAATTTTGCATAATCCAAAACTCTTTTATGTATACTAGTAAATGCACGTATTTTGTACATATAATAACGTATAATAAAAATAATATTATCAAATTAAAGTCAAATATTTCTTCTAACTAATGTGGTTAAGGTGGAAGGTATTCTTCTTATTTTGTTAAGTTTGAGTCACCATGTTGAATATATATAATCAAATTTTAACTTTTTTCAACGATTTTTACATAATTAAAATTTTTTTTTAAATATCTTTTTTTTAAATATTTTTTTTTAAAAATAAAATGGACCATGATATACATACGACTTACACGGTTCATTTTTTAGCCATTTTGAAGTCTCATTATATATATATATATATATATATATATATATATATATATATATATATATATATATATATATTGAAGCAATGAGAATATATATTAATGTTTCGTTGGCTCAGCTTTCGTTCCCTCCTGGGGGCCCCTAGGGACTCCTCAGTTGCTCTTTTTCGGCCTCCTATCCCCGCCTTCCTCGTCGGATTCGGATGGTTTCGCCCTGGCCAGGCGATTGCCTGGCTTTGGTTGGCCAACCCCCTTCCTCTCTTCCCCCCCCGGCTCCTCCTCCTCAGTCCTACCTCCTACTCCCTTCCGGTAGGTCCACCATCCCTCCGGCCCCTCCCGGGTGCTTCGGCCACTCTATCCCCGACCCCATGGTTCATCCACCCCCTCCCTATCCTTCTAGTAGTTTTCCCCCTTTGCTCCACCCCCAGCGGGCCTACCTCGCTTTTTCGGGCGGCACCCTGGTCGCCCGCCCGTGGGCTGGAAGCTCTACGGAGTCCTGCCCTCAGTTGCCGTCCTCCCACCCTCTTCAAAATTCAAACTGGTCTTCTGACCCCTCGAGTTGGGAGCCCACCTGCGGTACAGGCCTCGGGTTCCCCACCGTTTTGGCCCCTCGTGCCTGCTGCCAGCAGCTTTCCTCACGAAGGGGCCCCACCTATTCATCCCCTTTTCGAGCGTCCAGCATTTCTTTCCTCCGCTGGAGTTGGTGGGACCCACTTTTCCCCTTACGCGGATAGCATTGGTAGAGCCTTCCCTGGTTTTTACTACTCCCCGGACCCACGTGGTCCAAAGCACCCACGTGCCTACTTCTGCGTATTCCCAGGCGGGACCTTCAGTGTATTCCCACGAACCCCCTTCTGGCCCTTCTACGTATTCCCGTCACCCTTTCTCTGGCGGGACCCTACCCCTCTATGCTCCCTACGCAGAGTCTTCTCTCGAGAATTATGCGGCTGCTGCCCACGGGATCTACGCATCTGCTGCCCCGGTCTATCAATCCGCTGCTGCTAATGGGCACTACGCGGCTGACGCCCTCGCTCTTTACGCAGCTCACCCTACCATTTCCCTCCACTCCTATTCCCAGGCCCCAACCCCCCTGCCTCATGGCCCCCTCCTCTGGCCCTCTCTCCCCCTGCAGCTGTCACGCCCCGATTCCGTAGAATCGATAGTCGTCCCCCGGGCGTGATGTCGTGCAAGCCTAAATTGCGCTCGCACAAGGCATAGTCATAAGGTTATCCGAAACACAACAACAAAAGAATGCGCAGAGTAAATTGAACACACATTATAGAGAAGGAAATTTAAGTTTTATTGATAATGAACATCATTTTTACAGACTCGATACAAGGGCGTCGCACGAGCTTTTTTACAAACTGACTCCATTACAAAATGAACGTCGACGAGATAGCCATTCCATACATTCATCCCTTGATTATACAACCAAAATTACAAAACCACCTGGGATGGTGGGAAGTCGCTCCATCTGTCTTCGATCTTCAACAGCGGAGTCTTCAAAAGTTTGATCCAAGCTTCGATGCACGGACGAAGCTTTAAAACACACGAGCGTTGCCTCCCTTCACGTAGCACGCTCCTCCCGATCTATCGTACCTGTAGAGAGAGCGAGGATCAGTACAATCAACATGTACTGGCGAGTGGCTAATTAATTTCCAAGCTCTCATTTGGTTCAAGAATTTAGATAAAATCATACAACTTGCTTTTAGTGGTCTTTTTAGCCATCCTAGATATTTTTATAAGAAGCATTAAGTTACACCAAGATTTCCTTCGGCAGAGCGCACCGTGCGACATAAAAACTTACCATCACTTTCCTTGTTAGTTGATAACAATTTATATCAAGTGTTTGATATGGAGGTCACTTGGCATTAACTAGCCATTTGGACATAGCCTGGCAATACGGGACCCTTGCAACGCAAGTAGCGAGCCCCGATGCAAGTCCCCGTCATACCGATTGCCTATTACCCAGCTCGGCTATAACCTGTTTCTTCCTAGGCCGAGTCGGTGTCACGACCCGCACCCTAAAATTAGGGCACGAGAACGTAACAACGCCCAGCCTACGCCGCAGTGTCGGCGGTAGAACGCTGTCCTAGATCTCAATGCATCTAATAGTATAAGACTAACAGTTTATACTCCCCGAATGGGGGTGACATAGCAGATACATACTCAATCACATCTAGGGTAGAGCATAAAGGAAGATAGATAAAACATGAAATCCAAAAGAGGTACAACAGAGAGAAATCTAAGTGTCTAAGATACAAACTCAGAATACATCTCAAGGCTCAAATACAGTAATGTCACTCCCTGATTCCGGTATACGTATTTTTAGCACGTATACTGCTTATTTGTAATTACGTATATTTATACGATATTTATTTTGTTGTATTTCTTCATGTATATCCCAAATTATTTGACAAAATAATATTTCGTAATTTATTTTCTGTGATTTTAGTTTACCGTTTTGGCTCTAATTGGGTGACATGTTCTCGGTTCACTTGAACCCGTTGGGTCATCATGAACCAACTTGGTTTAGATTTTATATAAAACTCATCTCCTTCTCTCTCCTCTCATTATTCCTCTCATTATTCCTCTCATTTATTTCCTCCACCAACCAAGGCAAGTGCCAACTTGATCAAGAGATGGATTTATATTTTGTTAATGATTTCTTACAAAATTATTTGTCAAAATATGTTCTTCTCCTCAATCTATACTAGCTTAGAACTTGAAAATTTCCATTTTGAAGCTTTGATTTTTGTAGATCTAAGTTTTCTCCATTTTCGGATTTACATGGTTTTGATCTATTTTTGTTAGGATTTTGTGGGTTTTGATGCTTCCATGTGGAAGAGAATTCAATTTCACTCAAGTTAGAACTTTGAAAATCTAGATTTGGTTTTGATTTGGTCAAGTTAAGGAAATTGGAAGTTTTTGGTGTTCTTGAGGAGGCTCTCGGCCTGGAAGAGAAGACCCTTCAGCCTGCGCTCTTTAGCGCAAGTTGAACTGCGCAGCTCGTCTTTTGACGAATTGCGCAACCCTTCGGCCAGCGCATTGCGCTGAGCTGAACTGCGCTGGCGCTCCTTAGCTCCAGCACCATCCGATCCTGCGCAGTCTAATGCCCGCGCAACCTAACTCTGCGCTTTTGACCCCTGCGCAATCCATCTCCTGCGCCATCTAACCGCTGCGCAGTCTAATGCCTGCGCAACCTAACTCTGCGCGTTTGACCCCTGCGCAATCCATCTCCTGCGCCATCTAACCGCTGCGCAGTCTAATGCCTGTGCAACCTAACTCTGCACATTTGACCCCTGCGCAATCTAACCCTGCGCGTTTTGACTTCTGCGCATTTGACCATGCGCATTCTGACCTGGGCTCTTATATATTATATTTTCTTGTATATATATATATATATGTGAATGTTTGTGTATGCTATATATCCTTACGCCTTTTGTCCCGAGCATGATATGAGCACTACTGTGACCCCGGAGAACAAAGTGTTCCTACTCGCTACATGTGCCTGAATGTCCCGGTTCTCGTTCATGCTTGACAAATGACTCATAATCCCACGTGGCGCATTTGCAATGTTGCATTACACTAAGGAGGGTAGAACGTGTCGACCTACTGATCGACATGGATCCTCACTTGGGGTACCCGTACTACGGTACGATATTCTAGGAGGATGATCATGCAGGCCACAGCATGAGGATCCAAGATTTCACATAGGGTTTAAATTAGGCAATTAAATCTATTAGATGCATGGAGAGGGCGGAATCCCGAGATCGTGTTACACCAGCCGCCTTGAGGTATTGCCTCGACGCGCCAGCTGGTCACCACGGATACTGTGCCATCTGCAATGAGTGGATGCCGGTATCCGATTATCTTCTGATATATTATAAGTTTTGGCAAGGTAGCCCTACGGGGACTTGTGCCTGCAAGGTAGCCTTATGAGGGACCTGTGCTTAATAATACTTGACTACGCGGACCCCTGGGTTGGCTAGCCTTGCTGGAAAGATACGATCTGAGGACTCTGATAATTTAATGCGAGGATAACCTCGCCATACTAGAAACTCGTAGACTTGACTGGCCGTGAAAATGACTTGCTTGTATTTTTCTTTTACTTTCCGCGAGTAACTGAGGAAAGCGGACTGTTATGGTGCGTGATCCAACCCATGTTCTTGTTTGATTGTTGGGTTGGTTATCGTACTATGACAGGCTGCGGACTGAAGTTACGAACGGAAGCCTTAATTTGATTGTGATGTGCTACTCCTGTGAATGACTAAGGAACATGGCCCACCGCGGTACGTGATCCAACCCATGTTCTTGTTTGATTGTTGGGTTGGTTATCGTGCTGCGATGGTCTGTCGACCGAAGTCACGACCAGGAGATCTTCTTACTTATATCTGTAAACTTATATGAAGGTCATAGAGTGTGACGCGTCCCGGCTCCATGTGGCACCTTTTGTCCTTGTTTGGTTGTAAGGGTGCCAGATGGGTCCGACGATGTAGCGCTACCCTATAGCCGCAGCATAAGCTTTATCCTTATCATTATAACTGGGTTTTATCTTAACTCTTGTGCCCCTTTGGCGGTACTTGCTATTCGGGGCTGACCCCGCTGGTTTTGTTTGGCCAGATCTCGTAGCAGAGCCAGAGGACGCGATCCTTCTTCCTGACATCCATGGTGCATACTAGGAGCATGGCTGGTCGGGGACTCGAGTGGGTTTCTTCTCCACCACTCCTGCTTATACTTTTACGGCATTTAGCCACCGGCACCTGTTAGCCGGATTACTCGATATTTTGTGTCAGTACATAATTGTAATTAAACAGACTGCAGCTGTGTATAGTTTTGTACTCCTGATTCTCTGAGATAGCTAAATTATAAAGCTAGTCTCTCATGATCATTTTGATGAAGCGTCGGGGACGCCTTACTGCTTTATCTTTAATGTTCATTTATTTGCTGATGTGATTTGATTGATTGAGACATAGAACTCTATGGGACCATAGGAGACTCGATTGTAGCATGTACCCCCTAGTCTCTCGACAGCCACGATCGCCGTATGACGTTACGTACCTCATATGGAGTAGCTGGCCTAGTCCGTCTCCGTATTTCGGTACTGGGGCGTGACAAGGTTCGAGTGGTGGCCCATGCAGGTCTGTTTTTCAGACTTGTGGGGTATTGCGATTTATTAGGAGTCTCAATCAAAACTTGTTCCCCTTAAAATTCTGTTTCGAATTCTCTGTCCTTGTCTTGATCTCTAACCTGACTTGCATCCTCGAAATCTTCCTCGTCCGGACTTGATAATCTTATATTCTTCTCTATAGGGGTGCTTCATTCTCAGTAGCGGGTGAGGCACATGAGGAAGAGCAGCAAGAGCATGGCTCGACTGGGCAGCAACAGGGGAAAGAACCTTCTCCAGTGCAGGTACGAACAGAAATAGAACCAGAGGCAGTGCAGCCGCAGGTTATTGAAACTCCTGCAGCACCAGTAGCGACGGCAGTACCAGACGCCGTAGCACTCCTGGAGATCATCCGGGGGTTTCTTGTCACTAACCAACAGCAACAGACTCGGCAGCAGGAGCAGAACGTGTTGCTGAACCAAGGGATTCAGTTAGCTCTTGAGAGGAGTGCCGGGGTTGACTCGGGAGCCTCAGGAAGGTTCCGTCGCTTGAACCCGAGGTATTTTGATGGCACGGAGGATGCCATCACTGCGGATGCATGGATTCAAGACATCGAAGCCATTCTTGTGGCAGCCAAGGTTCCAGACGATGAGAAGGTTGATCAGGTCAAACTGGTACTTTAGGATCTTGCCCGCGACTGGTGGGCATCAGAAGAAGTTGGTACAAGACGCCCTGTTCGTTGGACCACCTTCAGTGACAGATTCAAGGCCAAGTATTTTGGCGTAGTAGCTCGATATGAGCTCCAGCAGAAGTTCATCAATCTCAAGCAAGCAGGCAAGACCGTAGATGGGTATGCAGCAGAGTTCTGCAGATTGTGCCGTTTCGCACCATCAATGGTGGCGACGGAGCCAGAGAAAGCTATGAGGTTCCAGCAGGGACTTCATTTGGAATTATTGCAGCTTGTGGAAGGGCACGACTACCAGACGTTTGACGCTGTCTTGACAGCAGCTCGGAGGCACGAGCTCACCCAGCAGAGGTTGGCATCGAGGACAGGAGGTCAGAAGAGATCTCATTCCCAGGTTGGAGGAGGAGCCATGCAGCGAACATCGGCACCAGCACCCGATGTTCGTATTCATGATACAGGAGCACCGCAGAGGACGGCCGCGTCAACTATCACAGCGCCAGTTCGGCAGCAGCAGCCGAGGAATCAGCAGCAGCGTCAGAGGGCGCCCCAGGGTTGTACCTTCTGTGGTAAGGGAGGACACACTAGGGATGTGTGTCGGTCAGCGAATGGCTTGTACTTGAGGTATGGTAGTCCAGACCACCGTATTTCGACTTGTCCTATGATGCAGAGGCCAGGAGGGCCAGCTCAGCAGTTTCCAGCGTTGCCAGCTCCAGGGGCAACCCCGAGTGGAGGGTCAGTATTAGCAGTAAGGCCCCTAGCCCAGCGTCTACCAACGCAGGCTCAGATGTTCCGCCAGGCACAGGAAGCCGAAGGCCCTCGGAGGCAGCAATAGCATGGTCGAGGAAGGCCGCAACAAGGGGCTCCGCGGGGCCAGGCTCTCACATTAACCTTGGGAGAGGCTCTAGCGTCCAGTGACGTGGTGGCAGGTAAAATTCTCGTCACCTCATTTCCTGCTGTAGCATTATTTGATTCAGGCGCTACTCATTCATTCATCTCTGCACAATATGCTACACGGATTGGACTAGTGTTTGAGGCATTGCCGGAGAGGATGGATATACTCACCGGCAATGGGCTCGTAGAAGTGAGCAGAGTGCGCTTTTCATGTCTGGTAGAGGTGTGTGGGCATTTATTGCCCGCATCATTGATTGAATTCCCTATGGGGAATTTTGATGTTGTTCTTGGCATGGACTGGTTGAGAGACAGTCATGCGACCATTGATTATAGAGGAGGTAGGGTTATATTTAGCATTCCTGGGATGGAGCAGTTCATCTTTACTCGAACCTTGAAGAATCAGACTGAAGGCGTCATCTCCGCAGCAGTGTCAGAGTCAAGACAGATCCCGAGAGTGGTCGAAGATTTTCTTGATGTATTCCCTGATGAGCTTCCAGGAATGCCCCCAGTCAGAGAGGTAGAATTTAGCATTGAGTTGAACCCTGGAACGAGGCCTATTACAGACAGAGTTTATAGAATGTCGCCGTCAGAACAGGATAAGTTGTATCAACATGAAGAAGAGTTGAAGTCTAAGGGATTCATCCGAGACAGTAAATCGCCCTGGGCCGCGCCAGTGATTCTAGTTCCCAAGAAGGATGGGTCGACGAGGATGTGCATCGACTACCGCAAACTGAATGCAGTAACAGTGAAGAATAAGTACCCGCTACCGAGGATTGATGACCTGTTTGATCAATTGAGCAAGGCCCGCATCTTTTCCAAGATCGATCTTCGTTCGGGATACTATCAGGTGAGAGTCCGAGAGCAAGATATTCAGAAGACGGCATTCAGATCAAGATACGGGCATTATGAGTTTTTAGTAATGCCCTTTGGACTAACCAATGCCCCTGCAGTATTTATGGATTTGATGAACCGCATCTTTCTTCCATATTTGGATAAATTTGTGGTAGTGTTCATAGATGACATTCTTGTCTATTCCAGCAGTGAAGAGGAGCATGAGAAATATCTTAGGACTGTCTTGCAGACATTGAGGGAGCATCAACTGTATGCGAAGCTCGACAAGTGTGAATTCTGGTTAGATCATATTTCGTTCCTGGGGCATGTAATTTCTGGGGCAGGAGTGTCAGTGGATCCGAAGAAGATTGAGGCCGTAGAGCATTGGCCAGTCCCGAGAACAGTTGCAGAAGTGCAAAGTTTCTTAGGACTAGCTGGTTACTACAGACGGTTCGTGGCGGACTTTGCCAAGATCTCTGCGCCCTTAACGCGTTTGACGCACAAGGACGTAGAGTTTGTTTGGTCAGCTAGCTGTCAGGCATCATTTGAAGAATTGAAGAAGAGATTAATCTCGGCCCCGATCTTGACGCTTCCAGCAGGATCGGGAGGCTTTACAGTGTATTGTGACGCATCTGGGAAGGGTCTTGGGTGTGTATTGATGCAGCATGGAAAGGTGATAGCATATGCGTCTCGACATCTTCGAGACCATGAGAAGAATTACCCGACTCATGATTTAGAGTTAGCAGCTGTGGTGTTTTCACTCAAGTTGTGGAGGCATTATTTATACGGAGATCGGGTAGAGATCTATACTGATCATAAGAGTTTGAAATATGTATTCACGCAGCGAGATTTGAACATGAGGCAAAGAAGTTGGTTAGAACTACTGAAGGATTTTGACTTAGATCTTCAGTATCATCCAGGCAAGACGAATATCGTTGCAGATGCACTGAGTAGGAGAAACAGTGCCTTTATCTTGACCTCGCAGAAGCATATTTTAGAAGACCTCCAGAGTATGGGAATCAAAGTAGTTTTGCCAGGGGATATGGGAATAATGACCAGTATTCAGATTCAGTCTACCTTGGTAGAGAGGATCAGGGCAGCACAAGCAGGAGATCCACAGATTCAGAAGTTGCGGTCAGAGTGTGAATCAGGCCGTAGGAAGGAATTAGTAATTCATGAGGATGGTACGCTCAGGTTTGGAAATAGACTCTGTGTACCGAGTGGAGACCTTCGGCAGAAAGTTATGTCCGAAGCTCATAGTTCCATTTATTCCATTCATCCAGGAGGAACGAAGATGTATCGAGATATCAGGCAGTACTTTTGGTGGAATGGCATGAAAAGAGAGATAGCGAGATTTGTATCCAAGTGTCTGGTATGTCAGCAGATGAAAGCCGAGCAGCAGAGACCAGCCGGATTGCTCCAGCCGCTTCCTATCCCAGAATGGAAATGGGAGCACATCACGATGGATTTTGTGACCGGTTTACCTAGATCCCCGGCTGGCAAGAATGCGATCTGGGTAATAGTAGATCGACTCACGAAGGTCGCTCATTTCCTTCCTTTCAGAGTTGGGCAGACTACTGAGCAGTTGGCAGAAATGTACATGAAGCAGATAGTGAATCAGCATGGTGTTCCAGTTAGTATAGTATCAGATCGGGATACACGGTTCACTTCCCATTTCTGGCGGAGCTTGTACCAGAGTTTGGGGACCAAGTTAAGATTCAGTACTGCATATCATCCGCAAACTGACGGGCAGTCAGAAAGAACCATTCAGACGTTAGAAGATATGCTACGGGCATGTACCTTGGACTTTGGCGGATCTTGGGAGGATCACCTTCATCTTGTGGAGTTCTCCTATAACAACAGCTATCAGGCTAGCATTCAGATGGCCCCGTTCGAAGCATTGTACGGAAGGACGTGCAGGTCCCCTTTGGCATGGAACGACGTCGGAGAGCGAAAGTTGTTGGAGCCAGAGATGATCACGCAGACTGTGGAGATAGTTAAGTTGGTCAGAGAGCGCCTTCGAGTTGCACATGACCGACATCGTCATTGGGCAGATCAGTATCGTAGGCCTCTAGAGTTCAGAGTTGGCGACCAAGTGTTTCTGCGGATTTCGCCAACTCGGGGTATCATTAGATTTGGAACCCGAGGAAAGCTTAGTCCAAGATACGTTGGTCCTTTCAAGATTCTCGCTCGGGTAGGCGATGTGGCTTATCGACTTGCCCTTCCGCCTTCGTTAACTGGCATACATGATGTGTTTCATGTGTCCCAGTTACGTGGGTATGTCCCGGATCCGAGTCATGTCCTCGATCATTCAGAGTTAGTCGTTGGTACCGACTTAACTTACGAGGAACAACCCGTATCTATTTTAGACCGGCGAGAGAAGGTACTCAAGAATCGGACGATCAGCCTTGTCCGTGTTGCTTGGAACCATCACTCTCCGGGAGAATCAACTTGGGAGCGCGAGGACGAGATCCGATCTCGGTATCCGCATTTGTTTGGTTTGTGAGGTATATCTTTATGCCATAATAACACGATTCCACATTCACTGCACCTGCTTGTATTGTACTCTTGTGATGTAGATAATAACTGCTTGTTAGTTAACTTGCATATGATTGTGCCTTGCTTGTCCTGATCTTTCAATCCTGTCTTGGCTGGAAATTCCGAGGACGGAATTTTTCTAAGAAGGGTAGAGATGTCACTCCCTGATTCCGATATACGTATTTTTAGCACGTATACTGCTTATTTGTAATTACGTATATTTATACGATATTTAATTTGTTGTATTTCTTCATGTATATCCCAAATTATTTGACAAAATAATATTTCGTAATTTATTTTCTGTGATTTTAGTTTACCGTTTTGGCTCTAATTGGGTGACATGTTCTCGGTTCACTTGAACCCGTTGGGTCATCATGAACCAACTTGGTTTAGATTTTATATAAAACTCATCTCCTTCTCTCTCCTCTCATTATTCCTCTCATTATTCCTCTCATTTATTTCCTCCACCAACCAAGGCAAGTGCCAACTTGCTCAAGAGATGGATTTATATTTTGTTAATGATTTCTTACAAAATTATTTGTCAAAATATGTTCTTCTCCTCAATCTATACTAGCTTAGAACTTGAAAATTTCCATTTTGAAGCTTTGATTTTTGTAGATCTAAGTTTTCTCCATTTTCGGATTTACATGGTTTTGATCTATTTTCGTTAGGATTTTGTAGGTTTTGATGCTTCCATGTGGAAGAGAATTCAATTTCACTCAAGTTAGAACTTTGAAAATCTAGATTTGGTTTTGATTTGGTCAACTTAAGGAAATTGGAAGTTTTTGGTGTTCTTGAGGAGGCTCTCGGCCTGGAAGAGAAGACCCTTCAGCCTGCGCTCTTTAGCGCAAGTTGAACTGCGCAGCTCGTCTTTTGACGAATTGCGCAACCCTTCGGCCAGCGCATTGCGCTGAGCTGAACTGCGCTGGCGCTCCTTAGCTCCAGCACCATCCGATCCTGCGCAGTCTAATGCCCGCGCAACCTAACTCTGCGCGTTTGACCCCTGCGCAATCCATCTCCTGCGCCATCTAACCGCTGCGCAGTCTAATGCCTGCGCAACCTAACTCTGCGCGTTTGACCCCTGCGCAATCCATCTCCTGCGCCATCTAACCGCTGCGCAGTCTAATGCCTGCGCAACCTAACTCTGCGCATTTGACCCCTGCGCAATCTAACCCTGCGCGTTTTGACTTCTGCGCATTTGACCATGCGCATTCTGACTTGGGCTCTTATATATTATATTTTCCTGTATATATATATATATGTGAATGTTTGTGTATGCTATATATCCTTACGCCTTTTGTCCCGAGCATGATATGAGCACTACTGTGACCCCGGAGAACAAAGTGTTCCTACTCGCTACATGTGCCTGAATGTCCCGGTTCTCGTTTATGCTTGACAAATGACTCATAATCCCACGTGGCGCATTTGCAATGTTGCATTACACTAAGGAGGGTAGAACGTGTCGACCTACTGATCGACGTGGATCCTCACTTGGGGTACCCGTACTACGGTACGACATTCTAGGAGGATGATCATGCAGGCCACAGCATGAGGATCCAAGATTTCACATAGGGTTTAAATTAGGCAATTAAATCTATTAGATGCATGGAGAGGGCGGAATCCCGAGATCGTGTTACACCAGCCACCTTGAGGTATTGCCTCGACGCGCCAGCTGGTCACCACGGATACTGTGCCATCTGCAATGAGTGGATGTCGGTATCCGATTATCTCCTGATATATTATAAGTTTTGGCAAGGTAGCCCTACGGGGACTTGTGCCTGCAAGGTAGCCTTATGAGGGACCTGTGCTTAATAATACTTGACTACGCGGACCCCTGGGTTGGCTAGCCTTGCTGGAAAGATTCGATCTGAGGACTCTGATAATTTAATGCGAGGATAACCTCGCCATACTAGAAACTCGTAGACTTGACTGGCCGTGAAAATGACTTGCTTGTATTTTTCTTTTACTTTTCGCGAGTAACTGAGGAAAGCGGACTGTTATGGTGCGTGATCCAACCCATGTTCTTGTTTGATTGTTGGGTTGGTTATCGTACTATGACAGGCTGCGGACTGAAGTTACGAACGGAAGCCTTAATTTGATTGTGATGTGCTACTCCTGTGAATGACTAAGGAACATGGCCCACCGCGGTACGTGATCCAACCCATGTTCTTGTTTGATTGTTGGGTTGGTTATCGTGCTGCGATGGTCTGTCGACCGAAGTCACGACCAGGAGATCTTCTTACTTATATCTGTAAACTTATGTGAAGGTCATAGAGTGTGACGCGTCCCGGCTCCATGTGGCACCTTTTGTCCTTGTTTGGTTGTAAGGGTGCCAGATGGGTCCGACGATGTAGCGCTACCCTATAGCCGCAGCATAAGCTTTATCCTTATCATTATAACTGGGTTTTATCTTAACTCTTGTGCCCCTTTGGCGGTACTTGCTATTCGGGGCTGACCCCGCTGGTTTTGTTTGGCCAGATCTCGTAGCAGAGCCAGAGGACGCGATCCTTCTTCCTGACATCCATGGTGCATACTAGGAGCATGGCTGGTCGGGGACTCGAGTGGGTTTCTTCTCCACCACTCCTGCTTATACTTTTGCGACGTTTAGCCACCGGCACCTGTTAGCCGGATTACTCGATATTTTGTGTCAGTACATAATTGTAATTAAACAGACTGCAGCTGTGTATAGTTTTGTACTCCTGATTCTCTGAGATAGCTAAATTATAAAGCTAGTCTCTCATGATCATTTTGATGAAGCGTCGGGGATGCCTTACTGCTTTATCTTTAATGTTCATTTATTTGCTGATGTGATTTGATTGATTGAGACATAGAACTCTGTGGGACCATAGGAGACTCGATTGTAGCATGTACCCCCTAGTCTCTCGACAGCCACGATCGCCGTATGACGTTACGTACCTCATATGGAGTAGCTGGCCTAGTCCGTCTCCGTATTTCGGTACTGGGGCGTGACAAGTAATCCACAAAATGAATACAACTCCAGACGACTAAGAAAACTAACTAAACAACCTCTAATGGTCTCCTCTAGGCTAGCAGGCAATCCCGAGCTATCTGTAAAATTTGTCAACGTATCCTGTCAGGAAAATGAGCAAGTACAAACACCAACAGCAGTTCCATATGAATTGAGAAATACTATAAGAGACAGTAATAATGAGATACAAGACAAAGAATATAGGCGACTTGGGAACCGTTTGAAAGTCGAGTTACAACCCTTAAACCAAACAAGGACCGGAGTTGTAACCCTTCTTTGAAACAGAACTTAGTCCCATAACCATGGCATAGTATGAAAAACAGGTATAGCATATGAGAAATGAATCATAGCATGGTGGAAGTATAGTAAGTAAAGCTGAAACTGGAATGTAAGACATGACAAATAAAGTAAAAGGTGTTTTGAATTATTAGAGTGATATGTGATCGGCTAAAAGGGTAGCAGGGCCAAGTTATCCACTTGGCACGGCAATCCGCGGTGAACTCAACGGAGAATCATGCCGTCCAACCTGGATAACTGGTGGTGAGGTATCTGCGACACCCTACGTGAGGTGAGGGTGGCGCTAGCAAAATATAGTGACATGGAGGCTTTGATCACATAACCCCTAATAATTCCCCCAATATATCCCCCGAATAGTATTACGGATCCGGACATGGCATGTCATGACACAGGGTTTGAGAGCAGGGGGCCAGCCCACTCCCAATGTGTGCCTATATAAGTACAGGAACACTGAAATATCTCATACCCATATACCAAGAAAGTCCATGAATAACATCTCATGACAGGATCCGATGTATACTAGTCCGTGAACTGTCGTGTCAGGAATCAAGTATAACACTACGACTGAATCGGATATAGTAGATATCAAGACAATAAAAACTATCAGTGAATGTACTCGCCTGCGATCCTGAGCTGATAAGTATAGAGGGTCCAACTGAAGCCACAGAGTCATATTTAAAGCAACACAGGTTACAAAGTGTTCAAGTTATATAAATAAATCTCTACAAGCAATCTATCTTATCCTAGGTTCTTCTAAGTCCAATTAACTCTAGGTCAACTCCGGTCAATAATTTAGTCAAACTAGGTCAAGCGTTGACTCACAGTTGACTTTGGGTCAACTGGTCAACTCTGGTCAAACAGGGTCAATCTAGTCTAATTATTAAAGAATAAAGTGTACTTCGTTATTCGTACGTCGAAACTTATGACACGCAAATCGAGACAAGAATATCAATGGTAAGGTTGATAATCTTATTATGGTGATCCACGTGTCCATCTTGTCAATTTCAGCGATGTGAGATCACTGGAATTGACTGAGCTCAGTTTCGTTGTACTAATCCCGAAATACGAACATTATATGAATTAATTATTAATTAATTATTACGAGGCTAAACTAAGAGAAACTATCAACAAACATTGTCGGACGATGAAATGAACATCGCCAACGTGTCCAGAATGGTCAAATTAGCTAGGATAGCCTATCCAACGGTCCAATTTGGACACAAGGGCAAAAAGGTAATTTCGGATCAAAACGGTGTCCGTGTCGGAGCCGTTTTGCACCGAAAAACGTGCAAGAAAATAAGTCAATAAAATATAACAAATTATATGTCCACGCAACCAGAATGTCGATACGAACCCAAGGGTATCTCCAGAATTGGATTCCGTTGACCCGATCTCAATTTGGCCCGTTAACCAGAACTTGGAATTCCGGTTTGCACGAAAATGCGTGCCGGAGCCAAAGTCCTCAAAACTCAGCAAACTACATGTCAACGAGTCCAGAATGATGATACGAACTCAACGGTATATCCGGAATTGGATTCCGATGAGCCGATCTCAAAATGACCCGTTGGCCCAGAAAGTGGGACCCGCTTTGCACCGAAATTGGTGTCCGGGCCCACGTTCTCCAAATCTAACAAATTTTATATGAAAACATGCCAGAACGACGCCACGAATCTAATGGTGGTGTCAGAAATAAAATCTGGAGTCCCGTGTTCAAAAATAGAATTTTACAAGTTGGAAATTACGAATTCGGACGGCCAACTTTGGCGTCGAATTCAACCAATCAAACAAGCTCAAATTGAAATGAAATCTAAAGGGGGCAGGAAGAGGGTTATACCAGCTTCGTACCAGAACTGGTAGCACTCCAAACGGAGCTGCGGTGGAGGAGATACAAGCTGACGAAGTTGGCCCCGCGAAACTGTCCAAATTTAATACAATTTAAACGGTCAACTTGGTGGCCGGTTTTCATGTATCAAACGATAAAATTAACGAACGAAAATTGACAGGGATGAAGGTGGATATACCGAGATTGCGACGGAGCAAAGAAATCGCCGATCCAACGGTCGGATCTCCGGGAAAACGCGCGCGAAGTCGCTGCGACGGGGCGCAAATTCTGAGTTCCAAACGCGCGCGTCACGACGGGATTTCGACGTAAACGCACGAATCGCCTCGACGGCGCGTCCCGGAGGACGTTGGCCGCCACGAAAAGACAGCATAGGGTGCGCCCGAGGGGGGGGCACCCACGGGGACCACGTCGGCCACGCCGGCGACGACCACACCGGCGACGACCGCGCCGTTCGCGCGCGCAAGTGCGCTGTGCACTGTCCTCCGACTGCTGTGCACTGCTAGCAGCGTCACGGCGGCGGCCTCGCCTGCCTGGCGGAGGGCGGCGGAGGCCAGCCAAGGTAGAGGGCGGCGGACGTACATGGATGGGTGGTGGTGGTCGTGAGGTGGCATGTGGTGGTGGTGCAATGGTGGTTGTGGTCGGTTTGGAGAGGAGGGAAGGAGGAGGAGAAGTCGGAGTGGGGGAGGTCCAGCCATGGCCAGGGGGTGGTCGGGCATGGCTGCCAAGGAGGAGGAGTTGGGTCGGGCTAGGCTGTGAAGGGTGGAGTGGTGTTGAAATGGTGGATGGGAGGAGATGGAGGAGGAGAGGGAAGAATGAGGAGAAGATGTGGAGTTGGAGGGTGGCTCCATGGCCGACGGCAATGGCCGGGGTGGTCGTGAAGGCCATGGAGGTGGAGAGAGGATGATGAGTGCTCGGGCATGGAGGAGGAGTTGTGGTAGCTGCTGCTGATGAGTTGGAGTGTTGTGTAGGAAAATAGGAATAGTGAGAGAGAGAGAGAGAGTAATAAATGTGAGAGGGAAGAGAGAGAGAAAAAGATTCTTCCCATACTTTTTAGGGCCGGCCACTGTGGCTGTGGGGGTGTTGGAAAAAAATGAAGGTAGGGAAATTAATGGATGAGATTAATTTGGAGGATCTAGAGGCTAGAATTAATTAGAGGGAAATGGGTCATTCCAATGGAAATTGAATAATGTAAAATTCCGATAAATATTGAAATAGATAACATGGTATTAAATATTATTTTGGACACGAAAAAATGAGGGTGTCCCGATGGAGGACAACATGGAACTGGACTGGGCTCGGTGGAGCCGGATTGGGTCCAAAACCGGACATTGTGCAAAAATCGAATTAAAATTAGACGTTGATGATCATGTGTAAATAAGTTGCACATGGGGATTCCAATAAATGGGACACAAGTGGCGGACGGATAGTAGGCTCAATGTGGGCCATGTCCATAATTGGGGCGGACAGGTTTTGGTCGACAGGGGACCCACAAATCAAGTTGGAAAATGAATGTGACGCCGTGGCGTGAAATAAAATCGGGTCACGTGTCGGGAAAGTTGTGCGAATCAAATGGAGCCCAAAATGACGTGTCTGAGTGGGACACAAAGGTCATGGGTGACGAGCGTCTCGAGTAGATCATCAGTGAGGAGTTGGTTTCAAGGAAATGACTGGTCTGGCGCTCCCAATTTAAAAGTCATGGTAACGCGCTGAAAATGATCAAAAAAAAGAGTGGGAAAATAAATATCAATCAAATGGTCTAAACCGACCCGAAGTTCAGCGAAGAAAAAGGGCACAAGGGAACAAGTTTGGGTGGGACACCATATACCGTCATGAAGGTAATCGTGTCCGCTCTAAAACTCGTGAAGAGGATTTCCAGAGTTGAACATCCCTGACACTCCAAATATCAATGGCACAGAAAAGTACACTTAAGGAAAATAATTCAATAAATTATTTAATGAAACCAATAAATCAGAAAAAAAAAAAAAAAAAAAAAATCAACCCGAAATTCTGGATGCTCACATCCTACCCACCTTATAAAAATTTCGTCCTCGAAATTAAAACGTCCATACTCTCTCTAGGTCAAACCCCCACAATCAAAGTCCCAGAACTTAAACAAGTCATACCATCAATAAAAGACAACATCCAGGGTCATGGCATACGGTGACAGTGAAGTCTCATCTAGGTATACTAGTCATGCTAACTGAATCGGTCATAGGGTATCAAAACACACAAGCAATCTAGGGTGCTGAACGAAAAAATACAGAAACAACAACCATCAAAACTATAAGGTTGTCTACCACCCCATATGAAAAATGGTATTCATAAAAAAATAGAATGAAGGTAACTACCAATTATCTGAAAAAGGGTACTATCCAAGAAAAATCAACATCACTAGTTAAGGAATAAAAGTCAATTGCAGGGAAATTCAATCACTATATATACAAAGCGTTAGAGGGGGAAAAACTAGCATTATGTGTATAGGGACATGTTCATATGGTTAGATAGTAGGCGTGTGTGTACGTGAATACATATGAAATTGTATATGAGAAATTGGGTTCCAAAACAACAGCTATCAAGTTACACTAATCATGGCATTTTTTTTGTAAGAATAATAGCAAGAAAGAAATAACGATAAAAATCTGTTTTGCTTATCTATTTAAAAAAAACCATTTTTTTTTGAAATCCAGAGCTAGATTTTCAAATCCAAGATAAAAGTCTAGCAAAATCATCGATTCATTGTATTAAGAAAAAACTCATAGCAAGAAGTTACACAAAGGTTTATAAAATAGGCAAACCTACTCTTAAGTTAAATAATGAGAAGCAACAAAACAAGACAATTAATAATAAAAAAAAAAATTTTGAAGGACAGAAACAAAAGTAGCGAAACGTGTTCGAAAACATTTAAAGTAAAATCTGATAATCATATGCGTCAGGTCAAAATCATGGTACCCTAAATCCTCGTCATACTAGTAAGTAAGGCTACGATAATCACAGAGTCCTCGACTTGGACACATACCTCTAGAATCATGGTATTTAACATTTTCGCGATACCGCGCGCTTGGCTGCGAAAATCTTAAATTCCCACACCCGAGAAATAGATCCAAGTCAGACTATATGTCCTCACCATGCTGGCTAATATGACTGTAGAAGACTAGACTCCACAACTTAGATGACCTAGCCCATATAATTTCATCTTGACAAAAATTAATTTAAATCAACAATGAATACTCAAAAATTAATTCAATTTATCAACGAACATCAAAATCCAAAATGAACAAAAATCCACGAAAATACAAACTCGGATGCAACAGCTATCATTAAAATTTAAAATTCAATAATCATCCTTCAAAATCAATAAATACAAACTCAAATTCAATAATAATCCATCAAAATCAAATTCAATAGCAGAAAGTAAAGATAAATCAATCAAGTAAAAAGAGTTTTCAAATCGAAGTTAAATAAGATTCTCAAGGGTCGTCCCGGGAATCTCTCAAGGGTCCTAACTGTGATTGAGTACCTTCAAAATATATCCTAATCCTACTGCAGGCTGTAGTGGTACTCTAGTTCGAATACCACTACACTTTTAGTCTCGACCTGCATGGGCCACCACTAAAAATGTGTCACGACCCGCACCCTAAAATTAGGGCACGAGAACGTAACAACGTCCAGCCTACGCCGCAGTGTCGGCAGTAGAACGCTGTCCTAGATCTCAATGCATCTAATAGTATAAGACTAACAGTTTATACTCCCCGAATGGGGGTGACATAGCAGATACATACTCAATCACATCTAGGGTAGAGCATAAAGGAAGATAGATAAAACATGAAATCCAAAAGAGGTACAACAGAGAGAAATCTAAGTGTCTAAGATACAAACTCAGAATACATCTCAAGGCTCAAATACAGTAATCCACAAAATGAATACAACTCCAGACGACTAAGAAAACTAACTAAACAACCTCTAATGGTCTCCTCTAGGCTAGCAGGCAATCCCGAGCTATCTGTAAAATTTGTCAACGTATCCTGTCAGAAAAATGAGCAAGTACAAATACCAACAGCAGTTCCATATGAATTGAGAAATACTATAAGAGACAGTAATAATGAGATACAAGACAAAGAATATAGGCGACTTGGGAACCGTTTGAAAGTCGAGTTACAACCCTTAAACCAAACAAGGACCGGGGTTGTAACCCTTCTTTCAAACAGAACTTAGTCCCATAACCATGGCATAGTATGAAAAATAGGTATAGCATATGAGAAATGAATCATAGCATGGTGGAAGTATAGTAAGTAAAGCTGAAACTGGAATGTAAGACATGACAAATAAAGTAAAAGGTGTTTTGAATTATTAGAGTGATATGTGATCGGCTAAAAGGGTAGTAGGGCCAAGTTATCCACTTGGCACGGCAATCCGCGGTGAACTCAACGGAGAATCATGCCGTCCAACCTGGATAACCGGTGGTGAGGTATCTGCGACACCCTACGTGAGGTGAGGGTGGCGCTAGCAAAATATAGTGACATGGAGGCTTTGATCACATAACCCCTAATAATTCCCCCAATATATCCCCCGAATAGTATTACGGATCCGGACATGGCACGTCATGACACAGGGTTTGAGAGCAGGGGGCCAGCCCACTCCCAATGTGTGCCTATATAAGTACAGAAACACTGAAATATCTCATACCCATATACCAAGAAAGTCCAGGAATAACATCTCATGACAGGATCCGATGTATACTAGTCCGTGAACTGTCGTGTCAGGAATCAAGTATAACACTACGACTGAATCGGATATAGTAGATATCAAGACAATGAAAACTATCAGTGAATGTACTCGCCTGCGGTCCTGAGCTGATAAGTATAGAGGGTCCAACTGAAGCCACAGAGTCCTATTTAAAGCAACACAGGTTACAAAGTGTTCAAGTTATATAAATAAATCTCTACAAGCAATCTATCTTATCCTAGGTTCTTCTAAGTCCAATTAACTCTAGGTCAACTCCGGTCAATAATTTAGTCAAACTAGGTCAAGCGTTGACTCACAGTTGACTTTGGGTTAACTGGTCAACTCTGGTCAAACAGGGTCAATCTAGTCTAATTATTAAAGAATAAAGTGTACTTCGTTATTCGTACGTCGAAACTTACGACACGTAAATCGAGACAAGAATATCAATGGTAAGGTTGATAATCTTATTATGGTGATCCACGTGTCCATCTTGTCAATTTCAGCGATGTGAGATCACTGGAATTGACTGAGCTCAGTTTCGTTGTACTAATCCCGAAATACGAACATTATATGAATTAATTATTAATTAATTATTACAAGACTAAACTAAGAGAAACTATCAACAAACATTGTCGGACGATGAAATGAACATCGCCAACGTGTCCAGAATGGTCAAATTAGCTAGGATAGCCTACCCAACGGTCCAATTTGGACACAAGGGCAAAAAGCTAATTTCGGGTCAAAACGGTGTCCGTGTCGGAGCCGTTTTGCACCGAAAAACGTGCAAGAAAAGAAGTCAATAAAATATAAAAAATTATATGTCCACGCAACCAGAATGTCGATACGAACCCAATGGTATCTCCAGAATTGGATTCCGTTGACCCGATCTCAATTTGGCCCGTTGACTAGAACTTGGAATTCCGGTTTGCACGGAAATGCGTGCCGGAGCCAAAGTCCTCAAAACTCAGCAAACTAAATGTCAACGAGTCCAGAATGATGATACGAACTCAACGGTATATTCGGAATTGGATTCCGATGAGCCGATCTCAAAATGATCCGTTGGCCCAGAAAGTGGGACCCGCTTTGCACCGAAATGCGTGCCCGGGCCCACGTTCTCTAAATCTAACAAATTTTATATGAAAACATGCCAGAACGATGCCACGAATCTAATGGTGGTGTCAGAAATGAAATCTGGAGTCCCATGTTCAAAAATAGAATTTTACAAGTTGGAAATTACGAATTCGGACGGCCAACTTTGGCATCGAATTCAACCAATCAAACAAGCTCAAACTGAAATAAAATCTAAAGGGGGCAGGAAGAGGGTTATACCAGCTTCGTACCGGAACTGGTAGCACGCCAAACGGAGCTGCGGTGGAGGAGATACAAGCTGACGAAGTTGGCCCCGCGAAATTGTCCAAATTTAATACAATTTAAACGGTCAATTTGGTGGCCGGTTTTCATGTATCAAACGATAAAATTAACGGACAAAAATTGACAGGGATGAAGGTGGATATACCGAGATTGCGACGGAGCGAAGAAATCGCCGATCCAATGGTCGGATCTCCGGAAAAACATGCACGAAGTCGCTACGACGGGGCACAAATTCTGAGTTCCAAACGCGCGCGTCACGACGGGATTTCGACGTAAACGCACGAATCGCCTCGACGGCGCGTCCCGGAGGACGTTGGCCGCCACGGGAAGACAGCATAGGGTACGCCCGAGGGGGGGCCACCCACGGGGACCACGTCGGCCATGCCGGCAGCGACCACGCCGGCGACGACCGTGCCGTTCGCACGCGCAAGTGCGCTGTGCACTGTGCACTGTCCTCCGGCTGCTGTGTACTGCTGGCAGCGTCGCGGCGGCAGCCTCGCCTGCCTAGCGGAGGGCGGCAGAGGCAGGCAAGGTAGAGGGCGGCGGACGTGCATGGATGGGTGGTGGTGGTCGTGAGGTGGCATGTGGTGGTAGTGCAATGGTGGTTGTGGTCGGTTTGGAGAGGAGGGAAGGAGGAGGAGAAGTCGGAGTGGGGGAGGTCCAGCCATGGCCAGGGGGTGGTCGGGCATGGCTGCCAAGGAGGAGGAGTTGGGTCGGGCTAGGCTGTGAAGGGTGGAGTGGTGTTGAAATGGTGGATGGGAGGAGATGGAGGAGGAGAGGGAAGAATGAGGAGAAGATGTGGAGTTGGAGGGTGGCTCCATGGCCGACGGCAATGGCCGGGGTGGTCGTGAAGGCCATGGAGGTGGAGAGAGGATGATGAGTGCTCGGGCATGGAGGAGGAGTTGTGGTAGCTGCTGTTGATGAGTTGGAGTGTTGTGTAGGAAAATAGGAATAGTGAGAGAGAGAGAGTAATAAATGTGAGAGGGAAGAGAGAGAGAAAAAGATTCTTCCCATACTTTTTAGGGCCGGCCACTGTGGCTGTGGGGGTGTTGGAAAAAAATAAAGGTAGGGAAATTAATGGATGAGATTAATTTGGAGGATCTAGAGGCTAGAATTAATTAGAGGGAAATGGGTCATTCCAATGGAAATTGAACAATGTAAAATTCCGATAAATATTGAAATAGATAACATGGTATTAAATATTATTTTGGACACGAAAAAATGAGGGTCTCCCGATGGAGGACAACATGGAACTGGACTGGGCTCGGTGGAGCCGGATTGGGTCCAAAACCGGACATTGTGCAAAAATCGAATTAAAATTAGACGTTGATGATCATGTGTAAATAAGTTGCACATGGGGATTCCAATAAATGGGACACAAGTGGCGGACGGATAGTAGGCTCAATGTGGGCCATGTCCATAATTGGGGCGGACAGGTTTTGGTCGACAGGGGACCCACAAATCAAGTTGGAAAATGAATGTGACGCCGTGGCGTGAAATAAAATCGGGTCACGTGTCGGGAAAGTTGTGCGAATCAAATGGAGCCCGAAATAACGTGTCTGAGTGGGACACAAAGGTCATGGGTGATGAGCGTCTCGAGTAGATCATCAGCGAGGAGTTGGTTTCAAGGAAATGACTGGTCTGGCGCTCCCAATTTAAAAGTCATGGTAACGCGCTGAAAATGATCAAAGAAAAGAGTGGGAAAATAAATATCAATCAAATGGTCTAAACCGACCCAAAATTCAGCGAAGAAAAAGGGCACAAGAGAACAAGTTTGGGTGGGACACCATATACCGTCATGAAGGTAATCGTGTCCGCTCCAAAACTCGTGAAGAGGATTTCCAGAGTTGAACATCCCTGACACTCCAAATATCAATGGCACGGAAAAGTACACTTAAGGAAAATAATTCAATAAATTATTTAATGAAACCAATAAATCAGAAAATAATAAAATAAAAATAAAAAAATCAACCCGAAATTCTGGATGCTCACAGTCGGTCCCGTGGCCCCGGGTTACCGCTCGAAGAAACCATCGTCCTTGTCGACAAGTTGTCCATGACCATGATAGGTTAACATGGTGTATTTTAGGATACCGTTGGGGCTTGTTATGTAATCAATTCATTTACTTGGTCATTTTGTAGGCCTAAAATAATTCTATCTCTTTTCAACACAACTCATTTCTTTTTCACTTCTAACATACAAGACTTGTATTCTGCAAGCGAATCATTCAATTTTAATATCATTATCCGAGTTCTCATTTTGAAATAGAGGGTCGAGACGAAGGAGGTCAGCCACTCACCTTGAGTTTTTGCTTGAGGCGAGAGACTGGTTGGCTGCGCTAGACGTCGCCTACACGATCACCTGAAATCGCACAAGCAACCGATTAGAACACTGCATTAGGCAAGAAATTCGATAGGAAATGCGAGTTCGAAATGTAAGCCATGAAAACCATCGAAAACATTCACGAAAATGCATTCAGAAAACCAAAGCCAAAACCAATGTAAGCGGCGTGAAAAGCAGAGCAACGGGAGGTCTCTCCCGACTCAGCCGTAGAGTCAATCCTCGAGGCGTAGCCCGCTGAATATGGGACTTGGTTCCGAAGAAGCCATTCCATAACGGGGAATGGATCTTAATTCAACCGTTCCCGTTCGATCGATTCGATCGATCCCGACCTATCGGTCCTGACCGAGTCGATAGCGACAGTGTTCCTTTCTCGCGCACCCCGTGGACGAACAACGGGGCACGATGTAGGGACGGGGCACTACAACATAACCAACTAAGAAAAAATTTTGTCCTCGAAACTTAAGGACAGAACCTACCTCTATGAAAATAATGAAGGAAACTTTTCTTTCATCTCTGACTCGAGTTCCCATGTCGACTCTTCCGCCGCATGGTTCCTCCAGAGTACGCGAACAAGAGGGATCACTCGACTTCGTAGCAGCTTATCCTTGCGTTCTAAGATTTGAACTGGCTCTTCAACGTAGGATAAGTCAGACTTTATCTCCAGCTGGCCAAAATCCA
The DNA here is from genome assembly GCA_029216955.1 of Iris pallida. NCBI lineage: Eukaryota > Viridiplantae > Streptophyta > Magnoliopsida > Asparagales > Iridaceae > Iris > Iris pallida. Next base: position 16,909,227 of record JANAVB010037020.1, read on the forward strand.
CCATGTGGCTAGGGTCATGCACGTACTTCCGCAGCTGAGAGACGTAGAAGATATTGTGCACACCTTTAAGCGCCGGCGGCAGGGCAATTTTATAAGCTACCGGGGCGACCCGCTCGAGTATTTCGAATGGCCCAACGAATCTCGGACTCAGCTTTCCCTTCGTGCCAAACCGAGTAACTCCTCGTATAGACGACACCTTCAGGAACACGTAATCGCCCACCTGGAACTCAAGCGATCTTCGATGGGTGTCGGTGTAGCTCTTTTGCCGACTCTGTGCAATCTTCAGTCTTTCCCGAATTAGCTTGACCTTTTCCACAGTCTGTTCCACCAGCTCCGGGCCGAGTATCTGCCGTTCTCCGACTTCATCCCAGCAAATAGGCGATCTGCACTTTCGGCCGTACAAAGCTTCATACGGCGCCATTTGGATACTGGATTGGTAGCTATTGTTGTATGTAAATTCCGCCAGCGGTAGGTGGACGTCCCAGCTTGATTTGAAGTTAATTGCGCAGAGCCGTAGCATGTCGTCGAGAATCTGATTAACGCGCTCCGTTTGGCCGTCTGTCTGAGGATAGTAAGCTGAGCTGAACTACAACTTGGTACCCAGTGCCGACTGAAGGCTACTCCATAATCGCGACATGAACCGTGAATCTCGATCAGAGACGATGGATACTGGAACTCCGTGCAGCCGTACTATCTCGTCAAGATAAATATGCGCCAGGCGATCAACGCTCTAAGTAACTTTGATGGCGATAAAGTGCGCTGACTTGGTTAATCGATCGACGATGACCCAGATGACGTTGTTCCTCCGTGGTGTCTTCGGCAGGCCAACAATAAAATCCATAGTGACGTGATCCCACTTCCACTCGGAAATAGCGAGGTTCTACATCTCCCCGCCCGGTCGCTGATGCTCAGCTTTCACCTGCTGACAGGCCATGTATTGCGACACGAAGAGCGCCACATCTCTCTTCATCCCGTGCCACCAGAAGGTCGTGCGGAGGTCTTTATACATCTTGGTGCTGCCTGGATACAAGATATATTTCGCATAATGCGCCTCTGACATTATCTCCTTTCGCAGTTCTGAATCATCCGAAACATATAGTCGGCCATTCAATCTCAGCACGCCGGTCTTGTCTTCCGTAAAGTCGGTCGCACTACCTGTCGAAATCCGCTCGCACATTTTTTTCAGGTATGAATCATCCTTCTGAGCGGCCATGATCTTTTCCAGCAAACTCGGCTCTAACTGCAGCTGCGCCAACCGTACATCCCTGAATCGAACCCGGAGATCGATGCCCATTTCTTCTAGATCTTGTAGTAGTCTTCGGTTGATGGATAGCGAGGCGAGATATTTTCGACTCAGAGCGTCCGCCACAACATTTTCCTTGCCCGGAGTGTAGTCGATCGTCAAGTCATAGTCTTTGATCAATTCGAGCCAGCGCATCTGTCGCAAGTTCAATTCCTTCTGGGTGAAGAGATACTTGAGGCTCTTGTGGTCGGTATAGATTACGCACGCCATGCCATATAGATAGTGACGCCACAATTTCAACGCGAACACAATCGCCGCTAACTCCAAGTCGTGCGTAGGATAGTTCTTCTCGTGCGGCTTTAACTGTCTGGAGGCGAAGGATATCACCTTGTTTTGCTGTATGAGCACACATCCCAAGCCATGGCCTGAAGCATCGCTGAATATCTGGAAACCCTCTGGCCCATCCGGAAGTGCGAGTATAGGTGCCAAAATTAGTCGCTGTTTTAGCTCCTGGAATGAAGCTTCACAGTCATCTGACCACTCATACACGACTCCCTTTTGAGTGAGGTGAGTCAGTGGCGATGCAATCTTCGCGAAGTCTTTCACGAAGCGTCGATAGTATCCCGCAAAACCAAGAAAGCTTTGAATCTCACTGGCAGACGCAGGCCGCTTCCAATCAGCAATAGCTTCCACTTTCTTCGGGTCGACTGCAATGCCTTCGGACGAAATGATGTGACCAAGAAAGGATACGCTGCTTAGCCAAAACTCGCACTTACTCTGCTTCACGTACAACTCATGTTCTCGAAGTGTCTGGAGCACGGCCCGTAGATGTTCTGTATGCTGCGCCCTGTCCTTCGAGTAGACGAGAATATCATCAATAAATACTACCACAAATTTATCAAGAAAGGGTCGAAATACCCGGTTCATTAGATCCATGAAGGCGGCAGAGGCGTTCGTCAGGCCGAATGGCATCACCAGGAACTCGTAGTGGCCGTATCGAGTACGAAAGGCTGACTTTTGCACGTCGTCCGACTTGATCTTGAGTTGATGATAGCCCGAGCGGAGATCAATCTTCGAAAATACCGAGGCGCCTTGCAGTTGATCGAATAAGTCGTCTATGCGGGGCAATGGGTACTTGTTCCGGATGGTGGCCTTGTTCAACTCTCGGTAATCGACGCACAGACGCATGGACCCATCTTTCTTCTTCACGAACAACACGGGCGCTCCCCACAGTGAAACACAAGGCCGAATAAATCCTCTATCGAGTAACTCTTGTAACTGGACCTTGAGTTCCTTCAGCTCGGCGGGAGCCATTCTGTACGGGGCCTTGGAAATCGGTCGAGTATCGGAGAATGTATCGATGCTGAACTCGATTTCTCTGTCGGGGGGGGGCATACCGGGTAGCTCGTCCGGGAACACATCGGGGAATTCTGCCACAACGTCGGTCTGACCCACGTTTGTACCATCCTGTCGCATGTCTCGAACGGATGCCAAATAGCCTTCGCACCCAGAATGCAGCATCCTCCGAGCAGAAATCACCGAGATCAGCATGCAGGTCGACGACGCCTCACCACACGAAAAGCAAAATTCAGGCACTCCTGGTATGCGGAAGGTGACCGTCTTTCCAGCGCAGTCTATGGTTGCATTGCACGGCCCGAGCCAATCCATTCCCAGAATGATGTCAAAGTCCTTCATATCTAGAACTATCACGTCAAGACCGATCTTTTGACCACCGATACAGATAATCCCGTCGGCACAGGCTAAGTTTGTGAGTATTGGTGTGCCCGAAGGTGTGCTTACGCTAAGATCGAGATCTAATGATATTACAGGAAATTTGTGCTCGACGGCAAAGTCCGCCGATATAAAACTATGTGAAGCACCTGAATCAAATAGTACACGAGCAGGCACATTATTGAAATTTAGTATACCTGTCACGACCGTATCTGATGCATGCACTTCATCTCGAGTCATGGCGTAGACGCGGCCCTGGGCATTGGGGCGACGGTCTTGGCCATTTTGCAGTGTGGATTAATGGGCTCGAGGTGCTGGAACTTGATTCCCTGGACGGTTCTGTTGGGGAGCCGTTGGGTTCGGCCTTCTGGTCGGACAATCAGCACGAAAGTGGCCTCTCTTGCCACAGTTCCAGCATCCATCCTCTGGTATCTGACAGTTGTCGATCGTGTGACCGAGACGGTGACATCGGTTGCAGTAAGGCCATGGATTGTGCCCTTGATACCCGCCTTGTGGCCCATTGTTCGGATGCTTGGTCACATTGTTTCCTCCCGCGTGGCTAGGGCGTTTGTGATTGTATGTATGCACAGCGCCGGCAGCACCAGGAGGGTATTGGCTTTCAAGGCGGATGGCGTGGTTGAGAGACTCCCCCATCATTTTGTATTGTGGAACGGACACATGGGCGTAGATGGATGGTCGTAGACCCACTTCAAACCGTCGAGCATGACTCGCCAGGGAGGGCAAGAATTCTCTAGCAAACTTGGCTAACTTGTTGAACTCTGCCGCGTACTGCCGCACCTTCATGTTCCCTTGCCTTAGCTGTATGAATTCATTTTCCTTCTCTTGTCGAACGGCTTCGGGAAGGTACTCGATCTCGAACGCCTCGCGGAAGGTGGCCCAAAAAATTGCCGCTGTCTCGTCGTCGCGTCTGATCGCTCGCTTTTGCACGGCCCACCAGTCGTGCGCGTTCGACCGGAGTAGAAGTTGAGCACATGTGACTTTCTTGGACTCTTCGACGCCCAGCAGCTCGAACTTGTCTTCCAGTTCCTCTAACCAGTCAATCGCCAAGGAGGGATCTTCCGTGCCGTGGAAGGAAGTACGGTAACTCTTTGTGAATTTCGACACGTTGAAGTTAGAACTTTTTGGTGCTTCATGGGTAGGCTCGGGTGCCTCCGGATCGACTTTACTTTGTCTGGCCGCAGGCTCGGTCACGGCAGGAGTTGTCACGGAGTTGTTGTTGTTGGCCACCACTGTCTGTACAATCTGCTGAAGAGTATCAAGCTGCTTCTGCTGCAACTTGAATTGTGTATCGAATCGGACCTCGAACTGGGTCTGGCGTGCCTCCACCTCCCGTCAATGTGCCTCCGTCTCCCGTCGATGTTGCTCATTCAGGCGTTGATTCTTCTGAGCTTGTTGTTGTTGCGCTTCCAGCATGCGCAACATTCGTTCCATGGCATCGTTAGAGGGTCCGGGCCTCGAGCTACTCAAGCCGCTCGAAGCACTTTCTTCGTTCAATGCCACATTCACCGCCGCACCTTCTGGGATTTTGAAGGTAAAAATACATTAGTCACAAAACTTATTACAGACTCCCTCGCATGGAACGACATATCTCATCGACACGAGACCAACGATTTGAGACTAGAAACTCGACACTAGAGGCCAAGGACGTAAAGCCGTGCTCTGATACCATTATGTCACGTTCCGATTCCGTAGAATCGATAGTCGTCCCCCGGGCATGATACCGTGCAAGCCTAAATTGCGCTCGCACAAGGCATAGTCATAAGGTTATCTGAAACACAACAACAAAAGAATGCACAGAGTAAATTGAACACACATTATAGAGAAAGAAATTTAAGTTTTATTGATAATGAACATCATTTTTACAGACTCGATACAAGGGCGCCGCGTGGGCTTTTTTACAAACTGACTCCATTACAAAATGAACGTCGACGAGATAGTCATTCCATACATTCATCCCTTGATTATACAACCAAAATTATAAAACCACCTGGGATGGTAGGAAGTCGCTCCATCTGTCTTCGATCTTCAACAGCAGAGTCTTCAAAAGTTTGATCCAAGCTTCGATGCACGGACGAAGCTTCAAAACACACGAGCGTTGCCTCCCTTCACGTAGCACGCTCTTCCCGATCTATCGCACCTGTAGAGAGAGCGAGGATCAGTACAATCAACATGTACTGGCGAGTGGCTAATTAATTTCCAGGCTCTCATTTGGTTCAAGAATTTAGATAAAATCATACAACTTGCTTTTAGTGGTCTTTCTAGCCATCCTAGATATTTTCATAAGAAGCATTAAGTTACACCAAGATTTCCTCCGGTAGAGCGCACCGTGCGACATAAAAACTTACCATCACTTTCCTTGTTAGTTGATAACAATTTATATCAAGTGTTTGATATGGAGGTCACTTGGCATTAACTAGCCATTTGGACATAGTCTGGCAATACGGGACCCTTGCAACGCAAGTAGCGAGCCCCGATGCAAGTCTCCGTCTTACCGATTGCCTATTACCCAGCTCGGCTATAACCTGTTTCTTCCTAGGCCGAGTCGGTCTCGTGGCCCCGGGTTACCGCTCGAAGAAACCATCGTCCTTGTCGACAAGTTGTCCATGACCATGATAGGTTAACATGGTGTATTTTAGGATACCGTTGGGGCTTGTTATGTAATCAATTCATTTACTTGGTCGTTTTGTAGGCCTAAAATAATTCTCTCTCTTTTCAACACAACTCATTTCTTTTTCACTTCTAACATACAGGACTTGTATTCTGCAAGCGAATCATTCAATTTTAATATCATTACCCGAGTTCTCATTTTGAAATAGAGGGTCGAGACGAAGGAGGTCAGCCACTCACCTTGAGTTTTTGCTTGAGACGAGAGACTGGTTGGCTGCGCTAGACGTCGCCTACGCGATCACCTGAAATCGCACAAGCAACCGATTAGAACACTGTATTAGGCAAGAAATTCGATAGGAAATGCGAGTTCGAAATGTAAGCCATGAAAACTATCGAAAACATTCACGAAAACGTATTCAGAAAACCAAAGCCAAAAGCAACGCAAGCGGCGTGAAAAACAGAGCAACGGGAGGTATCTTCCGACTCAGCCGCAGAGTCAATCCTCGAGGCGCAGCCCACTGAATATGGGACTTGGTTCCGAAGAAGCCATTCCATAACGGGGAATGGATCTTAATTCAACCGTTCCCGTTCGATCGATTCGATCGATCCCGACCTATCGGTCCCGACCGAGTCGATAGCGACAGTGTTCCTTTCTCGCGTACCCCGTGGACGAACAACAGGGCACGATGTAGGGACGGGGCACTACAGCAGCTCTCCCCTGTGACTCTTTGACTGCAGCCCCCCCAATTCCTAGCTCGTCCAGCTCCGCTCAGCATCCTCCCGCTCTTTTTACCAGTGCGACTTCCCCTACCGTGCCCCTGGCGGTCTTGCCCGTCTCGGGCGGCGCCGGGCCTGGAGTCCTCTCCGGTGCGGTCCAGGCCGCACCTTCCCTCTCGGATGCAGTTCAACCGCAGTAGGCACTCCCCCTTGTGGTAGCTGCGGCATCCACCCCTCGGAGCGCGGCAGGTCCGCCCCTACCCCTCCTGGGAGGCCCCCCTAGCCGCCGCCTCACCCCTCCCCCCTACCGGGCAGCTCCCATCCTCGTCTGCTTCGTCAGCTACTTCAGGAGAGATCCAGGTCCCTTCTTCGTCACGAGCAGCTCAACCATCCTATGCCGCCAAGCTTCCCCCAGACTTAGTATCTGCGCAGGGCATCATCCTCCCAGATGTCAATCTCTCAGACATTGCGTACTCTCTAGAGTCCCCGATGCCCTCGGTGCCATTCTCCGAAGCAGAATTATCCTTCCTTTCATCTTCCTTCCCCCACACATTTATCCTCAAATTTTCAACTGGTTGTCCCAAACTATCCAGGGTGCAGGAGACGATAGCAAGTTGGAGACTATCAGCGGATAACAGAGTAGCTCCCCTTGACCCCCGACATATTCTCCTCCACCTATCGTCCGATAGCGACCACAGGACAGTTTGGTCCAAAGGCACATGCAGGATTGACTCCCATATGATGAAGATCATTAGGTTAGGTGGTCAGCAGGCTTTAGCACCAAAGACGATTCAGCGCAGGTGGCCACCTGGATTATCCTGCCTAATCTACACCTCATTTGTTTTGTCCCAGCGGTTCTTTGGCATATAGCCAACTCTTTCGGAACATACGTGGCTACTGCCCCTGAGATCAGCAACCTCACCAAGGCTCACTATGCCAAAATCTATGTGGAACTCGATCTTACATCCGAACTACCCAATTTTATAACTATCGAGCTTGGCAACCAGACCCACACCCAACAAATCCTCTACGACAACCATATTTTATTCTGTAACCACTGCCATTTAAGAGGACACCTCCCAAAGCACTGCCACCGCCTTCACCCAGAACTAAAGAAGAAAGCTTCTAGGTTTTACAACGTTTCCAAAGAGGGGAGGACACCCAAGCCTCCCATTCTACCACTTCCGAACTCGTACACTCGATTCAGGTCTAGTGACGGCAAGCCAGATATGTGCGAGTTGTTTTCCATAAATAAATTCACTTTATTTATTGTGTTTCTGGAAAATTACAACGTTAGGAATCCGATCTAGAAGACGATCGCTTTATCCCTTGGACGATACGAAGAAGAAAAGCTCTCAAAATTTTGACAGCAATTTAGATATTCTGTATATCTGTACAATGAATGAGAAGAGAACTCTATTTATAGAGTCAAAAATAACTAAAAAGATAACTGTTTTCATAACCTATGCATAGTTGATAATCACGCAGGACTCAATCATACGCAGGGTTGATGAGCAGTTACTGGACGTGGCCCATAACTGTTGGACACATGGCAATCATGCATGAGTCGTATGCAAGTTACTGGGGCACGCATACGAGAGATCCGTGGCATGGCTGCCACGTACTCCAATCTGATAATTTGAGATAAAATCTACGCCAACTGGTTGAGGATGAAATCCACGCAGACTTGGGGCAGAAGGCTTCAGAATACACGCAAACTTGAGGCAGAAGGCTCAAAATCCACGCTGACTTGAGGCAGACAGCTCAAAATATACGCAAACTTGAGTCAGAAAGCTCAAAACTCACGCAGACTTGAGGAAGGAACATAGAAGTTCAAAATACACGTAGACTTGAGTCAGAACGGCCAGCTGTCTTGATTCGATGTGCCTCGACTGGCACAAAATCTCTGACATTGATTTGCTTTGTCAGTCATATTAAATAATGATAAGTCCTTTTGGCACGCTAACTTGATGAGGACTGAATCTTATTGAGGAAGATTTCGAAAGTCACACAATAGTCGGCTGAGATCTCTCGAGTCCCGTGCATACGTGACATACGAGGAGACATTCTTTGTCTGTCGTGCTGTCAGTCATAATGACACTCTGATAAATAATGAGCTATCTCTATGTACCATTTAAACTCTGCATATATTTGAGGAAATGGTCTGATAGAACTCAGCGTGTATTTTAGACATTGTTCTGATAGGCTGTATTAACTCAGCGTGACTTCATTTTTTAGGCCTACAAAACCCCCTTCAAAGTTTTCGAAAAAATGATAAATTATTTCGAAATACTTTGAAATCGAGATAATAAAATGAATTTAGTCACGCTGAGATGATTCAGGGAAAGATTTTTTCCGAAATGATTGGGCTGTTGGGATTCTGTGCGGTTTAGGATCCCGTGCAAAACTCCTATATCGAAGCAAATGATGACTTTGCCGTTTGAAATTCTTCGTGAGCCTATAAAAAGGCCATAAATCATTTCCTTCTTTCTTTACTTGATTTAGAGAGAGAAAATCCCATACAGAAGAGAAATTTCGTCTTCTTCGACTTCCCCTTCTCCTTCTCAGCAATGGCTCCTAAGATCGACGCTCAGGCTAAGGGCAAGGCCCCTGCGACATCTTCGCGTGCCACCACCGATAGACTTCCTCGCCGCGAAGCTACTCATCCCCCTATGCAACGTAAGTGACAGATGGAGATACAAACTGATAAAGACGAACTGATGAAGATGAACTCCACATAGAAATCTTAGGATTCGTAAAACAATCAATAATGAACTTTCAAAATATATCCCCCCTTCTTAGGGCAAAGGATATTAATAAAGTATGCCCCCTCTTTAGGGTTGGCCATACTTCACATCTTCGTGTTTACGAAGCTCTGTGTTTTACGTAAATGAGCATGGCTCTCATGACTCTGCATAATTTTTTATATGTTGACAGAGATGTCAATGTTGAATTATTCACGCAAACTTCTGAGAGTCATCTTCTGGATAGATTAGTCTAGTCTTTGATCTGTCAGCGTATTTTTTGTCATTTTCACTTTAATGTGATTCTGGCAATGATGCGTGACTTTTCATTCTAATCTGTCTAGACTTTGCGTGAATTAATCACATGTGTGAATAAATCATTCAGCGTGTCTTTTGATCTTTGCATAATTCTGGCAGTGTATCTGTCTGAAGTCTGCGTGACTTATGAAATTTTCTTTGAACACTGCTAAGCACGCATAAGGCATATAGACATAGATTTTTCTGAAGTCTGCGTGACAAAACATATCTGATGTTTTTCTTTTTCTTTTCTGTAGTGGACATCCGAAGTGAAGAAGCTGATTATGAAGGACATTTGAGCTTCTCTTTCAAATATGATTTATCTCATGTACAGTTTCCTCAGTTTGACACTCCGGAAACCAGACTATCTTTGTTGAAGAATCAAGATCATACCACTCTGCTTTGTCTGATGAATGGTGAACCATTTCAGAGTATTGACCGGGTGATCCATAAGAAACCAGCTTTCCTGTTTGGGGATGCCATAGCACATAAGTCACAACCAAAGGGCATCAGGGAGAAGGTCTGCTTCTATTTTGAAGGTGATGCAAGGAAGCCCATGTACTGGCCGAAGGTATCTAGGGGTTTGTCTATCATGCGATTCATGCATGCCAGTCACCCCAGAAAGATGACATGGCACTTAACAGAAAATCAGCAAGCTAAGGCGAGCAGAATTATTTACAAGAAAGACGGATTCTACAGTGCTCCGGAGAATCACGTATCCTTGTTTCGAGGTTTGAAGCCGGGATGTGTACCACCCGAAGACTCGTCTATATTGAAGTCATTCAGGATGCCTATTTTTATAAATGAATTCATGGCAAATGAGAGGGCAATCTATCCTACTAATTCGACGCCGAGGATGATAGGCTTAATGAATCAGGAGAATATGAGGTGGAGGACTCTGGTCCATTGGGTTCTGGAGAAGTTTGAGACTGAGCTGAAGCAGATAAATCTCTATGACGCGATCGTCAATTCCTCCTATAGCTTCAAACCCAACCCATTTCTATTCCTGGCCTTGGTTGAAAGATATAACCATCGGACGGGAACATTTATGACTCCCAAAGGGGAGATGGGTTTTGCCCTTCATGAGATGGAATACATCTCTCATCTGTCTTCAGGCACACTGCCATACGAAGAATATGTGCCTACAACTGAGGAGCTAAATTTTCTGTCAGAGAAGAACCCGGAGATGGTACATCTGTTTGAAGAGATGATGTGCCATTTCGGTACATGCACTCTGTATTATAAAAGTGCTAAAGAGGAAGCCGGCTGCCACATCCAGAAGTGGATGTCTTATCTTTTTATGAATCGTGAGAAAGATGATAAGAAGATAAATGAGAAGAGAAGGTATCAAATTAACTCCTTCAAGCCCCTCTCTGAGAGTGAAATCACCAATCTACTAGAGAAGTATGACTGTAAATATTTCACAATCAATGAAGACTGGTATGAGTTTAAAGCCGGAACCACCTTCAGATCATATGTGAGACAGAGTGGAAAACCTTTGTCAAAGAACGGTCATTTAGCCGGATTCCTCTCTCTCTGGCTAAGAAGATTTGTTGTTCCTGGCTCCAGCTCTCTGGATAGAATACATAGAGGCGTTGTTTTTGCAGCAGTGCGCCTTATATACGGCTATAAGACAGACTTATTATCAGCGATGACTTGTAGGCTGAACGCAGGTCTTTGAAATTTTGTAACCACTATGTTGTCTAATCAAAGGAGGATGACCGATGAATTCCTAAGAATAGAGATGCCCTATACTTATTTGTATGGTTGGCTTCTTCTCCATCACGACGGTCTGATACCTCCGGGAGCAGGAGGGAGCGGCAGCCTCTTTTTAGAGAAGTATGCCGGAGAAACTTTCTGGAAGGTTCATACTCTTCCAGAATGCAGAAATATTTTGAACTGATCATCACATTGGTCGATTCAATGTGCTCCTCCGCCACTGGGTTATGAGAGCATGCCTCTGAACATGATAGACAGAGAAAAAGGGCACAGGCTAGATGACGTAGCTTTTCAATGGCTGCAGCGGATTCGGCCATCTCATCTGGTATATCGTCATGAAGAAATGACGTACTTAGAACCATATCTACCGAGCCGATTTGCTCGACAATTCGGATATGACCAACTTCATGTTGGGAATGCCACTACCTGCCTTTCTGCTCGTGGAGGACTAATTGATGGAGCTCGGGCATGGAGATACTTCGCGGCTAGAGATACAAAAGTTGAATTCTCTATGCCGAATCCTCTATCCAGGGCGGGGACGAAAATGCTCTATACATACGCCCGCTTCTATGTTTCATCGAGCACTTTTATGTCGAGTTTTCATTTGAAGACTTTTATTGCAGAGGACGACCCAGCTCCATCAAAGAGGTCAAAGAAGAAGATTGTTATTCAACAATTTACTCTGGAACCTGAAGATGAGACGGCGGAAGTTGAACCTTTATATGAATTATCTCTGGAGCCAAACTTTCCTGATGAAGTTCTACCTCCAATATTCGTGTCCATCTCTAAGAGGAAACGAAGTGATGAATCTGAGACAGTCTCAAAAAAGAGTAATAAGTCTCAGACTCCCAAGAAAAAAGGAGTTTCAATAACTGCCACCTCATCTCTAGGTGGCATCCCAGTTGATGAAGACGATGCTGCCGACAAAGATGAAGATACAGATGAAGACGATGCTCCTTTGATAAAAAGGAGATCGAGAGGCAGATACGTCAAGAAGACTGTTGGAAAGATGAAGGACAATAAACTCCTGGAAACTATTATGAGTGGAGGGATCTTGCCAGAGATCGATGAAGCGGTTTCCACGGAGAGAACAGAATCTGATCATGTTCATCTTCCAGCAATTTCAGCTGAACCGACTGAGGTAGAGTCGACTGTCCCGACGACAAGTGGAGTAGCTGCTGAACCTTTAGAGATGAGGATTATTCCTTTTGAGCATGGAAAAGAGGGTGTCATCCAGGCATTAGATGATCAAATTGAATATTCAGAAGAAGAAACAGCTCCCGGGGCAGAAGTTAGGGAACAACCGGAAGTTCCACCTAATCAAATTGAAGAAACTCAGGTTGAAGAAAACATTTCTTCGGCCAGAGGCGATGAAGACGTGCCAACGTCTGAACTATCAGCTGCTGATGAGTTATTGAAGAATGTTTGTAAAAATATCATTCTTCAAACTAACATTCCAGAAGAGACTGAACCTGCAGTCAATACCGAGTCTGTGGAAATTGAAACCCAAGAACCTGAGCTCGCTATTGTTATTGTTCCTGAGATTCATCCATCTCAAGAAATGGATGTTGATATGAATATCATGGATTCTGGATCAGAGACCCATCCTGAAGCTGGGGATCCAAGAGAGTCTGAGAAAGAGAAAGAGACTGAAGAGGAAGAGGATTGGCATCCTGAGACTTCCACTCATTATGATGAAGATAAAATCAGAGGAAATAGAATGGAGCTCAGTCCTGACCCTGCTCAATCTCCTGATAATGCTCCAGCACTTAGTAATTCTGGAGCTGGTAGTAGTCACATAAAGCAGGTGTCAGACACCATTATGGATCGACTGCGAGAGGATGCGAGACTTCCTCAATATATAGAATATGAACCTCAGCCTGGTAGAATTTTATTTCAAATTCTGTTTCTACTGTTTCTTTTTCTTTATATGCTGATTATTTTTCCTTTGACTAGTAGGAACTGCTGCAGCAATGAGCTCGACTCATGCTCCACTTATCCAGACTGATGTTGATAAAGGGAGCTCGCATTTGCCAACTTCTCCAGCGGCACATACTTCAATTCCCAGGATAGAGAATGTACAAGCTTCTTCTTCAATAATGACAGCAACTCCTGGGTTTGAGATGGGATTGGCAAGGACTCTGGAAATGTATTCAGATATCATCTATTCATATCTGGATACGTACTCCAGGTGTTTCTTGAAAGACGAAACTATGCCCTTCTCTGAGCTCCGAACGGTGGTCAATTTCCTACTCCTAGCACTGCGACATGCCGGCTGTGAAACTCAATGTATCTTCTTTGAACATCTCCTAGATGAATTAGAGACAACCCTCCAAAAATACTGGGAGATGAAGAAGGAGGATATTAAATCTTTGACTGTGGCTGAGATCGTTCGATTGGAACACGAAGCCCAAGCCCAGCAAACTGCTTTAGAAGAATTTCTTGCTTCTTCATCGGAGAAGTTAATTGAAAAGGGTGAAAAAATATTAGCTACTCGTCAAAGAGTAGAACTTCTGGAGAAGGATGAAATATCAAAAGCTGAAGAGCTCAAGAAGTTGAAAGAGGAGCTGGCTCGTCTTCAGGAGCGAATTGCCTTCATAGAAAAGGAGCAGGCTGAGGTCGTCACTGCTCGTATATCTGAAGTTGAACGCTATCAAGCTCTTCAACAAGAGCGAGAGCAGATGCAGGCAGAGTAAATTGAAGAAGTTAATCATCGCCAATCTGCTATTATCACTTTTGATGAACAAAATGTCGCAGTCGAAGCAGCAGAAAGAGTTCGCAAAGCTCATGATGAGAAAATGAGTACTGTACTTGATCGTATTAAGGAGCTAATAACTCCTAATAAATAGATCTTTTACATTTTCACTTGTAATTAATATTTTGATTTTGAATGAAGACAAATGAGAACTTTTGATCTAATTTTTGACTTTGTTGTTTTGAGAATGATGTATTCATAGAAAATATGTTCAGAGGTAAATAATACATGACACATTTCAATAGACTAGAATATACAAATGAACTTTGTAATTCTATCAGATGATATTAAACCAGTGATGATCTTAGTTTAATACTGATTAGAAAAAAATAGAATTCAGATATAAAAATATCTTTGAACTCAATTTTTCATGATCTTTGGACTCGAGAATCAAAAGACTAGATATCATTTTCATAAATATGATACTGAGATAGAAAATTCAGAGGTAATATGGACGTGATTTTCTAGATATCAAATTTGCTAAGAAAATAATACAAAATAGAATATCTATTTCCACTGAGGATAAAAGATATCGAAACGATTCTTGTAAAGAACAATGACTTTTGGTATCTTTACTAGCTGGGGAATGATAGGAGAACAATCTTGACAGATGAAAATATTACACATAATATTTCTTCAAGAATTTGCCATTAATGGGCATCATAGTAACTTTACCATCCGTAGTGGTAAGCTGATATGCTCCATTAGAAAAGACTTTATTCACAATGAATGGACCTTCCCATTTCGCATCGAACTTGTCTTTACTCATGTGCATCATAGTCATCGGACGTCTGACTGTAAGAACAAGTTCTCCTTTTTGATATGCTCGAACTCTGACTTTCTTGTTAAAAGCTCTTAAGATTCTAGCTTGATAGAATTCGATATTCTGTTGAGCATATAACCGCTTTTCATCCAGAGCTTCTAATTCCTGAAGTCGAAGACGATCATTATTCTCGGTGGTAAGTTCATTAGCGATTGCTATCCTTAAAGAAGTAATTTGAATCTCTAAAGGAAGAACAGCTTCGCATCCATACACCAAAGAGAAAGGTGTACATTTGGTGGTATTACGAACTGTAGTGCGATAAGCCCACAAATATTCACCGAGTTTCTCACTCCAATTACGTTTGTTGGCAGAAACAAATTTCTTTAAGAGTTTGATGATGGTCTTGTTGAAAGCTTCTGCTAATCCGTTAGCTGCCGGATTATATGCGGTAGAAGCCACATTGTTGATCCGATGATCGTCACAGAATCGAGTGAATTTCTGGCTGACGAATTGTGGTCCATTATCATGAATAATACGTCGAGGAACATCAAATCTATAGATGACATGATGCTTGATAAAGTTGATGACATTAGAAGTTTTGACTTCAGATAAAGGAATAGCTTCGGCCCATTTGGAGAAATAATCGGTTATTACGAGAATAAACCGATGACCTTTTGATGACGGCGGATTGATCGGGCCAATAATGTCTATGCCCCAAGCTTCGAAGGGCCATGATGCTGCCGTTGGATGTAGAAATTCTGAAGGTTGATGGATAAAATCCGCATGGATTTGACAAGCTTTACACTTCCTTGCATATTCGATGGCATCTGATACCATAGTAGGCCAATAATAACCCATGCGTCGAATACGGTCTTGAAATTTTGGTCCAGGCTGATGTGCTCCACAAATTCCATCATGCGCTTTGCGGATAATTTGTTGGGCCTCATCACCGGCAATACATCGAAGAAGTAAACTATCATAAGCTCGACGACATATTTATAGTATGATTGTAATAAAATTTGAGTGATCATCGTCTGATAGATGCTGCCTCACTCGGGTTATCTGGAAGAATATCATACAATACAAAATCTAAGAAAGGAAGTCTCCAATCTTTATCAGTATTCTGAGTCTCAGCTGAATTACTGAAGGTAAATTCCATACTAGAATCAGATGAAGATGATAATAATTTACGACTTAATCCAAATCCTCTTGTTGTATTGACATCATGAGATGTTGATTCTTTAATATCAACTGGAAGCCCTAGAGTTAGGTTGTTTTCGAGATGAAATAATTCTCGATTGCAAACAACAATCATTTGTTGACGTCTAATCGGAATAGCTAACACCGCCGCAAGATTAGCAAGAGCATCAGCTTTTGTGTTACATGCTCGCCTAACATGCTCGATGAAGAATCCTTTAAATGAAGAAGCCATAGATATAGCCAATCTATGATAAAGAACCAGATCTTGATGGCGAACTTCATAAGTACCCCTTATCTGATTGACAATGAGTTTAGAATCTCCATACGCTTCTAAATGTTGAATATTCAGATATTTAGCGAGTTGAAGACCAATAAGTAATGCATTGTACTCAGCTACATTGTTTGAACATGGTTGATCGAGAGAATAAGCTCTTTGGATAGCAAGACCTTCTGGCGATACAAGAACAATTCCAACCCCAGCGACAATGTCACCATTAGGACCTATTCTTGAAGCTCCGTCAAAGAATAGACGCCAAGTAGGATCTTCTTCAGCAATTTGGTTTGAATCTAGGACTTCATCTGGGATTTTATCATAGAGTTTTGAATTTTCTGGAATTGAATGAGCAGCCAAAAAATCAGCTAAAGCTTGTCCTTTGACCGATTTCTGAGGAATATAGTGCATATCATACTGAGCAAGTAAAATTCCCTAGTTAGCCAATCGAGAATTCAAAACACTTGGTTTCTTCATCATGACTCGTATAGGATTGATCCTGGAAATGACATGAATGGTCTGGCCAATGATATAATGTCGCGTCTTTTGGACAGCGAACATAAGGGCTAGACATTCTTTTTCGACCGGTGAATATTGAGGTTTAGCTCCGGTCATGGTGCGACTGAGATAGTAAATGGCTTGTTCATGACCATTTTTATTCTTTTGAGCGAGCAGTGCACCCAATGAATAACTCGTTGCTCGGGTATATAGAAGGAACGGTATTCCTGAGATGGGAGGTACCAATACTTGGGGGTTCATCAGATACTGTTTTATGTCATCAAATGCTTTCTGACATTCATCATTCCAGACAAAAGAAACACCTTTCTTCATAAGTTTATTAAATGGTCTGCAGCGTCCTGAAAGATTAGAGATGAATCTCCTGATATAAGCGATCCTTTCTTGAAATCCTCGTAGCTCTTTTAAGGTGCGTGGAGGACGCATCTCTTGGATGGCTGTGATCTTCTCGGGATCTACGTGTATACCTTTCGAGGTAATGACGAAGCCAAGAAATTTGCTACTAGAGACGCCTAAGAAGGACTTAGTAGGGTTCATCCTTAATTGATGCCGACGCATTAGATCAAATATAGTCTTCAAATCTTGGATGTGATCCTCCTTTTGTTGACTTTTGATTGCAATATCATCAACGTAGCATTCGACTGTTTTTCGCAAATGTTTACGGAATATGGTGCTCATTGATCGTTGATAGCTTGCTCCTGCATTCTTGAGACCGAATGGCATCACTGTATAACAGTATGTACCGATCGGCGTTCTGAAGGAAGTGTGTTTCTCATCATCTGGAAACATTTTAATTTGATTGTATCCAGAATACCCGTCCATGAATGACATCCGTTCAAAACTACAGGTGTTATCGATCATAACATCAGTAATTGGTAGGGGGAACTCGTCTTTAGGACATGCCGTATTAAGATCACGATAGTCGATGCATACTCTGATCTTGCCAGTCTTTTTAAGGACAGGAACTATATTAGCCACCCAATCAGGGTTTTGTTCCTCTCTGATAAACCCAGAAGCCATGAGTTTATTAACTTCGGCTTCAATTGCATCCATAATGTCTGGACGGAATCGTCGCTGTTGTTGCTTGACCAGTTTAGCATTTGGCATGATATTGAGTTTGTGAGTTGCTATCTGTGGATCAAGTCCTGGCATATCTTCATAGCTCCAAGCGAAGACATCAATGTATTCGCGAATAAGTTTGATCATGTCTTGCTTATCAGTTTCTGAAAGACTTTCACTAATGAATATTGGTTTGGGGGATCCCTCTTCACCAACATCTATTTGAACGAGTTTATCTTCAGTTGGAGGTTCTCTTTGCTCGAATCTAAACTCCTATTGATTATCTAACCTTTGAGCCCATTGTTCTGATTCGGATGAGATTTCAAATTCGTCTTCGTCATCTTCTTCAGGACCATCAACGGAAACCATGTTGGAAGACAAAATATTACGGTGGAAGTCACCAATACTTGTATCAGAATCCCAAGAGGAAGTACTAGAAGAATCAGATCTTTTATCTTCGTCAGATTCGGGATCTTCATGGATGATATTGATAAAGGGAGTAGGAGCAATATAACCTAATCCGCATTTCGTCCTTCCATATTTTAACGGAGGAATCCGAACAGGCATTCTTCTTCCTTTCCCATTACTGAGGCCAGTTCTGAAGTCATAGCCCATATTTTTGATAATATCTTTAGATTGTTGGCTGTAACGACGCAACTGTAATCTTCCAGATTCATCATTTTTATCATCATCTTCAAGGTTGATAGGTTTTTTTGGTCCTTTGTAGAAGAATATTGGAATGTCTCCTGGTTTTCTGCTAGGTACTAGAAAGCATGAACCTTGTACTGATTCTAAGGATACTTCTGTATGAAAAGTCTGTACAACTCCTATGGTTATTGTTTTCAAGTCATCTAACAATTGCAAGTAATTATGAACATGATTACACACATCAATATACTGCAAAGATGGAGACTTTTCATTAATTTCAAAAGTAGTAATATTTACATCAGAAGGAGGTTGAACCTTAAAAATCTTAGCCAAATCAATGACTAAAGGGGGAGAAGAAGAACTAGAAGGAGTTTTGTTTCGATTAAGATCGATCACAAATGGCTCAGAAGAGGTGAGCTCCCTTGAAGCTTGAGATGGAAAAGTAGTTCGCCCACCAACAGGGATTATCAGAGTGTCCTGTTTTGTAGATGAAGATGCCGGAAATGTAGTACGCCCACTGACAGGAATGATCAGTGTGTCTTGGGTAGATGATTGAGGTAATGGAGAGATACGTCCGCTCACTGGAATAATGAAGGGGCCTTCTCCAGAGGGTTTAGGAGACTGTTACTGAGTAGTTCGACCTTTAACAGGAATTATCAAGGTCTCACTTTGCGGGTCTTCTTTTTCCATAGCTTGTACTATTTTTGTATACTCCTCTTTGTACATCCGGGAATCACCGAAATAAGCTTCAACCCCACGGAAAGGATTTATATCAGCAACTTCCTTTTTTACCTTTCCATCGCTGTCAATGTATTTGAAACACTGATGAAGAGTAGAAGGCACCACATTATTCTCATGAAGGAAGGGTCTTCCCAGGAGAAGATTATAAGATCCCACGATCTCGATCACATAGAAAGTGACTTTAGATCTGAAATCGCCTATTTGAAGTTTCAGATGAATCTTTCCCAACGGCTCGCTTCGGCTTTGATTGAATCCCAATTTAGTAGTAACCGTCTTGGAAAGTTTGTGAAGAGGGATTCTTAATTCATCCAGCAGACTCTTCGGCATTATGCTTAAAGCAGACCCTGGATCAATAAGAATACGATCTATCTTCATCGTATCGATATAACCGGTGTAGTAGAGAGGCCGATCATGTCGATTATCCTCCAATAACATGTCATCTTGTGTAAAGGTGATATTCGGGATGATCTCCAGTACACTATTGCAATGTAAGCAAGTAACAGGTTCTTCATCTGGCTTCTTTAACTGTGCGAGACAAGAGTCAGCCTGAAGAAGTGCCTCACTTAATGTCTTCCGAGTCTCTTTAGAAAGACGTAGAAGCTCGAAGAGGGACATTCTAGCTGGAGTATTAGCGAGTTGAGCTAAAATGTCAAAGTTTTAAGGCTTCTGAAGTCCCAGAGGAGGGGACTTCCTGATTGGTTTGTCGAAGCGAACTTGTTGTTTGCCTTTCTCAAGTGTTGTGGGCTTGGAAGGAATAGGTACAACCGGTGTAGTTGAAGGAACAGGTACTGTGGATGATTCTTCCTTCCGAGGAACATCAGAAATATCTTTGTCAGCTGAAGAGATATCAGGAGCAGCTTCAGGACTATCGGGAGTATCTTCAGGACTCTTGGAATAATCCTTTAGATAATGTTTTCCTGTTCGAGTAGCACCAGCAAGCGCTTCTTCCTTATCTTTTGGCTCTGTATCGGAAGTGGATCCGAAAGAAGTCATATGACATGACTTAGTTTTTTCAGCCTTCCTAGATTTTAGGGAAGTAGTCTTTTGAAGGAGAGGAGATTCAAAATTTGCCACTAGATCAGGATGAATCCATATGATTTCTCCTGTTTCAATAGTGATCGGTACTAATCCTTCAGACTGTGGAGGGGGAATATTCACGATTTCAAGAGTTGCCTTGGGAATAGGAACGATCCCGCTTTCAAGAAATTGGAAAGGAAAATCTCCGAACTGTATAGAGACAACATTGGAGGTGACGGTCTTTTCTTTCGGAGTGAGAGTGACAGCTCCAGATTTGATCATTTCCTGGATTTTTCCTTTCAGTAAAAAACATGTACGAGCTGTGTGACCCAACATTCTATGATACGGATAGTATTTAGGATGATCTGTCTTACCAGCTTCATCGGGTTTCTTGACTTCAGGTAATTGTATTTTATTACCTTTAAGTAGACATTCAAAGATACCAAGGACGTCATCGTCGTCAAAAGAGTATTCTTCTTTGGGGCGAGGTGCTCTTGGTTGTTGATTTGTTGGAGCTGGGGTAGCTTGGGCAGATATTGCTTCTTGATTTTTGATCTGGAGATTGACTTCGAGAGTTTCTTTTCCTTTACGATTGTTAGGTCGCGTACTATTACTAGTATTTTGACCTGATTCAGTGGGATTCATGTGTACCCCCAGACCTTTGAAAGTCTCGGCACTGACTTCGGCAGCTTTGGCACTGACGATGAAGGAAGGCCAATCTTGGAATTGAGTGGATCCTGCCCACATGCTGATGATTGGTAAGAGATTTGACTTGCAAGTGTCGATAGTGACAGCATCAGGAGTTCCAAGAGGCATTTTTAAAGCTTCTCTTCTAAATCTTTCAATGAAGCTTTCAGTGCTCTCATTATTTCTCTGTTTGATTCTTATAAGAGCAGACATAGTCATGTCATTAAGCCCTTCATAGAACCGTTCAAGAAATATTTGTTTGAAGCCGACAAATGAGGTAATACACCCATCAGGGAGACTTCTATACCACTCATAAGCCGTTCCCTTGAGACATCCGACAAACACCTGAGTAAGGAGGGCATCACTTGGTTGTAGCTGGTCAGTCATCACTTCAAAATGATTGATAAACTGACTAGGAGAAGTGGTTCCATCAAAGAATGAGATAGTAGGAGGCTTGTATTTAGGAGGATATGATACTTGCTTCCATTCTATTGGATAAGGTTGCTTGATACCTAACCTTTGTAAACCATCTTTCTGTTTAAATGCCTCAAATTGGGTTCAGAGATTCCTCAATTCTTCAGTAACGACTCCGGAAGATTGTGGAGTTGTAGCTTGTAGAGAATAGTTAGGAGGAGGGACAACATTATAAGCACTACCCCCAGCTCCCGAATGGCTAGGAATTGGTTGAGCTTGTCCAGGGATATTGGATTGTACTGCTGGAGGAACTTGCACTGGACCTATACCAGTATCAATCGGTATGGCGTCAGGTACAGTCCGTGGATTTTACAGCTGGGTTGCCATGAGTTCATACATTGATTTCATAGTATCAGCCATAGACTTCATTTGTTGTTCCAAAGAAGCAATTCTTCGTTCTTGAGGAGGCATCAAAGAAGAAGGTTCATTGTTCAAATCAGTATTCCCATCCACCATATAGGTTGTGACTGTACGAGAGATTATTGATGAATTAGTGGATGTTGTATGTTCTGAATCATTACTTTGTGTATCAAAATCAGCTGTTGGAGAACTACCCCCAGTAGAAAGAGGTGGGAAGTTGGATTCTCCAAGAAATTCAGAATAGTCTTCAGAAACCGAAGTTCTTTGATTAGAAGCCAAGTCTCTTGCTCTGGTACCTCTGTATACCCCATTTGGACTATCAGTTCTACCTCCAGAATCCCGAGAGGTCATGTTGATAGAAGCGAAAAGAGGTTCATCTTCATCAGGCATAGGTTCACACTGAATCCGATTGAAGACAGATTGTCGTTTAGTTTGACATCTGCATTGAATTATGACCCTTGGCTGAAAGTCACATTCATGATCAGTATGGTCATGATCCATTGACACGGAAGTATTCCTCCTTTTTTGTTGAAGATGTTCTCGTAAATTTGTATGTGAAGATTGAGGTATATCTGAAAACAATCTTTGTGCATTTTTAGAAATGTATTTCCTTTTCTTGGGTCTTGACGGCTCTTGATTATACAAGGAATGATTAATCTGAGCCACATAATTTCTGGCATACTCTGCATCCGGATCTCTTACTTTCATTTCCGATTGGTGTGGTTTCTTAACACCAGAAGTGCTTCCAAATCGGGATTGATTAAGTTTCATTCTTAAATCTGTTGGAGGTAAAACATTGGTTTTTGACACTTGAAGTTTTCCTTCCATCGATCTGGATATTTGCAGAGAAGGAAGAGTTGAACCATCCCCTTGAGTAGGAGTTGGTAACAAACCTTTTTGCAGAGACAAATTCTGTGCCCAATTGGAAGAAGTCGTAGAAGAAGACATTAAGAAATGTTTCTTTTTAGACTTGTTCAAGTTTTGGGACATAGAATGTCCAGAAGGAAGAGTAGTCAAAAGACTATTTCCTTTTCTTTGACTAACAAAATTGTTAGCCAAAGCTGTTCCTGAAGTAAACACTACAGGAGCAGACGAAACAACTAAAGAGTTGTTCCTATTCGAAGGGACTTTGTGAGACATTTGTGGAGGAGCCATAACAAGACTACCCCCAGTTCTAGCAGAACTTGGCAAGGAGGAAGAAATAGCTAAAGAGCTATTCTTCCTAGAATATGCTGGTGACAATTTGGCTAAGGAACCAATACTGTCAGCATATGAAGTCTTGGCTAAAAAGCCATATTTTGGTACGCATACTGAATCAGGGAAAAATGACTTGGTGGATGATGCGTGCGGAATACACGCTGAGACAGGCTTGGTTAAAGAACTAATGCTGTTAGCATGATTTTTGGGTTTGGAAATGCACGCTGGAACAGGTTTGGCTAAAGAGCCAGTGCTGTCAGCGTAACTTTTGGTCGGATTGACTACGGAAACAGATTTGGCTAAAGAGCCATCACTGTCAGCGTATCTTTTGGATGCTGTCGTCTTCGAGCACACAGGAGTGTGCGTGCCTGCAGTGGAGTTCTTGCCAGTGTTAGTAATGGACACTTTGGCAGAAACTTCACCATCTTTGGTTGCCAACAGATTCTTAGGGACGTAGATAGATCGTCCCTTTGATTTGGCGGTGGTGATAGAGGCTGAAGTGTGCTTGCCACCCTTAGCCTGCTGCATTTCTTCATAGGCGAGTTGATTGAACTGAATCGATATCACCTTCTTCGTCGATCCGACCGACTAAGCGTCGCATTGAGTTGTTGCCATCTCAGAAGAGGAGATGGGATTCCCCAGTAGAGTCGCCAATTTGTTTTCCATAAATAAATTCACTTTATTTATTGTGTTTCTGGAAAAATTACAACTTTAGGAATCCGATCTAGAAGACGATCGCTTTATCCCTTGGACGATGCGAAGAAGAAAAGCTCTCAAAATTTCGACAGCAATTTAGATATTCTGTATATCTGTACAATGAATGAGAAGAGAACTCTATTTATAGAGTCAAAAATAACTAAAAAGATAACTGTTTTCATAACCTCTGCATAGTTGATAATCACGCAGGACTCAATCATACGCAGGGTTGATGAGCAGTTACTGGACGTGGCCCATAACTGTTGGACACATGACAATCATGCATGAGTCGTGTGCAAGTTACTGGGGCCCGCATACGAGAGATCCGTGGCATGGCTGCTACGTACTCCAAACTGATAATTTGAGATGAAATCCACGCCAACTGGTTGAGGATGAAATCCACGCAGACTTGGGGCAAAAGGCTTCAGAATACACGTAAACTTGAGGCAGAAGGCTCAAAATCCACGCTGACTTGAGGCAGACAGCTCAAAATATACGCAAACTTGAGACAGAAAGCTCAAAACTCACGCAGACTTGAGGAAGGAACATAGAAGTTCAAAATACACGCAGACTTGAGTCAGAACGACCAGCTGTCTTGATTCGACGTGCCTCGACTGGCACAAAATCTCTGACATTGATTTGCTTTGTCAGTCATATTAAATAATGATAAGTCCTTTTGGCACGCCAACTTGATGAGGACTGAATCTTGTTGAGGAAGATTTCGAAAGTCACGCAATAGTCGGCTGAGATCTCTCGAGTTCCGTGCATACGAGGAGACATTCTTTGTCTGTCGTGCTGTCAGTCAGAATGACACTCTGACAAATAATGAAATGTCTCTATGTACCATTTGAACTCTGCATATATTTGAGGAAATGGTCTGATAGAACTCAGCGTGTATTTTAGACATTGTTCTGATAGGCTGTATTAACTCAGCGTGACTTCATTTTTTAGGCCTACACGAGTCACCCAACATAGCCTTAATCCCTTTCAAAACCCAACCTCTTACTCTCTACAGCCAATTCGACGCCCTTGATTTTGTGGGTGCGGAAGCACCGTCGGAGACAGAATCTCCCCATGACGATCGCGATCACCCCGAGATCCCAAACCCAGAGGACGCAGAGGCGACCACCGACACCATCATCGCAGATCAGCAACACATCAATGAAGACTCTGTTGAAGAGGCTCTAGAAATTCTAGGGCCAGACCAAGTTCAGAGAGGACTACAGGTCGAGGCTGCAGGTTATCATCTCCAGCAAACTATCCTCTTGATTAAGAGTGCCAGCGATTCCATCGTTATTCCCCCTGAGAATCCTACCTTGGATTCTGCCGAGGAATCGGTCGAACCTCCCCTGGACCCACAGGAGCAATCTATTACCGAACCTCCCACCTCGACAAAGGCAGAACCCTCAATCTCCATGGCCAATGTCAATCAAGGTCTCACCAAACCCACAACAATCCAAAGCAGATCCGCCGCCAAGCGGAACAAAAAAAATCTCCCACAACGTCCTTAATGCTTAACATCCTATCCTGGAATGTCCGCAGATTGGTGAACAAACCTACATTAAGGAGAATAACTAGCCTTCGAAAAATCCATAAGATCGACATCCTTATTATTCTCGAACCCAAAATCCCCCCCAAAAGACTTAAATATATCCAGCTGCAGCTAGGCCTTCCCATCGCCATAGCTGGCAGTCACGATATCTGGATCCTCTGCACGAAGGACGTCAGCATCGGAGTCATCCAGGACTCCAGACAGGCCCTCTCCTGTGGCTTGAACACCCCATGCTCCCTGAGCATGCCATCCTCTCAGCAGTCCACGGTAGCTGTAATATTGTTGAGCGAAAACAACTCTGGAACGACCTCCTTGACATCCATCTCTACCACAGCAACACACCGTGGCTCTGTATTAGGGACTTCAACACTATTACTTACAGAGAAGAGAAAACAGGCGGCCGCCCCCTCCCATGCCAGCCATGCAAGATTTTAACAACTTCATCTTCAATGCTCACCTAACCTCCCTCCAGTCCACCGGCAACGCCTTCACCTGGTACAACATGCAGGAAGGCGGCCGTCGTCAATATTCTCGGCTGGACAGAGCTCTCATGAACGCCTTCTGGCACAGAATGGGGTTCACAACCAACCTGTCCCATCTCAACTCCTCTGAATCTGACCACGCCCCACTGCTGGTTGAGATTAATAACAAGACTAATTCATTCAAAAAAACTTCCAATTCCTCGATTTCTGGACTGAGCACCCACAATTTTTGGGTATTGTAGCGGATGCGTGGATACGAGAGGACTCTCCCAACCCCCTCTCACGGGTGAGCAACAAGCTCATGGCTACGAGGAAAGCTCTGTCCAATTGGAACAAGAGCAAGCCTATGGGGACATCTTTCAAGCCGTTCGGATGGCAGAGGACGACGTCACCCGGGCCGAAACCAAGTTCGTATCGGATCGCTCATTAGAGGCCAGGATAGCCCTGAACCTCACCAAAGCTATGCTTAAATTCAGGCTCAAAGTAGAGTCCGATTTCTGGAAGCAGAAAGCGAGGTTGAAATGGGACAACGAGGGGGATAAAAACTCCAAATACTTTTATGCCCGCGTCAATGGCCGCAGACAGAAACTATCGATTCACCAAACAACTGACGACAACGGGAACATCATTACGAACCAAAATAGCATTCAAGAGGCTGCCAAAGATTTCTACTCAAAACTATTCTCCAAAGAGACGGTTCACAAAGACAGCTCCTTCCTAGACCAAATTTCTCGCCTTATTAATGAATCTGACAACTTCCAGTTGGAACGGGTTTCGACTGTCCAGGACGTGAAAGACGTTGTGTGGGCTCTGAACGAGCACAGTGCTCCAGGCCCGGACGGTTTTTCGGGGGTATTCTTTCGCACATGCTAGGAAATTATCAAACATGATATTATCGAAGCGACGATTGCTTTCTTCCAAGGTGCTATATATCCCAAAACCATTTCTAGTGCCAAGCTGATCCTTATCCCGAAAAAGATAATCCGGAGTCCTTTCGTGACTTTCGCCCCATCAGTCTTTGCACATTCACCAACAAGATTGTAGGTCCTAAGAATCAAGTTGCACCCATCAAAGAAGTCATGAAAATCAAGTTATGCATCCTTCAAGTGAACTGCGCAGGAGTCAGATTGTGCACCATCTCGATTGCACATGCTGAACTGCGCACTCATCCAAGTGCGTAAGCTGACGTAGCCTCGTCATCATTACCTGACAGAGAATCAGATCTTCTGACAACTGACAGCACGGAGAACGAGGAAACTGTTCGTTTATCGTGCAGCACAGCGCTCGAGGACAGCTGTACATGCAGCGCAATCGGCCAGACTCTTTGCAGCGCGGTCCATCCCAACGCCATCTGAATCCAACACAATTCATGTGGCATACTCCATCAAGAAAACTGACAATGTACACGTGGCCTTCATGCCATCAATTACTCACTATGTGGTAACCGTCTGTACACGATCAAGCGCATTTCAATCAAATAATGCCACGCGTCACATACAGATGGTCCACGATTGAGTAACTGCCTGCGCAGTTTATTGCTTGCGCAATCCAAAGTCTGTGCAATCCATCCTGCGCAAGTCAGAATAACTAGAAGTTAGTTATTTCCAGAACTCTATAAATAGAGTTTCAAGCCTTCATTATCACATACATACACATATATCATCACCAGAGATCAGGTGTTCTTGCCAAAGTGCTGCTGCAATCTTCAGAGGCTACCATCTTCAAAGTTCACATCGTCCAAGGGATAAAGCGATCGTCATTCAGATCGGATTCCTATAGTTGTACTTTTCCAGAATTCTTGTAATCTTCTTGCAAAGTTTGTTGAAATAAAGATCAACTTTTGTTTTTGCAAATAAAATAGCGACTCTGCTAGGGACAACTTTTTCCTCCGACGAGGAAGTGACAACTCAATGTGACGTTGCGTCTATCGGAAAGACGCAGAAGACGCTGGTTGTAAAGGTCAACCAGACGGCCTACGGGGCGATGATCAACTCCAGGACCACCCCTCGTACTGCAACAACTTCTGCCACAAGCAAAGTTCACCCAGTGTGGGTCCCCAAGACTGTTGTGCAGTCCACTGCTTCTGCTGTTCAGCCTGTTGCGCAGTCTACTGCCTTTATTCTTAAGACTGCTGTCTCTGTTGCACAATCTGCTGCTACTGCCCATGCGTAGTATGCTGCTCCCCTGGCCAGTGCACAACCTACTTCCTATGCTGCTCTGTCAAAGTGCAAGACTCCTATTCCTCTGGCACAGTTGGCTGCAACACTGCCTGCACAATCCACCACTCCAGCAACCAGAGTGCAACTCAAGCACTCTGGCATCAAGACTCCTGCTGCACAAACGGTTGGGACTGTGGCCAGAATACCTTCTGCCAGAATTCCTCATACGCAACCTGCCAGTGCGCCAACAACCATTTCAATCCATGCGCAAACTGCGCCAGCGCAGTCTAAGAGAGACAGCCCTTTGGCTAATCTCTCTTCTTCTCACAACAAAGGGAAAAACTCTGCTACTCTTCCCAAGCATCCTGTTGCTCCAGAGCAATCCACTGGGGGTAGTCTTTTGACTATTCATCATCCTTCCCAGAACAAAGGAAAAGGCCCATTGGTCTTTTCTCAAACTTCCTCGTCCCACGACTTGGAAGACAACAGAGGGAAACGCTCTTTAGCTAACCCTTCTTCACAAAACAAAGGAAAAGGCCCTTTGGTCTTTTCTTAATCTTCCTCGGTTTTTACCATAGAAGATCAATCTAAACGTGCTCCGGCACCAATCGGTACAAGAAGTCTCTCCAACAAGGGTTCTTCTTCCCTCCTTGCTAAAGGGAAGTGCACTGATCAAAGAGGAATTCTGCCTACTCTGGTAGCAGAGTTCCAAGATCTTCCAACTCTCAAGATATCCCGTTCAAAATAGGGAAAATTGCTGGTGTCTCAGACAGAAACCCCTGGGGGTGAGTTTGCTGATCTAAGAACTTATCTCAATCGACCAACTTCGGTGAAACGCAAACAGCCAATGCCGAAGACCAACCAGCATCAGAGACAAACTTCCAGGATCAAAAATCCGGACACCTATGCTAATAAAATGAGTACTTCCCTGTACACTCAAGGGACAACATTTGAAGAATCGGAACCATGTTCCGAATGTTGTCAAAGAACACATCCCTCGAACTTCTTCTAGTCTCGTCATGTCATTGTTTATGATCTCCGAGAACACCTCAAGCAAAAACGGAACAACATCTCAACACCTCCAGTGCAACCACTTGGACACCATTGTAATCATAAAGTTATCATCAAGTGTTGTTGTCAGACATTAAGACGATCTGTCTTCGATCGTCTGAACTTTACAACCTCTAAACCTATATCAAAAGATGAAGACGAAGTTTTGTATGCTTCCGTCAACATGACTTCCAGAGACATTGGGGGTAGGAAATGCTCCAAGCACGGCAAGCCTCGCAGGCCAAGCCAGCGAAATTTGGATCTACTCCAAGAATCGTCTGATGGAGTATTCCAACATACCCGATCCCGAAGCCGAGACACAATCGGTCAAAGGAATCTTTTTCAAGATCCTTTCGGTCATCTTCCTCTTTCTTACTCAGGAGATGATTCTTTCTCCGACTACGATGTATACAGTGAAAGTTTGGAACGAACAATGTCCTCCACCGTACCTAGAGAAGTGACAGCTTATGTTGTCACTGAAGATCCCGATGCTTCCAGTTCAGCTAGCCAAGAACAACGGATAGCTGTGCTAGAAGACAAGTTGAAGACCATGGCCGAAATGGTTACAAGTATGCATTCTATTATTATGGCCCAACATACAGTACCGACCGTACCTGCTACAAATCCTGAAATCATAGCATCGTCGGTGTCTGTCAACGCAGGACTGGGGGTAGCATCTCCTCAACTACCTCCTGTAAAGATTCAACCTACCCCCAGTCAGTCAGGTGCTGGGGGTAGTGCTTACCACGCTGTCCCTCCCCCTAACAATGTGACTCAGCCTGCTCCTTCGACATCAGTGGAGGATGCCAATGAAGCTGTCAAACTCCTGCGCACTCAGTTCGAGGCCTTCAAAGAGAAAGACAACTTGCAGAGGTTGGGGATCAAGCAACCCTACCCAATTGAATGGAAGGAAGTCCCATTTCCTCCTAAGTACAAAATCCCAACAATCTCGCTGTTTGATGGCAGTACTTCTCCTAGTCAGTTCACTAACCACTTCGAGGTAATGACTGTCCAACTTCAGCCAAATGACGCTCTTCTTACCAGAGTATTCGTCGGCTGTTTAGCCGGTGTCGCATACGATTGGTACAGAAGCTTCCCCGATGGTTGTATCACCTCCTTCTTCGGTCTCAAACAAATCTTCTTGGAATGATTCTATGAGGGGATCAACGACATGACCATGTCAGCCCTCAATAAAATCAAACAAAGACACAATGAAACTGCTGAGAGTTTCATTGAAAGGTTCCGCCAGAAAGCTTTAAAAATGCCTCCTGGAACTCCGGCCGCTGTCACCATAGACACCTGCAAGGCAAATCTTTTGCATATCATCAGCATGTGGACGGGGTCAACTCAGTTCCAAGACAGGCCATCCTTCATTGTCAACGCTAAAGCAGCTGAAGTTAGCGCTGACAAATTCAAGTAGCTAGGGGTACAAATGTCTAACCCCGACCGGGATGAACACCAGACATCGGGTGGTGGTAATCGCCAGAACAACCGCAAGGGGAAAGAAACTTTGAATATCAAATTGAAGAACAAAGAATCTCTGGCGGTCAACGTAGCACCACCTACGTCTACTTCTACTCCTTCAGCACCTCCACCAAGGGAACCTCGTCTGAAAGTAGAATACTCTTTTGACGAGAATGACATCGTGAGCATCTTTGATTGCTTGATCAAAAGCAATAAGCTCCAACTCTCGAATCTGAAGAAGCCTGATGAAGTCGGCAAAACTGATCATCTTAAGTACTGTGTCTATCACAGGTTCATTGGGCATCCTACTCGAGCATGTTATGTGCTCAAAGGCAAAATTCAAGAGCTGGTCAACGCTGGTGTTGTCACTCTGCAGCAAGACGAGAAGACTGTTACCGCAAACATGGTCTCAGTTCAGTTCGGTGACTTCCTGCCACAGATGGTACAGCACGGTGTCATTTCTATCCCCAAAGCTACTCTTGAGATCGAGAATCTTCCTCCTCCACGAAGTGAAGGTCTCGTCCCCTTGTCTCTTGACAATGGCGAGATTATGTGGATTCATCCTGATCTTGCCTCGGAGTTCGAACTTCCCTTTTCCTCCAAGAAGAAAGACTGCTCCAAGGGCAAGACAAATACTTACAATATGGTATCTTTTGACCCCATAGTTGATGAAGAAATCCTGCTAGGCACTAGATCAGGGAAAGCATATCTAAAGGATTATCCCGAAGCTCAGAATCCTGCTTCTTCTTCTGAGCCTGCTCCAGTGCAACCTGCTTCCACTGAGGATATTCCTACTGCATCCTCACCAGTGGTAGAACCCACTCCTCCCAAGCTGACAGTAGCCGACAAAGGCAAACAACAAGTCTGCTTCGACAAACCTTTGAAGAAGTCATCTCCCTCAGGACTTGAAAAGCCTTACAACTTTGATATCTTGGCTCAGTTAGCCAACACACCGGCCCGACTGTCAATCTTCGAGCTCTTGCGCCTCTCCAAAGAGACTCGAAAAACTCTGAGTGAGGCTCTCATGCATGCAGAAACCTGTCTAGCCCTGCTAAAGAAGCCAAAAGCAGAACCAGTCTCTTGCCTCCACTGTCATAGTGTGTTGG
The DNA here is from genome assembly GCA_029216955.1 of Iris pallida. NCBI lineage: Eukaryota > Viridiplantae > Streptophyta > Magnoliopsida > Asparagales > Iridaceae > Iris > Iris pallida. The sequence continues at coordinate 16,940,503 of JANAVB010037020.1, forward strand.
AGTTAATTCCAAACATAACTTTCACACAGGATGACATACTGATGGAAGATAATAGGCATGACCGTCCTCTATACTATACAGGATATGTTGACTCGATAAAAGTCGATCGTATTTTGATAGATCCAGGGTCTGCCCTCAGCATCATGCCGAAGACAATGTTGGATGCATTGAATATCCCAGTGCATAGTCTCTCAAGTACAATCACCACCATCCTCGGGTTCAACCAGGGAAGGAGTGAGCCTCTGGGCAAGATTCGCCTAAAACTCCAAATAGACAATCTTCGCACAAAGGTGACCTTCTACATCATTGGCAACCATGGTTGTTCTTACAATACTCTGTTGGGAAGACCATTCCTGCATGAACATAATATTGTTCCTTCAACTCTCCATCAATGTTTCAAATATGTCGATGACAATGGAGAGGTTCAAAAGGAGGTTGCTGATCTCTATCCTTTCAAAGGCGTCGAAGCATATTGCAACGATGCTCGTATGTACAAGGATGAATTCATGAAGGTAGTGCTGTCTTTGGACACTGAAGAAGAACAAGAAGCAGTGCCTAATGACACCCTCATCATACCTGTCAAAGGGCGTGTTTCTCGTCCTCAATCTTCCAAACCACTGGCTATTCACTTGCCAATCCAGAAGCAACCAACTGATGATGGTCAGGATCAAAGGGAGCTCACCTCTTCTGAGCCACTTGTTATTGACTTACATCGTAACAAGGAAAAAAGGCAGCTTACCTCTTCTGAGCCACTTGTTATTGATTTATCTCATAACAAGGATAAAAGGGAGCTCACCTCCTCTAAGCCACTTGTTATTGATTTATCTCATAACAAGGATAAAAGGGCGCTCACCTCCTCTGAGACACTTGTTATCGACCTCCGTCGTAACAAGGCCAATCCTCCTCCACGTTCTTCTTCTCCCCCTCTTGTAATCAATCTGACCAAGCCTGCTAAGGCTAAAGGTCCTGCTATAAATACAGATGTACAAATCAATGAAAAAGCATCTATTTCCAGTATACTGATGTCATTTATCATGCTAAGTGCTATTTGGATATATTAGATAGCTTTCAATCATTTACAATGGGAGTTGTGCAATCTCTTCAAACAGAAGTCTTACTCGAACATTCCAATGATTCATATCATATTGTTCCCGCTCGAAAGAAAGGCGAGAGTCTAATACTTTTTAGTAAAGGACCGGAACAACAATTCAGCTATACGGATGATAGCAAAAGTAACGACACGGGACATCTTCAATTCCGTCGTTACAGTCAACAATCAAAAGATATCATCCGAAAGATGGGTTATGACTTCAAGAGTGGCCTCAACTACGGTAAGGGTAGAAGAACTCCTATCTGTACGGCTGTGCCGAAAGGAAAGTCTGAAATGTACTATAGCAGGACCAAAAGAGGTCTCGAATATGCTTCACCCCTCTGCTCCGCATCACCCCTCTGCTCAGCTTCATCCCTCTGTTCAGCTTCATCCCTCTGTTCAACCTCGTCCCTTTGCTCTGGAGAAGGAGTCTCCTGCCTAGGCTCGGGGGCAGGTGTAGGGGATGACATGGTTATTACAGCTACAGCACTGGCCACCATCGAGAACAAGATTTGTCTCCGAGGGGTGATCACCCTCTTTCTTCTTCTGGAGGCCAGTTTCTTTCTATGAAGAGGTCTTTCTGGACTCTCCACATCTACTACATTGACCTACCTTAGAAGAGAGGTCGGTGTGGTCGTTTCTTCTCTTTGGGTCGACTCGGTCAGTTGTCGAGACTGTGACCTGGTGGTGACCTTCTCTGATGGGTCTAAGATAAGTTTCTTCTTTGCAACCGGAGAAGAAGGTTCATTAATCCTTCTCTTTCTCTCCTTGGTTGGAGATTTGACCACTTTCAAGGAAACTCGCAGTGGTTCATTGACCTCATCAGGGAAATTAGCTTCCCTTGAGGCTTCCAACGGATCATCCACTGGCTCATGCTGTTCGTCATTACCTGGAGCTAGCATAACAGTTGCTCCCTTCTTCAAACGCGTCGCCGTCATGAAGCTATCTACAAGGCTGAAGTTCTCGGCGAATGTATTCGCTGCTGTGTAAAAAAGCAAATATGTATATAACATCCGAGGGCTGTGATCACTCTTGGTCGGCATCGAGAACACTGTCCTTGTGTCTCGAGCGTTGTAATAAGCCCATGCTCTGGCGCCATCAATCAGATACCCCTTTCCTTGTAGGCAAGTTATAGCATTACCTACGTGGAACTGGTCGTAGCCAAATTGACGAGCGAAGCGACTTGGCAGATATGGTTCTAAGAAACATTCATCTTCAAATCTATACACCAAGTGCGACGGCCTAATCGTCCTCAACCAATCAAATGCTGTCCGACCCAACGGCTGCCTCCCAAGGTCAACTAGATTTGTCGACATATGTTCATAGCCGGTTGGAGGAACAATGCAGTAAAAATTCTACCCCTTCCTAAGGTTCAAGGCACGTCTGCAATCTTTCAGACTAGTGTATATCCATTTGCTCCGGGAGAATCTCCGTAAATAGCTACCGCCGACTGCTCCCATGTCAGGGTTCATCAATGACGGATAGTGCAGAAGTAACCATCCGAACAAATAGGTGTAAGGCAGCTCCAGTCGAGGGAAGTTCCCCTTCTCACATTTCCATTTGAGCATAGATTCAACATAAAGACGAAGACCCGCGTTCACTCTACAGGTCATCGCCGACAGCAAATCCATCCGGTAGCCAAAGACTAACCGGACAGCAGCAAAGAGCACGCCACGGTGGAAGCGATCCACGGCGCTTGCTCTGGGTACGACGAAGCGTCGGAGCCAATATGTCAGGAAACCCGCCAGCTGGGCTTCTTTTGACATGGGCCTGTAGCCCATTCTCATAAAACTCTCAATAAAATCTCCGGTCTTGAGTGGAGGGTATTGAAGTTCGTCATTAACTTTGATGTCCATTTTCTTATTTTCTTCCATCAATCTTATCACTTCACTGTGGCTGAAGGGTTGGAAGAAGGTCGGGTTGCACGTATCATGATCCTTAGTCTTTTTCTAGATGATGTGATTAAAGAAAAGATAGGGCAACCACTTTGATGAATAATAAGTGCCGGAAGAACCGCTCTTATAGTACATGGAGCAAATTTTGTTGTGGCACAGTAGTTCTTCAAAAACGGCCACCATCTCTGCATTCTCTCGACGAAGTCGGTCTAACTCGTCGTTTGTTGGAACATATTCCTCATAAGAAAAGTCTTCCATTGGTAAGCATGAGATGTATTTCATCTCATGAAGCGCTAATCCAATCTCCCCGCAGGGTGTCATGAATGTCCCTGTCCTAAAATTATACCTCTCTGCCAAGGCCAGAAATAGATGAGGGTTGGAGAGAAATCCATATACGGTAGCGTATACCGCCTGATATAGCTCAATCTCTTTGAGCTTGTCTTCGAACTGAACCAATATCCAATTGGTAATGCAGTTCCATCTTTTGTTGTCTGGGTTCACCAGACCTGTCAACCGGATGTCCTGATCCGGGTATCTGCCCTCAACCTTTGTATATTCATTAGCAAAGATCGGCATCCTTACCGGCAGCAGCAAAGAGGAGTTCTCTGGAGGGATGCAGCCATGCTTCAATCCTCTGAGCAGGGTTCTATAACGCTCAGAGGAGCTATAGAACATATCCCTGTTATTTGGTCCTTTCTTTACACAAATCTTGCCTGTCCTTGCTTGCTGGAGGGGGATAATATCCCAGTCTATCCTTCTGGGATGGCTTGCATGGGCATAGCGGGCTAGAGGGAGACATCTGGCAATGTCCGGCAACAATATTATTTTCTCCTTTCTCTGGAAGAGTCTCTGCTCAATACGAGGTCTCGGCTGAGAACTCTTGTCAATAGCTTCGCCAAATAAGAACATGGGTTTCTTATGAGTAATGGCATCGGCAGTCTGCAGAGGCTGCCCATTCATTAGACTCAATAAAGTTTTATTGTCCTGTGCTACCAAGATGGCTTGACGGGAAGATGGCAGAGCATATTGGGGAAAAAGTACATGGGACAAATCTTCCTTAAATTCTGGTTCAGCAAGGCTCTCTGCAAAGATTTCATACTATGGGTCCTCTCTGATGTTAACTGCATCAAACAGAAAGACAAAATTCAGTATATGCAAAATCAAAGATTCTGTCTAAAAAATCAGCAAAGTGCGCAAGCATCAGATTGCGCTGTCTGCAAAATATCAGATTGCGCAACAACAGCTTCTATGCACAAACTGTCCAGTTGTGCTAACTCATCCACTTGCGCAAGCCATCAGATTGTGCTGAATAACTTTCGCAAAGCATCAGTTTGCGTTGGACAGCCTTTGCGCAAATCAGCAGATTGTGCCGACTTTTGTCAGCACTTTCCAACCGATTGTGCAAGAAAATAGACTTCATAAAAATGAAAACTATTGGGTTTGTGCAACCAAAACCCTAAACAGGACGGCGCAGTATAACCAAATCTCTAAAAAGAGATAGGTTTGAAGATGCAATCATGTCGAAGAACCCTAAAAAGGGTTTTCGATCGAGCAACTACCTTGCAATGCTGGGTGACCAACTTCGTGTTGTAAAACGCGCGGTACAGCCCGAGTCGAAGACTCGGCGGGGGCTTTGCCCTTGTCGGCAACGGAACGCTTCGGGGCCATTTGAAGTCGACGGAGAAGAAGGAAGAGAGTCGGAGTAGGCTCGAGAATTTTTCTCTCTTAAACAAAGTAAAAACAAGTAAAGAATGACAGAAGAAAAGAGGACAACTATTTATAGTTTTTCGAGAGCAACGGTCGTCTCAGATTGCGCCGACGAAATGGGAGCTGACTCCTCTAATTGTGCAGACAGAGTATTACTTGTGCAACTTGATTTTAAAATCAAAATTCAAAGTATTTTGAAGCTTTGACTATTTTCAAACTTCGAAAACTTTGAAGGGGGTCTTGTAGGTCATAAAAATCAAGTTGCACCCATCAAAGAAGTCATGAAAATCAAGTTATGCATCCTTCAAGTGAACTGCACAGGAGTCAGATTGCATACCATCTCGATTGCGCAGGCTGAACTGCACACTCATCCAAGTGCGCAAGCTGACGTGGCCTCGTCATCATTACCTGACAGAGAATCAGATCTTCTGACAACTGACAGCGCGGAGAACGAAGAAACTGTTCGTTTATCGTACAGTACAGCGCTCGAGGATAGTTGTACATACAGCACAATCGGCCAGACTCTTTGCAGCGCGGTCCATCCCAGCGCCATCTGAATCCAGCACAATTCATGTGGCGTACTCCATCAAGAAAACTGATAATGTACACGTGGCCTTCATGCCATCAATTACTCACCATGTGGCAACCGTCTGTACACGATCAAGCATATTTCAATCAAATAATGCAACGTATCACATACAGATGGTCCACGATTGAGTAACTGCCTGCGCAGTTCATTGCTTGCGCAATCCAAAGTCTGTGCAATCCATCCTGCGCAAGTTAGAATAACTAGAAGTTAGTTATTTCCAGAACTCTATAAATAGAGTTTTAAGCCTTTATTATCACATACTTACACATATAAAGATCAGAATCATCACCAGAGATCATGAGTTCTTGCTAAAGTGCTGCTGCAATCTTCAGAGGCTACCGCCTTCAAAGTTCACATCGTCCAAGGGATAAAGCGATCGTCATTCAGATCGGATTCCTATAGTTGTACTTTTCCAGAATTCTTATAATCTTCTTACAAAGTTTGTTGAAATAAAGATCAACTTTTATTTTTGTAAACAAAGATCATCTCCAAGATCATCGCAACCAGGATGGCTGGGATTCTCTCTAAGATCATTTCAGAGGAGCAAAGCGGGTTTGTGCGTGGGAGAAACATCCAGGACAATATTATGATGGCCCAAGAGTTAATCACATGTATGAAATTTTCTGTAAAAGGGGGCAACATCGCCTTCAAGATTGACATAGAGAAAGCTTATGACAGACTAAATTGGCAATTCATGATCTGGGTCTTCAGGGCTTTCGGATTCTCGGAAACTTGGACCAACATCGTGTGGAGATCCATTAGCAACTCCTAGTTCTCCACGGTTATCAACGGTCAAGACGAGGGATTTTTTAAATCCAACCGTGGGGTGAGACAGGTAGACCCACTTTTATCTACTGTCTTCATCATTGCAGCAGATGTCCTGAGTAGGAACCTTAACAACATGGTCAACACCCCGAACTTCCACCACTACCACACATCCAGCGGATGCCCAATCATCACCCATCTGGCATTCGCCGACGATTTACTCATCTTCTCCTCCGGGGACGAAGGAGCGGTTGAAGTGGTCCACAACACCCTGCAGAGGTACTCTAGATTCTTCGATCAGAAGATCAATCCTTCCAAGAGCGTTATCTACGCCCACCACAATATCAGAAGAGAGCTCGCAACCAACCTCACCAACTTAACTTCCTTTTCCGTTGCTCATCCTCCATTCAATTACCTCGGCTGCCCTCTAGTGTACGGGAAATCCAATACGGGCATCTTTGAAAACTTGATCACACGAATCAGGAAAAAACTTGAAGGGTGGCATAACGCCACATTATCCTCCGGCGACAAAATGATCCTCATCAATCACGTGTCACTTCCATTCCTATCCACACTTTGGCCGCATGCTCCCCACCTAAGAAGGTTCTTTCCTCGATCGAACAGATCTTTTGTAATTTCTTTTGGAGGCATTGTAACGGACAGGACAAGCATCACTGGGCGAGCTGGGAATCCATGGCCAATCCTATAGACGAAGGGGGTCTGGGATTTACCAAACTCACCCGCATCGTTAAAGCTTTCTCGATGAAATTGTGGTGGAAACTCTGCACTAGCAACAACTTATGGACCAGATTCTTGAAGGCCAGGTACTTTAAGCACACCCACCCTTTAACGGCCATCGCTAACAGCAGATCCTCAGCAGCTTGGCGTCGTATCCTTACCGGGCGGGACCTTGCCGAGCCTGCGATGAGAATCCAATTGGGCGCGGGCGATTCGGACCCTTTTCTGTATGACATGTGTAGAAGCATGGAAAATATTACTTTTAGTCCCACATCGGAAAGGAGAAGAAGAAAGGGCTCACTCTATTCTATAAATAGAGCCCCCTTGCCTTATTTGAAAAGGGCACCAACTTCCCTTCCCTCATTCCAACTTGGACTCTTCCTACTACGCACCTTCGGATGCTAAGTCGAAGAAGTCTAGGACAGTGCGGGCTCAACAAGCCCAGTCAAATGTCCAAGCTGCTGATCGTCAGCGGACACCGTTAACTGTTATACAGGCTTCTGATGGAAAGTTATACAGAACCACCCGCATCCAATCCCACATGGGGAACGAACATGGTGGGTCTCAGAAGTCTTCCTATAACGATCGAGCACAGTGCTTTACTAGCCTCAGATCAGAAAGCAAATATGATGGTCCCAAAACTCTTCTTACAATGATCGAGAGCAAGTGTGAAACCCGTATCCTGCATTAATTAGATTAATTTTATTTTTGTTAATTATTAAATTTTTCTTTGTCACAATGGATATAAATATTTGTTAAACTATATTAATATCATGTTTAGTATTATTATTAGTAGTTCGAAACTATTTTCCAAAAAATAATAAAGTTGGATTTTTGGTTGTTGACCAGACCCGAGCCCGGACCAGCTTCCCGAAACCCAGACCCGTTTTGGAACCCTTCCTTTTGAATCTTGATTCCTTTTCTTTCTTTAAATTAAAAGAAAAATATATTTTCCAAGAGCTGGTCTATGTTGGACCAGCACTTCACGTTCTCCCCCTCCCTCCTTGTTTCACTCTCCTACAATCACTCCCTGACAAACCCACTCCTTATAACTCCTTCTCCTCACAAACCCACTACCATCACCCCCACGAGCACTTACTCACTATCCCTCTCCCTCTATTTTCCTCCAGAAGACAATTCCCCCACCTCCACTTCACTCTCCCCCTCTTTCACTCACAAAACCATCCCCAGCCGAGCCCCGTCGACCCGAGCGCACCCCGTCCGGCCTCTTCCAGCCGACGGCCCCGACCCCCTGCCGAGCTCCGGCCATTTCCTGGCCACCCGCGCCCCCGTGCGCGTCTCCCAGCGCGGCCACGACCCCCGGCGCCCATCGCAGCCGCCGCCGCGCCCTTCCAGCGCACCCCGCCACCGCCAGGCCAACCCAGCCCTGCCCCAACGTCTTCCACGGCCAGACCCGTCTCCAGCAGCCGCTGCCGCCTCCGGCAGCCCTAATCTGTGCGCGCGTAGCCTCGTCCCGAGTGGACAGCACCTGCGTGTGCTTCCGGTGTGGTTCGATTCCGATTCCAAGTTCGTTCTGTTGATTCGCGCTTCCCGAGTCCGAGGTAACCCTTCGGATTTCGTCGTTTTGGGTAATTCCTGGTTAATCACAGTAGTTCGTCCCTCCCGTGTCAATGATGAGAATTGGTCCACGAATCTCCTTCGGGAATTCGATTTTTGGGTTACGTTTTGTTTCCGAGGTTTTTCGGGAAAACTTCGGGAAAGCCTCTGTTAGTTGGTTTTGGTTTTTCCGAAACTTTCGGAAATGATTTCTGTGAATATTTTGGTTTTCGGATATTTTTTGAATTGTGCTGTGATGTTTTGGGTTGGTTTCGGATTCCCGAATTCGTTTCGGGTCGTTCCGAATTAATATTGGGAATAATTATGGTTAGTTTTATATACATATTTTGGAATTCCCTGGTTTGGAATATTTGCAGGAAAATAATGGCACACTTTCCCAGTTTTTGGGTTGACCGAAAATAGAGGAAATGCTGCCGGATTTTCCATAAAATTTGATTATAATTTTAAAATGATTTTAAAATGGTTTTCGGAAAATATTAATATTTTGGATTTTGGGCGACGACCGTATTGGTCAATGGGCCCTGGCTAAGTGCAAACGAAACCGGCTTCGCTGGACGTTGAGGCATTAGCCTATATGATGATTGGACCAATATCTGAGACTCATTAATATTTAATTTATTTTTATTATTTAATTTATTCATAATTAAATTGTAGGAAGATTTTAGAACTAACAACTGTTTCGTCTTATTTCAATTTTTGTAAATAAAATTGTAATGGACATAAGCCCAGCCTGTCTATTTTCTCTGGACCTGTAATTTTGTAGCATAGGTTTTCTATTGTTTTCTGGTTTTGCGAGTTATTTTAGCGTGCGCATAAATCAAAAATAGATAGTTATTTTGATATAGAAAATTAATAAAGTTTTCTCACATTAAAATTTACAAGTTTTAATATTTAACAACGATAATGTTTTTCTTTTTAAAATAAGAAATTTAGTTTTATATGTATAAATACGAAAATACAAAGTTTTAACCAATTAAATTAGAAACTACGAGTTTTTCCAAAATACAAGTTTAAATGATCTTTCCCTCGTTATTAATTTTAACGCACCAATAATCGTGTTTTTGTTCATGGTTAATAAATAAAGATTAAAATTGATTATGACACAATTAGAGATTTCAACTAGCATAGTTAGCTTGGTAACCCTGGATTCTGAGTCAACTTCTCGAATGTAAGATTTCGAGGACGAGTCGAAATCCTATCTCGAAGTCTTCAACCCTTCAAGTCCAGTCCAATTTGAGGCAAGTACATTTTGTGTTAGTTTACAGTTATTTAATAATCGCTTTACTGCAAGTTTAAACCACGATGCAATACGAAACTCTCCCTGAGAGCACTGACTGATTGACTGTTGGGTACTGGGGGAATAGTGTAATGTTTATGACCACATCCAACTGATAACTTAGAACTGTATTAGCTTACCCCTCTCTCACACGGGGATAAGCCATATCGTATCAATAGGATAATACTGTACAACCCAAGCCGGTCATATTCATTGCCTATTTAAATCACACTATTTAACTGCTAGAAATCCGTTTCTTATAAATTGTTTAAAAGTGCATGATTCTATTATTATTTTAACTGTCAAATTAGCATGAATTGTACTTTGCTCCCTCCTGATTGGAGATAACATTTTTAGGGGATATTGAGGATGCTGAGCTGTTAATTAACAGCTATTACGACCCGGTTCTGTACCCCGTGGTGCTGCCAGAGTTTTCTTTGGAGGACGCAGGGACTGAGGCCGATGAGCCGACTGTTTAGCTAGATTTTCATTTTTTTCGTTTTGTTGTTTCTTTGGAAAATTCTGTTTATTTGAATTCAGTATTTATTTCAGTACTTTTAAATTCCAGTTGTATTTATTTCAAATGTTTAATAAAGTTTCAATTCCTGAATATTGAGTTGTGACAAATATAGATGTTGTTGTTGTGGTTACCTGCTAATGGAACAGCTTACTGCCGCCGTCTCAACAACGGTGCAGGCTGGGCATAATCCGGTTCGACCCAATTATTTGGGATCGGGTCGTGACATGTTTTTAGTGGTAGCCCATGCAGGTCCAAAACAACAACTTAGGAAAACATACCTAGAAATAATTAGAACACTAGGACATTGATTTGTCACAACATAGGTCCAAATTATATATAAATAAATATTTTTATTTTATTATAGACTGGTAGGATACCTTGCTTATGTTTGCATCCTAAACCTTCCAGAGTATGACCAAGGAAACGACCACCCCTGCTGGCGATGAGGTGTCATCACCCGAACACACCCCATCTCCCCCAGCATGTCCAGACCCTTCACTGTTGCAGCTGACCGACCGTCCCCATCAATCTCCAGCACTCCGCGGCGCTTACGCCACTACTTCTCAAGCGGCGAACCCTACGCTTCCCCGGACTGAGCCGTAGACCCCTGCGGTAGTGTCCACACCAGCTGCCCCACCAGTGCCCGTGGATCCTACTGATCTAGTGGGCTTGCTACGAGGAGTGCTTGAAGCCCAGAGAGCCCAAGCAGAAGCTCATCGAGAACAGACTGCGATCATGAGAGAAGGCATGGAGAATGCCCACAACGTGGCAATGGCTGCCCTCGAGAGAGGAGCAACAACTTCATTGGAGCCACGACCTGCCAAGGTAAGCATGATTCAAGAGTTAAGTTATATGTCATTAAGGCCATTTTTTTTGATTAGAGGTGTATTATTACATGAAGGTCGGAGATATAGAGAGCTTTAAGAAGCAAGGCCCTTGACCTTTCAAAGGAACCGAGGGTATCATCTACGCCAATGAATGGCTAGACAACATGGAGCGTCTCTTGAGCGTCGCTTGACTCCCAGAGGACCTCAAGACCGAAGCAGTAGGACTCCAGCTGCAAGATGTGGCCAGCACCTGGTATCGGAATGAACCCCGACTCCAGGACAAGCAGCTCGACTGGGACACCTTCAAGAGGCTGTTCCGCAGGAAGTTCTTCCCAACATCAGAGATGCGGGAGATAGAAAGACAATTCTAGGACCTGAAGTAAAGAAACATAACGGTCGGCGAGTATGCGGCAGAGTTCGGCCGACTTAGCCGCTTTGTCCAGAACTTGGTTGCTGACCCCAAGGATCGTGCTGAAAGATTCAGGTATGGATTAAGAGAAGAGATTCGTACCCCTGTAATCACAGGTGGCGCCAAGACATATGAGAGGATCCTGATTCGAGCTCAGGACGTGGAGAAGATCCAGCCTTCTCGTTCCAAGAGGGAGTATCCTGGAACTAGCAACTTCCAGGGTAACCAGAAGAGGCCCAACAACAACAACAACAACAACAGGCCTTCACACCACCAGCAGCAGCACCATCAGGCAAGGACCAATGACAAAGCGCCTTAGAGGCAGATCCCTATCTGTGATTTTTGCAAGATGCCAGGACATCAGTCGAATATATGCAGGAAGAGGCTAGGACACTGCCTAGTCTGTGGGTCTGCCACCCACCAAGTGAAGGACTATCCCTCGTCAGTTCACCGAACCGGAGCAACTCAGCAAAGAGCTCCCCTACCCACTCAGCAACAACGGTTCGGACAACACCAGCAGAAGACCGGGCGAGCCTACGCCCTAGCAACAAATGAGCAGGAACCAGAGCAGAAACCCACCGCTGATGTCATCACAGGTTCCATTTATGTGTTTTCACATCCTGCTCTAGCATTATTTGATTCGGGTGTATCACATAGTTTCATATCATCAGAGTTTATTTCTGCACACTACCTAGATACGGGACTTAGCAAGGTGATTAGTAGAGTTATGACTGGTGGTGGTCCCATACCCATCACTGAGGCTTGTAACTATCCCATAACTATCTCAGGCCATCAATTTTTAACACCCTTACTTATGATGCCCTTGTCCAACTATGATGTAGTCCTAGGGATGGACTGGTTAAGTGAGCAGCATGCACTGATAGATTGTCACCGAGGATGTGTAATCTTCAGCCCACCAGTAGAACCAGAGTTTAAAATCTCCCGAGCTCCGGAAGACATGAAGAGTGTTACCTACTCCTCAATCACCGAAGAACCCGGGCCTCCTCACCCTATTATAGCGGAATTCATGGACGTCTTTCCAGATAGTCTTCTAGGATTGTCGCCAGATCGAGATGTGGAATTCACCATCGATCTAGTACCAGGCTCTTCCCCTATTTCTCGGGGATGCTACAGAGTCAACCCCAAGGAGGCAAAGGAGATAAAGGATCAGATTGACGAGCTGAAGGCACAAGGATTTATCAGAGACGGGGCTTCACCCTAGGGAGCACTAGTTTTGTTCGTGCCCAAGAAGGATGGAACCGTGCGGATGTGTATTGACTACCGGACGTTGAATAACATCACCATCAAGAACAAGTACCCACTGCCCCGGATCGACGACCTGTTTGATCAACTAAGTGGAGCCAAGGTATTTTCGAAGCTAGATCTCAGATCAGGCTACCACCAAATCAAGGTCAGGAAGGAGGATATTTCCAAGACGGCGTTCAACACCAAGTATGGGCAATTTGAATTCTTGGTCATGCCGTTTGGACTGACAAATGCTCCTGCGGTATTCATGAATCTCATAAACAAGGTTTTCCATGAATACCTGGATCAGTTTGTTGTTGTCTTCATCGATGACATACTGATCTACTCGAAGACTGAAGAAGAGCATGAAGAGCACCTAAGGAAAGTGCTGAGCACCTTGAGGAAGGAGAAGCTCTATGGTAAGCTATCCAAATGCGAATTCTTTTTAAACAAAGTAGAATTTTTGGGCCATGTTGTCACAGGAAAAGGAATTTTGGTGGATACAAAGAAGATAGCTGCTATTGAGAATAGGACTGCACCAAGCTCGGTTGCAGAGATCAGAAGCTTTTTGGGTTTAGCTGGCTACTACCGGAAGTTTGTGAAGGATTTCTCTAAGATTGCTGAACCAATGACGAAGCTTACCAGGAAGAACGAAGAATTCATTTGGTCTGAAGCTTGCCAGTCAGCTTTTGAGGAACTGAAGAAGAGGCTTACAACGGCGCCGATACTTGCGCTACCCGCAGGTACCGGCGGTTTCTCAATTTATAGTGATGCTTCCAGTAAGGGATTGGGTTGCGTTCTTCAACAACACGGGAAAGTAATTGCTTATGCATCTAGGCAATTACGGACTCATGAGAAGAACTATCCCACACATGATTTGGAGCTTGCAGCGGTGATATTTGCATTGAAGCTATGGAAGCATTATCTTTATGGAGAGAGAGTGAAAATATTTACAGACCACAAAAGTCTAAAATATGTTTTCACTCAGAAGGAGCTGAACATGAGACAGAGGCGATGGCTGGAGCTGATGAAAGATTTCGACATCAACCTGCAGTATCATCCGGGTAAGGCTAATGTTGTTACAGATGCACTTAGTCGATACCCGATGGCAATGTTCTTGACCAAGGAGCGTCATTTGCTGGAGGACATGGAGAAGCTTGGATTGGAAATTGTACTGCCTGAAGAAGAGATGAAGAAACTGGGAAGAGAAGCCATTGTACCAGGAGCTGAATCAACAATGATGCAGTTGCAAGTGCGTTCAAGTCTGATGGACAGAGTCAAGGAGGCACAATTCCAAGACGAGATGCTTTGCAAACTCAGAGATCAAGTGCTGACAGGAAAACTTGAAGGATTCTCAATTGCCATCGATGGAGAACTGAAGAATGGTACGAGGCTTTGCGTACCAACTGGCAAACTGAGGAACGAGCTGATACAAGAAGCGCACCAGTCGCAGTATTTCATACATCCTGGAGCCAACAAAATGTACCGGGATATGCGTACCATAGTGTGGTGGTACGGAATAAAGAAGAATGTATCCAGGTATGTGGCTAGATGTTTAATTTATCAGTAAGTAAAAGCTAGCAGACAGAGACCAGCAGGACTATTACAGTCGTTCGACATCCCAGAGTGGAAATGGGAGCACATAACAATGGATTTCGTGTCAGGACTGCCTCGATCCCAAGGAGGAAAGGATGCCATTTGGGTAATCGTGGACCGACTGACGAAGTCAGCTCACTTTATCCCCTTCAAGGTTGGTCTATCCACCGAGAAGTTGGCAGCACTGTACATGTGGCACATCTACCGGATTCATGGAGTACCGGTAAGTATCGTATCTGACAGAGATACTAGATTTACCTCTGACTTTTGAAAGAGTTTGCATGACAGTTTGGGAACACAACTGAAGTTCAGCACCGCCTACCATCCCCAGACTGACGGACAATCAGAGAGAACAATCCAGACGCTAGAAGACATGCTGAGATCCTGCATCTTGGAATTTGGAGGGTCTTGGGAAGACCATTTGCACTTGGTAGAGTTCTCATACAACAACAACTACCACGCTAGCATCAGTATGACATCGTTCGAGGCACTCTATGGACGTCGTTGCCGCACTCCACTTGCTTGGGACGACGTCGAAGAACGAGAATTGCTTAGACCTGAGATGGTGACCGATGCAGCAGAGAAGGTGAGAATGATCAGAGACAAGCTCAGGATTGCCCAGGACAGACAGAAGCATTGGGCCGATAGCAGTCGACGGCCTTTGGAGTTTGAAGAAGGCGACAGTGTGTTTGTGAAGATCTCTCCTACCAGAGGAACTATCCGTTTCGGCAGAGCAGGAAAGCTAAGCCCCAGGTATATTGGTCCTTTTGAAGTACTCAGCAGGATTGGAGAAGTGGCTTATCGGGTGGCTCTACCCCTAAGTCTCGAAGGCGTCCACAACGACTTTCACGTTTCGCAGCTGAGACGCTACATCCCGGACCCGAGCCACATCTTGGACCATTCGGAGCTAGAGATTGGACCCAGCCTTACAGTACCGGAGAAGCCAGTGGCAATTTTGGACAGAGGCGAGAAGAGAACCAGGAACTGTGATGCCGACAGTCAGAGTCATGTGGCGGCACAACTCACCAGGCGAGTCGACCTGGGAGCGAGAAGATCAGATACGAGAGCAGTACCCATACTTGTTTGAGACTTAAGGTAACCCCTAACCCTGTCTTTAATTTCGAGAACGAAATTTTCTAAGGAGGGAAGGTTGTGAAACCCGTATCCTGCATTAATTAGATTAATTTTATTTTTGTTAATTATTAAATTTTTCTTTGTCACAATGGATATAAATATTTGTTAAACTAGATTAATATCATGTTTAGTATTATTATTAGTAGTTCGAAACTATTTTCCAAAAAATAATAAAGTTAGATTTTTTGTTGTTGACCAGACCCGATCCCGGACCAGCTTCCCGAAACCCAGACCCGTTTTGGAACCCTTCCTTTTGAATCCTGATTCCTTTTCTTTTTTTAAATTAAAAAAAAAATATTTTCCAAGAGCTGGTCCAAGTTGGACCAGCACTTCACGTTCTCCCCCTCCCTCCTTGTTTCACTCTTCTACAATCACTCCCTGACAAACCCACTCCTTATAACTCCTTCTCCTTACAAACCCACTACCATAACCCCCACGAGCACTTACTCACGATCCCTCTCCCTCTATTTTCCTCCAGAAGACAATTCCCCCACCTCCACTTCACTCTCCCCCTCTCTCACTCACAAAACCCTCCCCAGCTGAGCCCCGTCGACTGAGCGCACCCCGTCCGGCCTCTTCCAGCCGACGGCCCCGACCCCCTGCCGAGCTCCGGCCATTTCCCGGCCGCCCGAGCCCCCGTGCGCGTCTCCCAGCGCGGCCCCGACCCCCGGCACCCATCGTCGCGGCCGCGCCCTTCCAGCACACCCCGCCACCGCCAGGCCGACTCCCGGCCACCCGTGCACCGTCCCGACGGCCTCCCGCCGACCCCCGACTCCAGTGGTTGTGCCCTAGCCCCGATCCAGCCCCGTCCCGACGTCTTTCGCGGCCAGACCCGTCTCCAGCAGCCGCTGTCGCCCCCGACAGCCCTGATCTGCGCGCGCGTATCCCCGTCCCGAGTGGACAGCACCTGCGTGTGCTTTCGGCGTGGTTCGATTCCGATTCCAAGTTCGTTCTGTGGATTCGCGCATCCCGAGTCCGAGGCAACCCTTCGTATTCCGTCGTTTTGGGTAATTCCTGGTTAATCACAGTAGTTCGTCCCTCCCGTGTCAATGATGAGAATTGGTCCACGAATCACCTTCGGGAATTCGATTTTTGGGTTACGTTTTGTTTCCGGGGTTTGCCGAAAAACCTTCGAGAAAGCCTCTGTTAGTTGGTTTTGGTTTTTCCGAAACTTTCGAAAATAATTTCTGTGAATATTTTGGTTTTCGGATATTTTCTGAATTGTGCTGTGATGTTTTGGGTTGGTTTCGGATTCCCGAATTCGTTTCGGGTCGTTCCGAATTAATATTGGGAATGATTGTGGTTAGTTTTATATACATATTTTGGAATTTCCTGGTTTGGGATATTTGCAGGAAAATAATGGCACACTTTTCCAGTTTTTGGGTTGGCCGAAAATAGAAGAAATACTGCCAGATTTTCCATAAAATTTAATTATAATTTTAAAATAATTTTAAAATAGTTTTCGGAAAATATTAATATTTCAAATTTTGGGCGACGACCGTATTGGTCAATGGGCCCTGGCTAAGTGCAAACGAAACCGGCTTCGCTGGACGTTGAGGCATTAGCCAATATGATAATTGGACCAATATCTGAGACTCATTAATATTTAATTTATTTTTATTATTTAATTTATTCATAATTAAATTGTAGGAAGATTTTAGAACTAACAACTGTTTCGACTTATTTCAATTTTTGTAAATAAAATTGTAATGGACATAAGCCCAGCCTGTCTATTTTCTCCGGACCTGTAATTTTGTAGCATAGGTTTTCTATTGTTTTCTGGTTTTGCGAGTTATTTTAGCGTGCGCATAAATCAAAAATAGATAGTTATTTTGATATAGAAAATTAATAAAGTTTTCGCACATTAAAATTTACAAGTTTTAATATTTAACAACGATCATGTTTTTCTTATTAAAATAAGAAATTTAGTTTTATATGTATAAATACGAAAATACAAAGTTTTAACCAATTAAATTGGAAACTACGAGTTTTTCCAAAATACAAGTTTAAATGATCTTTCCCTCGTTATTAATTTTAATGCACCAATAATCGTGTTTTTGTTCGTGGTTAATAAATAAAGATTAAAATTGATTAGGACACAATTAGAGATTTTAACTAACATAGTTAGCTTGGTAACCCTGGATTCTGAGTCAACTTTTCGAATGTACGATTTCGAGGACGAGTCTAAATCCCATCTCGAAGTCTTCAACCCTTCAAGTCCAGTCCAATTTGAGGCAAGTACATTTTGTGTTAGTTTACAGTTATTTAATAATCGCTTTACTGCAAGTTTAAACCACGATGCAACACGAAACTCTCTCTGAGAGCACTGACTGATTGATTGTTGGGTACTGGGGGAATAGTGTAATGTTTATGACCACATCCAACTGATAACTTAGAACTGTATTAGCTTACCCCTCTCTCATACGGGAATAAGCCATATCGTATCAATAGGATACTACTGTACAACCCAAGCCGGTCATATTTATTGCCTATTCAAATCACACTGTTTAACTGCTAGAAATCTGTTTCTTACAAATTGTTTAAAAGTGCATGATTCTATTATTATTTTAACTGTCAAATTAGCATGAATTGTACTTTGCTCCCTCCTGACTGGAGATAACATTTTTAGGGGATATTGAGGATGCTTGTAACGCCCCAGTCCCAAAATATGTAGGACCAAGTACGTAAACATGCCAGCTGTATTCATACGAAATACATAGGTCTCGTATGAATACTTAAGCTGTAAAATGCAGTAATCCAAGACAAACTAAATCTCATCCATAATGAAAAAGAATAATAATATAAATATCAACTCGAATATTTATGATACAATCGTTGGGCGGAGACAAAGTCCACTACCAACTATCTCATGAAACAAATGTACATGAATCGAAAAATGGCAAGACGAACCAAGCGCAATCGTCCAAAAGAATAGAGAAGACCACGGCCTTGGCTAGGATACCTGCGAAAAATATGAACACACACCTGGGGAAAAACCAGGTCCTCAGACGGACGTAGCAAGATACAGGAAGAACAAGCTAATATGAACTGTCAGATAAAAATAATATATAAATGACTATCCTAGACACAAATATGCAAAGGATATTCTAACCGCCTAATGTGCAATTTAGAGGACAACTTTTATGCACATGGGTGAGATTTTAGGCTATGTGTACGTAACTGGCACCCAGTCATCTGTATCCGTCCGTAACGTCTAAAACGTCAGAGGGCATCTGCAAATATATCGCCACAGTTCCATCCGGAGACTGTGGTTTACCTGTTTGGCTTCCCATACGCACTAGCGACTGTCCTCCCCCAATATTTACCACACTGTTCAAGTCATGTCCATGGCTCGTCCAGTTTTGTAACTGCTTGAGTCTCTAAAAAAAACCTAGTCATAGCAGTTACGATCAACTATCCGTCACACGACTTTAAAGAGGGCCAGTCCATAAGTCGTGCCCCTAACAAAATGTCTCAAACCGTGTAGTGTAGGTGTCATGGCCAAAGGAAGATATAAGAATATCCCCCAACAAGAAGACAGTCCGCTAACACTAAGTCATCATGCATAAAATAAAATAACGACTAATAAAGTCGCTTGCACCCAAGTGTGGCTTGGACGCGCAGTTTATATCAAAGGAAACTAACAATATGAAATAAAGTAAATAATGCAGTTAATAAATAATTGACAGTTTAATTAGCAAGGTATACTTGTCTGTTGCGACGCCTGGTGAACTGCCTGGTGTGGTGCTATGATCATGGTGGCCCAATATATGGCTGCGGGGATACAACTATGTAATACGATCTCTGATGATTGCATGGATTGATTTATCGGATCCAGGTCGGTCTAATTGGTTAGGGTTGACGAGAGGACACACCGAATTGGCGAGAGAATAAGAGAAAGGGGATTGGTCATGGGCTGGGGGATAATTGAAGGAATTTAAAATATATATATAATTTTAGAAACTATTTGCAATCCTCGAAAAACTATGTTTTATCTTTCCAATATATTTTAAAATCATTATAAGTCAAAAATTATAAATTACTTAGGTAGAAAACATTATAACCATATTTTTAAATACCATAGAAAGTAGTAAAAATAAATATATTTTAGGTTAGTATCACACAAAATTATATTAATACCTTAGCCTTTAAGTCGAATACCATATTTTGAAAATAGCTAGAAACATAATGACAAAATATTTTTAACCTTAATTTGTCAAAGTATCATTTTTAGACTGAAGAGTCATAAATTAATTTGAGAAAATGATACAATGATATTGTATATAGAATATCAATAATATTACTAGTAATTTGTAAGAATATATATGTAAATATATATATTAAAATTTATAATACTAATACTAACCATAAATCTTTAGTCAACTGTAAAAATTAATAATAATAATAATAATAATAATAATAATAATAATAATAATAATAATAATTTATAACCTTTAGTAATTAATACCCCTTTCCCCCAATAAATGATACTGAGAGAGAGAGAGAGAGATTAGGAAAGAGGAAAAAAAATTGGGGGTTACCGGAGCTGTTCCGGTCGGCGGTCGACGCAATAGGCGGAGGGCGGAGTCGCGCGGGCATGGCTGAGAGGAGGCGGCGCCGGTGGTGGCTCTGCTCCGGAGGAAGCGAGGCAGAAAAAAGGGGTTTGTCGGGGTCTTCCCGGCGGCGTGCGGCGTTCGGGACTCGGCGCACGCGGCGGAGAGAGGTTGCGCACGCAGAGGGCTGCGGGAACGGGAGAGATCGGGGAGGAGCAGCTCAGCGAGCGGTGCCGGAGCGAGAAAAAGTGGGCGGCGGCGGATCGGAAGTCTGAAAGAGGAAGGAGCGGAGGCGAGCTCGCCGGGATGGCGAGGAGAGGGAGAGTGCGGCGGAGGCTGGCTCGCGATGGCGGCCAGAGAAGGTGAGTAGGGAGCGGAGTCGGCGGAGCCGAAGGCGCGGAGAGGAGGGTTTTGGAAAAATTGGGAGCGGAAGAGGCGAGGAGGAGGCGTTGGCGGTGGCCGTGGGTTCCGTTGGTGGGTGATCGGATGTCGGAGGGGAGTCACGCGGTGGCGCGACGGCCTAAGAGACTCCGGCGCGGGCGGCTACACGCGTTCGAGGTGGCGTCGGCTCGCCGGCAGGATGCACAACCATGGGCGCTGGCTGGGAGGGCGGATCCGGGCAGCGAATTGGTGTCGGAGGTGCCGGGGTTCCGGTTTGGCGTTGGCGCTTTGGCCCAACGGCGCGGGAAGGCAAGGTAAGGGTTCCCTCTTTTCCTACTTTCTCTTGGTGGTGTTGTCGCAAATTTTAGGGGCGGTGCCGGCCGTGGCGGGGCGGTGGTATTGCTGTGATGTCGAATTGGGGTTTTGGTGGTAGTGTAGATGGTTGTGGTGTCGAATACTGGTGGCAACTGTGGTTGCGGGGTGGTCGGGAAGGAGTGGTGATGGTGGTGTTGGTCGTTCGTCGTGGGTTGGCTGTGGTTATGGATGCGACGGGGTAATGGTGAAACAGCGACGTGGGGCAGCGGTGCCCATGATGGTTGTGGTGGTGATGACGGTCTCTCGATAGGACGGCTGTGGCAGCAGAACGGGATATGGGTTTAGGTTAGGGATTTGTTTGTGTCGGGGAGTATCCGACACGAAAGTGGTAAATTGTATATGTAAAGATTGGAATAAGATGGACGGGAGGGGACATGGACACGATGCACGGTGGATGGTGAAAATATTGTTGTGGAATTTTGTGAATGGTAGCAATTTATGGAGGAGTACCTGCCTATTTATAGGATGTGGGAATTCCCAATTAGATATGATTAGGAGTAGTTTACCCAATTTAGATAATTCGTAATTTAAATTAAAATCAATCCAAATCCAAATCAAAATACAAATCCAAATTTAAATCAAATTTAATCCTTGGTTTAAATCAATGGAACAAATCAAAATTTCAAATATTTCACTATTTAAATAAATCCATAAATTCGAATCAAGATTTGATTCGCCATAATAATTTTAAAATATATTTTTCAAAAATACAATAATAATAATTTCAAAAATAATAAATCTTTTTGAATAATAAAATATTAATATTAATAATTTCGAAAATTACACTAATAAAATATTTATGAAATATATGTACGTACTAAAAATATTATTTATTATTAATAACTGTATAAACGAAAGCCTTTGTGTAAATAAAATAATTAAAATAATGAACTTGAAATTTTTTTGGTACGATAGCTAAATAATTATTATATATAATATTTTGAAACCATAAAAATAGAAGAAAAGTATTTTCCAAAAATATGTACGCTCGCACATAATCGCACTCGTCGAGCAAATTCGAAAAATTAAATTTCGTGCGCGACGTATATTACGACTACATGACGTAAAATACAAAAATTTAAATCAGTACCAAATTTATTTTAAATAAAAAATGGTAGAAATTTAGGGGTTTTACAATGCTGAGCTGTTAATCAACAGCTATTACGACCCGGTTCTGTATTCCGTGGTGCTGCCAGAGTCCCCTTTGGAGGACGCGGGTGCTGAGGCCGATGAGCCGACTGTTTAGCTAGATTTTCCTTTTTTCGTTTTGTTGTTTCTTTGGAAAATTCTATTTATTTGAATTCAGTATTTATTTCAGTACTTTAAAATTCCAGTTGTATTTATTTCAAATGTTTAATAAAGTTTCAATTCCCGAATATTGAGTTGTGACAAATATAGATGTTGTTGTTGTGGTTACCTGCTAATGGAACAGCTTACTGCCGTCGTCTCAACAACGGTGCAGGCTGGGCATGATGCGGTTCGACCCAATTATTTGGGATCGGGTCGTAACAGAAATTGCTTTTGCTAGCCTCAGATCAGGGAGCAAATATTATACCTACGCACCCGGGCGCTCAGGATACCTGGGCCCACAGAACAGATACAAAGGTAGATCAATCTGCTTTCGACTTGCGAGAGGTGGTCATCACTGCACCCAAGCCATCATCAACTGCCGCTGCCACATGACAGTGGCTCCACTATCAAGGCAGTCGGTATTCTAGCGACTGCGACCTACTGCACCTTTCCAACATCATCTCGGAAACATGATGCCAATTGAAGATGTTGTAACGACCTGCTCTCAACTAGATGCATTACTCAGATGTCTCAGTCAGGCACATTGTCTCAGTCAAGCGCATCACAATCTTCTGAAGGAGTCCACCATCAAATCTTCTTCGAACAAGGAGATCAGTCAAGAGATAGACAAACAAAACTCTCTCAAATTATGACATTCGGCACAACACCTTCTCCTAGGGCCCCCATACCTATCCAGCTAAAAGATATCCTTCATGCGGCTTAGTCATGAAACATTCCTCATGCGGTTCAGTCATGAGATGGCCTCATGCGGCTCGATCATAAGGCATTCCTCATGCGGCTCGGTCATGAGACATTTCTCATGCGGTTCGGTCATGAGACGTCCTTCATGCGGCTCGGTCATGCGGCTCGGTCATGCGACATCCTTCAGGCGGCTCGGTCATGAGACATTCCCTCATACGGTTCGGTCATGAGACATCATTTATGCAGCTCGGTCATAAAATATTCTTTCATGCGACTCGGTCAAGAGATATTCCTTCATACGGCTCGATCATGAGACATTCTTTCATGCGGCTCAGCCATGAGACATTCCTCATGCGGCTCGGCCAAGAGACATCCTTCATGCGGCTCGCCACAGAAGATTAGTTGATGCACGTGACAAGTTGACCAGGTCTCAACTGCTCAACGATAAATCCTAACAAATCAGTCACAGACCGAGTCTCGAGGCATGATTACGGCCATGTGGCCCGAGGATTTGCCACGTGGTCATCTATGTGGCT
Organism: Iris pallida; assembly: GCA_029216955.1. Lineage (NCBI taxonomy): Eukaryota > Viridiplantae > Streptophyta > Magnoliopsida > Asparagales > Iridaceae > Iris > Iris pallida. The sequence goes on from JANAVB010037020.1 coordinate 16,963,709, forward strand.
CAAAATATCCTTTATCCCGAAATCACTATAAATAGCAGGGTTCCACACCCCTGCAAGATGGTTGGCAATCAAAGGCTGGCAACCTTCAAGAAAGTAATTTCTTCAAGATCTAAAGACTGCGTCAGATAGTCCACGGAGTAAGGCAGAGTTGATAGCACTTTTCCGAGCCTCCACCGTCACCCCCCAAAATTAAAACTAAATAATTGTACTTAGGTTGTTTTCTAGAATTTATTTCTAGGCTTTTCTTTGTACAAGTGAGTTTGCAATCAATTTCAATGTTCTGTAATACCTGTCTTTGATTTTTTATGGCAAACACGATGAAGACTCTGCTGGGGACGTCCTTCTCTTCCGATGAGAAGCTGGTGACGCAATCTGAAGCATCCAAGATCGGCTCTACGCAGCAAATGCTTGTGGTTCGTTTCGACCAACAAGCCTTCTAAGAAATGCTCTCTGAAGGGAGCGCCAGCCCGTCTCAGAAGCGAGCCAACTCAAAGAGGACTCGCAGGACGTCGGCGCACAAAACTGTTGCCCCCGAACCAAGTTCTCGAAGAAGCTCCTTCTGCATCCCAAGACGGTGACCAAAACTCTTCTGCGGCTTTGCTTCCGACCGCGGAGGGCCCCACTGTCCCCAAATCCAGCAGAGAAAAATACTACGATGCTGAGTTTTTGGGAGCACAAGGGAAATCCATGCGGACAAAGAAGAAGCCGTATAGTGGAGATCGACGGTCTATCCATGCAGCAGCCGACTCCGGTCGCAAACAGACAACTCATGCAGCAGCCAACTATGGCCGCAGGAAGATGGTCCATGTGGCAGCCAACTCTGGCCGCAGAAAGATGGCCCATGCAGCAGCCAGCTCTAGACGCAAGAAGGTAGCCCATACGACAGCCAATTCTGGCCTCAGACAGAATGTCTTATGAGGCTCTGTCAGAAGCTATGTTTTCGACCGCCTCTCATGCGGGCCCGACGCTATGAGGCCTACTGAGGATGTGGGATTTATCAATCTGGACTCTTTTTACTATGTGCCTTCGGGCGCCAAGTTAAAAAAGTCTAGGGCAGTGCGGGCCCAACCAGCCCAGTCAACTGTCCAAGTTGCTGACTGTCAGCGGACCCCGTTGACTGTTACACGGGCTCCTGACGAAAAGTTGTATAGAACCACCCGCGTCCAGTCCCCCAGGGCTAACGGACAGGGTGGGTCTTTAAAGTCTCCCACTAAAGATCCAGAGCAAGTACTTTTACTAGCCACGGATTAGGAAGCAAACATGATGCCTAAGCACCCGTGCGCTCGGGATACCCAAGTTCACAAATTTGGTGCAAAGGTAGAGAAGCTTCCTACCGACTTACGTGATGTGATTACTCACAAATACAAGACGGCAGCGTCGGCATGCAAAGAGTCCCTCTCGAGGTGTCGTTGCACCCAAGTCATCACCAACTGCTGCTGCGACAAGTCAGCAGCACCTGAAGATCGGCAGTCAGTTTTCCAGCGACTGCAGCAGCCAGCACCTGTCCGACAACAACTCAAGAAATATGTGCAAATTCTAGGGTACGAGGAGTTTCCTTTCGCCTCCTGTAATTCAATTCAAAAGGTTCCTCCTGGCAAGGGAGGAAAGAAGATAGGCTCTTCCAGCCCGGCCATCTCAGCCAGTATTGTAAGGAGACCCTCATCTGGAAGATTCCTATCGACAACCACAGGGGGTGTCTATTTAGGTACTTGATCCAAAAAGAAGCTTCCGGCACCCGGGGGTGCATCTTCGGCCTCTTTGATAGTAGATGAAGCTGGGGGTAGCAGTCCTCTCAATGTATGCGACAACCCGGTGTACCAAGAGCACATACAGGGGTAGAGGTCCTCCAGAACTGTGCAACAGACTTGGATTTCCCTGAGGGCCACCACCCTCACCAAGACGATGCGGCTTCCTGAACAGGGGATAGCACCCCTTCCGAGTCAGAGGAAGATGATATTCCGACATTCCCTGACGATTTCTCTATATAAGGGTACGGCACAGAGAGTACCTCTACCACAATCCCTTCCACCGCTACCCACGTGAGGACAGTCTTTATAGCTGACGATGATCATGAAGCGTCTTCTGACCGACAACGGCTAGAAGTGCTGGAAGCCATACTCCTGTCCTTGGTCAAGTTCGTGGACGAGATCAAAGCCACCTTGCTAACTCAACCAGCGAGGACGTCCGGACAAACAAGCCTGGGACCCGCAGTCAACACGGACTCCAACACGATCGCCCCTCATTTGGGTGATGATCCCTTAGCAGCATCCGTTCCTTCAGCTGCAAATGAAGCCAAGGAGGCAAGGAGGAAAGTCCAGGAGCTTCGGGCAATGTTCAATGTCCGAGACTCCTTTCAGGATCTTAGAATACGACAGCCATATCCCATTGCAAGGAGAGACATGCCTTTTCTACCATGGTATAAGCCGTTCCATATTAAATCTTATGATGGGTAGACCTCTGCTAGTCGGTACATGACTTACTTTGAGGTCACAACCGACCATTTGTCGCATAGTGACGCCATCCTCACGCGATTATTCATCAGAGCATTGGAGGAGATCGCTTTCGACTGGTACCGCAACCTTTCCGACAACTGTATTTATTCTTTTGATGGCTTCAAACATATGTTCCTGAAAAGATTTTACGAAGTAGGACATGATGTAACGATGTCGTCTCTCATGGACGTCGTTCAGGGAGAAAGGGAGCTAACAAAGAACTATATCGAGTGGTTCCGCCAAACCGCAATGAGATTGCTCCAAGGCAATCTCGAGAGCTCCTTGATTGAAATCTACCAAAAGAAGCTGCTTCCTGCAATTAGCCTCTGGATAGATGACGATCAGTTCAGGGATTGGACGACCTTCATCATAAGTGCTACCAACGGAGAGGCAAAATTAAAGAAGGCTCGCCAGCTGGGATTACACATCCCAGACGGAGAAGATAAGAGCAAACATCCTGGTTCCACCTCTAGTAACAACAACAGTGGTGCCACCACTAACCGGGACAATAAGGGCAAACATGCCATGGTTACTGATGCGACTCCGAAGCCCAAACAAAAACAGGCGAAAGGTCGGATCCAGCTCCCTCCACCAAGGCGCGAGCCCCGAGCAGCAGAAATGGAGGACCCAAAGTATTGTCACTTCTACCGCTATGTCCATCATGTCACTCAGGACTGCTTCCAATTGAAGCGGTACATTCAGAGTCTTATCGAGTCCAAAGCTCTATCGATAGACTTTGAAGAGGTTACCGTGGCGGCAAACATGGTGTCTATTCAGTTCGGCGATTTCCCTCCAACAAGCACTCCAGATGGGACCATACCTGTCCCTCGAGCAACGATAGAGGTTACTAATCTTTCACCCGTCCGGAGCCAGACATCTGGATTGGTACCCCTTACCACATCGCGATGAGAGATCATGTGGGTGCATCCAGACTTGGTGCCCGAAGTTACCCAGGAGGTGTCATCTCTTACCAGCAAGAAAAAGGGCAGGAAGTCTAGAGCCTGCCACACAATTTCAGCCGAGGCTGAGGAAGTTGCAGCCATTGTTACCCAGTCTGGAGCACAAGTCCAGCCTGCACAGGATAGTTCAGCTGAAGATCCTCAGCCAGCAACGTTGCCTCCCTCTGATGTTCCAAGGCCATTTCAGCCTCCACTGGCGAATAAGTCCAAGATAAAGGAAACCCACTTCGACAGGCTACTCCGCAATGATGTACCTCAGGAGCTGGAGAGACCTTACAACTTTGATATATTAGCACAAATAGCTAATACGCCAGCAAAGTTATCGTTATACGAGCTCCTAAGGCTCTCCAAGGATCTTCGTGTCGCATTAAGCGAAGCACTCCAAAATACTGACGCCTACCTAGATCAGGTCAAGCCTCCAGGGGAAGACCCGCCAGCAGATCTACAGGGCAGCGATAACATAGATGCAATGCCCAACATCGTATTTACTCCATAGGACATGTTGATCAAGTCCAATTTGCATGATCGCCCCCTTGTACTACACTGGATACATAGGCGACATCAAGGTGGATCGAATGCATATCGACCCTGGCTCGTCAATAAGCATTATTTCGAAAAGCCTGCTCCAACTTTTTGGCATCCCGATGCATCGGCTAGCAGCAACTAATACTGCCATTAGCGGTTTTAACTCGGTAAGAAGCTATCCCCTAGGAAAGATCCGGTTGAAGTGCCGGATTGGTGACCTGAAGACGGAGGTTACTTGCTACGTCATAGATGCAGACACCTCCTACAACATCCTCCTGGGACGTCCGTAGATACATGACTATATGATCGTGCCATCTACCCTCCACCAGTGCTTCAAGTATGTCAATAGGCACGGCTTCGTGAGGACTGAATTCGCCAACATCGATCCCTTCAAAGGGGTTAAGTCTTATTATTCTTCGGAGGCTTGTTTATATGAAGAATCCAAGAAGTACATCACTGACAAACTGGAGACCATCACAGGGCTAGAGGAACCCTTGATAATTTACCTCCAGAATCGTAAACCAGGCAAGGCCGCACCCCTCGTCGCAACCTTGCATAAAGAGGTGCTCGGTTCTCCTGCCTCACCTACGCAGTTGGAACCAATGGTCATCCGTCTCCCGAGATCCAGCCAGGAGCCAAAACCTGTCATAGGGCCAATGGTGATCCGACTGCCAAAATCCAATCAAAGGCAACAGAAAGATGTAAGGCCCTCTGTAACACCGATGGTAATCCGATTGCCAAAATCCATTCAAAGGCAATTGGAAGACACAAAGTCCCTTACCAAGCCAATTGTCACCCGTCTTCCCAAGACGAGCCGGTAACCAAGTGTCGATCCGACACCCTCAGGCAAGCCAATACCACAAGCTAAACCCTTGGTGGTCAAGTTGCCCAAGACAGCGTCCCAACCTTCGGTCACGCAGGGGGTAGCAGGAGAAGATGTAGAACTCGTAAAGTATATGGTTGCAAAGGTAGATAGTCCCTCTCTTGATGATGTGACAACCGTCCATACCGCAAATCGACTTGCTCCCATTAAAGATGCCTACTTCCTAGTCCCAGACAGAAGAGAAGGGGATTACACGATCATTTTTGGCCAAAAAGAAGGTCCTCAACCCTTCATGTCTCAAGAGTTTGATCTCGAACCCGATACTGGAAGACTACCGCTCTACCTGTATAGTCCTCAGGTCAAGTATTTCATACGAAAGCAGGGGTACGACATGGACGCTACCCCAGGTCCGAATTACGACAATGGTCGACGTTTGCCTCTGCAGCTGTCAACCCCGTCTGGGAAACTTCGGGATTATTACGACAAGTCCAAATGCGGCCTCCGTTATGTTTACCAACAACAACTCCCGAGAGCTCCGATGAGGAATGCGAGTGGCATTCTCACTCATCCGAATCACCTACATACGACTCTGATAACAACATTGGAGATATATTCAGGCAGACATTATCTGTCAAACATGGCATCCGTTGATATTGAAGAGGAAGACGAGGATCTACTCGAACCTCTTAAATTGGAGCCATGGGTCCAACAACTGGATGCACAATGGGAGAAGCGCTTGCAAGCTCAACAAAGCATCGAGTTCTATCAAGCACACATCTCTCGAGCCTTCAATAAGAAAGTCAAGCAGAGGACATTCCATATAGGCGATCTCGTCTTGGCCGTTCGCAGACCGATGCTCATGACTCACAAAACCGTCGACAAATTCCAGTCCAAGTGGGAGGGTCCATACATCATCGAGATCGTATTCTCCAGCGGCACGTACCGTCTCGTAAAACAAAATGAAGACTTGCTCATGATGTCCGTCAACGGCAAGTTCCTCAAGAAATATTATGTCTAAATGACATCTTCCAACTATCTCTCAGATTGAGAGTTATGTACCCTCTGGTACCGCTAAACTTACACTCTGACCCTAAATCTTCCAGATTGTTGAGTTATGTACCCTCAAGTACCGCTGAATTTACTCACTGACCGCTCCGAGTGGATTTATATTGCATCTTCGGGGTGACAAGTCATGTATGATCATACCTCTGAACTTCTACACTAAATGCTTTCCTCTACCGGAGTTTGTCTCAAAATCTATTACTCGTACCACCAATGCACAGAAGAGTAATAGGTCCATCAAAAATTATTCTTGGTTATCGTGTATCACGTCCATATTACCTCTGATATCGATAGTGTCTTGACTTAACACCTGTACCCAACCCGGGATAATAAACATGGTGTTAAGACCAAAAAACCTATCACATCCATATTTTCTCTGTTGGATTTTATTTCAAATCTATTATCCGTACCGCCAGTGCGCAGAAGGGTAATAGGTCCCCAAAAGTTATCCTAATCTATTACTCGTACCATCGGTGTACCAAAGAGTAATAGGCCTACAAAATATCATTCAAATCTATTTGTACGTATTTCCAGATGCACAAAAGGACAATAGGTCCACAAAATTCCCCAACGAAAAAAACAACCACGTCCATATTACCTCTGTGTTGTTTTTCTGTCCATCACAAACAAACCACCCAATACATAGAACTTCTACGTTGATAGCACCTCTGAGTTGTTCTGTGTATCCTCATTAGGCCCACTCCTACCACGTCCTCATTACCTCTGAGTAGGAAGTCTCTACTTTAGACCCATATTTACCACGTCCTCATTACCTCTAAGTAAATATGTTAGTTTTCTCTCCACTTATTATCCGTACTCATACCGCCCGTACACAAAAAGGATAATAGGTCCACAAATGTCCTTTGTTGACCATAAATGTAATGCCCTGAATCCGTTGCGGAGCACGGTGCGGGCTAGCGGCCGAATGGCCGAGTCGGATGAGAATTGGGGAAACTTTACCAGGATCACGGGATAATAAATTGAGATTCTTTCCTCGTTATGGATTGGACTCTTTTGAAATGATGCCCAAGATGCAGTGGCGCGTGTCTTGGGGGAAGAGTTCTATATAAGAGTCGCTTGCCCCGAGATCGTTGCCCTGCAGGTTTTCGATGTCGCTTTTGCTGTTGGCTTTTGTGTGCACTTTCGTGATTATTTTCGATGAATATTTTCATGGATTTACTTTCACTGTCTACGCATTTCATATCGAATCACTGAAAGAAAGAGAAGAAGTATGCTGACCAAACGTTGGTGCCAATGCAGGTGCTAACGCAGTAAACCGAGCTTGACGTTGCGTGGAAGACCTCTTTCTCTCGGCAATTCACCAACAAGTGAGTGGCTTTGATCCTTCGACGATCCTTGATCTTCGCGCATAACAATGGTAGACTTGTTATTGCGTTCGGTACTTAATAAAAGATGCCTAGTAATAATATGGGAAAGATAATGAAAGATAAATTATCACATGGCTAGGCTTATGTTGCAAATCGAATGATGTTCGTATGCTATATGAATTGTTTAACAGGTGATGCAAAGACCCAAGTATTGGACGGTAAGTATATCGGACTTCGATTCGAAAGAATGGGTTAAACATGAATAGTCCCTTGGTTGGATGAACGAATATGCGAGCCTATGGCTCAAGGCAAGTTGGTAAGACGGCAAGATGGAATGAGAACTACGAATATGTGTGGAAGATGCTATTATCATGCATGTCGTGTCTCTTATTAGTTAAGTTGCATTGCATGCATGGTCATGGATAACTTGTATACAAGGTAGTTCCCAGAACGGTAATCCGCGGCCACGGACCCGGTTCGTCCTAGGGGGAACAAGGAATTATGCCGACGTACTGGCATCGGTAAACGGGACTTGCAGTGGGGCTAGCTACCCGTACTGAAAGGGCGCCGTTGTACGAAGTAAGACGGTCCAGGATGGCGTGTCGCCAGTGACCTTCATATAGACAGGTGGCATAGCTAACATTGTCTTATGCAGGCAGAGTAAGTGGTATTCATAAATATGTACAGGGATGGCTATCGACCGTGGGTAAGATTCACCAAATTGGTGATCAATATGAACTACTTATGTTAGATCAACATGAATTGCTTATGTTTCTAACATCACTGTATGCTTCTTATATTTCTCATCAAATATATGAATTGTTAATGGACCCTAAGGCAAGTTAGAAAGAATACAAATCAATAGTGAACATTCATGTAATTTTACGACTGTTGATTTATGGTGAGATTGGTTACGACCGCTCACCAGTACATATGTGGCAATGTACTGACCCTCGTCTCCACAGGTGCCGGGAACCTAGTGGACAATCATAGACGCTGAAGGCTTGCTGTCCGACTCTTTAGAAGCTTCGTACATCTTAAAGTTTCCACTTGAAGAAGAAGGCATTTAGCTGAAGGTGGTTATTGCCGCATTATTAATAAAGGGATATGATGTATGGAACAAGTTGTATCTCATTTCAATATTTCTGCAAGTTGTAGCCAAGTTTGGCCTTTCATCTCGGCTGTTTGAGAGCCTTATATTTATGCAATATAATTTCAAAGATATCAATAAAGAACTTATTTCAGATCATATCTGTGTTGCCAAAACTTCTTTATCATCTGCTGCGAATCTCTATTCAAAATGTCTCTTTTATAAAAGGAACACGAGCACGCCTTGTACAAGTCCAATTCCAGACTTGTACGGCATCACGCCTTAGTGAGGACGAACGATTCGGCGTGAATCAAAGCGGAGGCGAACGATTCCTGAATCGGGGCGTGACAGTTTGGTATCAAAGCACGGCTTTACATCCTTGGGAATTTCTTGGTTTTAAAGATTTCAAAAATGACACAAGCTTTATTGCTTCTCGAACAACTTTGGTTTTAAATGTCCCAAAATGAGATGTTCCATACAATAAGTCCATAAATATATTAGGAGACTAACAAGCTCCTATGTTTTGCAGAGATGACAAAGGCGGGTACGACAAACAACGCGAGTAGCTCAAGGGTGGTAGCCTCAACCGACCCTATGGAGAGGATGCTGGCTATGATGGAGAGCCAGCAGAGGCAGAACGCGAAGCAATTCGAGGCCCAACAGAAGCAGCTAGATATCCTGCAACAGTTGGTCCGAACAGTGGTGAACAATGGGGCTCAAGGCACTCCAGTCTCCCGAGAGAGTGAACTGGTGGAGGCAGAGGAACCTCCGACGGCTAAGAAAACTACTGCTGTGGCCGACATTACAAAGTTTAAGAAAATCTGCAGCAAGGAATTCAAAGGGACAGAAGAAGCCACCATTGCTATGGATTGGCTAGTTGAAGTGGAAGATCACCTGGAAGCTTTGGGTATTGTTGGATCCAAGAGGGTCTCCTGTGTGAAACTACTGCTGGTTTCCAACGCACACTACTGGTGGCAAAGTCAGAAAAGAATTCTCGCGAGAGTGAATGGAACAACGAAAATTACTTGGCTGATGTTCCGCGAGGCATTTCTGGCTCAGTACTTCTCTTCGACTGAGCAGCGAGCTAAGGAATTGGAGTTCCAGAAGCTCGAACAGGGGAACTTGACGGTAAAGGAGTATGAGGCAGAGTTTTCTAGACTGTCTCAGTATGCGATCACGAAGTATACTGACGATGCATCTAAGGCTCGTCGGTTTGAGTAGGGCTTGAGGCCTGCTCTGAAGGCTCAAGTTGTGGTTCAAAAATATAAGACTTTTCAGGAGTCTTATGAGCACGCGAAGGAATTGGACCCACACTATCCTGCGACGGCACCAGTGCAAGCGTCGGTACAGAATTTGCATAACAAGAGACCGAACAACGGTGGCAGATATGAGGCGCCAAAGCGTCAGAATCACGGTGGCTTTTATCGACCCAACCCGCTTGGGCCATTTTGCAGCAAGTGCCGCAACAGAGGACATTCTTCTGAAGAGTGCAAAGTCTTAGAGGGAGGATGCTATAGGTGTGGTCAATTCGGCCATATATCTCGTAACTGTCCAGGGAGGGGCAACCAGAACCCTCCGAGGCAGCAGCATCACCAACAGTATCAACAGAATCGTGGACAGGCACCACGACCTCCTCAGCCACCACAGAATCAGAGGCCCGGTGCCCAGGGCCGAGTCTTTGCATTGACTCAGGATGAAGCATTTGCATCAGATACTGTAGTGACAGGTATATTGTTATTTAATGGCATTTCTGTACGTACTTTATTTGATTCTGGTGCTTTACATAGTTTTATATCTAAAGACTATGTTAAGGAACATGAAATAAAAATGACAATGTTGGATGTATATCTTAGTGTTAGTACTCCATCAGGAGTGGAGATGCCTACTAACATGATATGTAGGGATGGTTACATATGTATCGAAAAGAGAAAGCGACCATTAGATGTAGTCGAGCTAGATATGAAAGATTTTGATATCATTCTGGGAATGGATTGGTTAAGTGCATGTTGTGCGACGATTGACTGTGCAAAGAAGCGAGTTATGTTTCGCCAACCTGGAGGAACAGAATTCTCTTACTCGGCCAGTTCGTCGGCGAAGGCTTCGATGGTGATTTCAGCTACTACGGCACGATGATTGCTTCATTCTGGCTACGAAGAGTACCTTGCTTCTGTTCGAGACACATGTAAGAATGGTGCAGACTCAGCTAACACTGAAGTCGTGGCAGAATTTCCTGACATGTTTCCTGACGAGATACCCGAAATACCTCCGGACCGAGAGATTGAATTCACTATCGATACATTTCCAGACGCTCGTACGATTTCAAGGGCACCATACAGGATGGCGCCTGCTGAATTGAAGGAACTCAAAGTACAGCTACAAGAATTATTAGACAGGGGATACATCAGACCCAGTATTTCACCATGGGGTGCTCCGGTGCTATTTGTGAAGAAGAAAGATGGATCGATGCGGCTGTGCATCGACTACCGCGAGATAAACAAAGTTACAATTCAGAACAAGTACCCGTTGCCTCGAATAGACGACCTCTTCGATCAGTTGCAAGGGGCGTCTGTATTTTCAAAGATTGATCTTCGCTCAGGCTATCATCAGTTAAAGATCAAACCCGATGACGTTCCTAAGTCTGCATTCCGAACCAGATACGAACACTATAAATTCTTGGTCATGTCCTTCGGACTGACCAACGCCCCTGCCGCTTTTATAGATATGATGAACAGAGTCTTCCAGCCCTTTTTGGATAAATTTGCGGTCGTGTTCATCGACGATATCCTAATCTACTCGAAGAACAGAGAAGACCATACAGAACATTTGAGGACAGTATTACAGACTCTACGAGACAATCAGCTCTATGCCAAGCTGAGCAAATGTGAGTTTTGGATGAGTAGCATGTCGTTTCTAGGGCACGTTATCTCGGCGGAAGGTGTGTCCGTTGACCCAAAGAAAATTGAAGCCGTAGTGGATTGGAAGCAACCCACGTCGGCGAGCGAGATCCGAAGTTTCCTCGGCTTGGCAGGCTACTACAGGAAGTTTGTCAAGGATTTTTCAAAAGTGGCAGCGCCTTTAACTCGGCTAACCCAGAAGGGAGTGGCATTCGATTGGACTGATGAGTGCGAGGCTTGCTTTCAAAATCTGAGGCAACGTCTCGTATCAGCTCCAATCCTTACACTTCCAGACGGCGTCGAGGGATTCCAGATATACAGCGATGCGTCCGGATTGGGTTTGGGATGTGTGTTGACTCAGAGAGGGAAAGTGATATCTTATGCCTCGAGACAGCTTAAGCCGCATGAGAAAAATTATCCAACGCATGATTTGGAATTGGCAGCGATAGTGTTTGCATTGAAATTGTGGAGGCACTACTTGTATGGAGTGGCTTGCGAGATCTTCACCGACCATAAAAGCTTGAAGTACATCTTTACTCAGAAAGATTTAAATTTGCGACAAAGACGTTGGTTGGAGCTTATAAAAGATTATGACTTGACGATCGCGTACACCCCAGGAAAAGGCAATGTGGTGGCGGACGCGTTGAGTCGAAACTTTGTAGGATCACTCAGTGTTGACAAACGAATACTGGAGGAATTAGAAAGCATGGAAATTGAGCTCCAGATTCGTGGCCGAAATGCACAATTGGCTCAACTTCAACTTGAGCCGAGTTTGTTAGAAAAGATAAAGACGGCACAGAGGACGGATGAGTCTTGATTAAGATTGGCGGAATATTGGAAAAGGGTGAAGCCAGCGACCTCACTAGGCACGACGATGGATCGTTGCGACTCAAGGGGAGGCTATGTGTCCCGAAGGATGAAGAACTCCGGAAAGAAATCTTGACAGAGGCCCACTATGCCAAGTATTCCTTGCATCCGGGAAGTACAAAAATGTATAAAGATTTGCGCACGACCTTCTGGTGGCACGGCATGAAACGAGATGTGGCCTTCTTTGTCTCGCGATGCTTAGCGTGTCAACGAGTCAAGGTGGAACACGAGAGGCCCGGCGGAGAGATGCAGAACCTCGCGATCCCAGAATGGAAGTGGGATCATATAACCATGGATTTTATAGTTGGCTTGCCGAAGACGTAGCGGGGGAATGATGCAATTTGGGTCATCGTTGATCGATTAACCAAATCTGCACATTTTCTCGCAATGAAAACCACATGGAGCATCGACCGGTTGGCTCAGCTATACTTGGATAAAATTGTCCGACTGCATGGAGTGCCGGCATCAATAGTGTCAGATAGGGATGGGCGATTTGTATCGCATTTCTGGGTCAGTTTACATACTGCCATGGGAACACAATTGAAATTTAGTTCTGCATACCATCCACAAACCGATGGCCAGACCGAGAGGGTGAATCAGATACTTGAAGATATGCTACGGCTCTGTGCTGTTGATCTGAAAACTAGTTGGGACACTCACTTGCCGCTAGCAGAATTTGCCTACAACAACAGTTACCAGTCAAGTATACAAATGGCTCCGTACGAAGCATTATACGGGCGAAAGTGTCGGTCTCCAATTTGTTGGGATGAAGTCGGTGAACGTCAAGTACTTGGTCCGGAGATGGTAGAACAGACCGTCGAGAAGGTCCGCATGATTCGGGAGAAGTTACGTGTGGCACAAAGTCGGCAGAAGAGTTATGCGGATACTCATCGACGACCATTGGAATTTATGGTGGGCGATCACATATTTCTGAAGGTGTCACCGATGCGCGGAGTTATGTGATTCGGTGCGAAGAGGAAGCTTAGTCCGAGATTTGTTGGCCCGTTTGAATTTCTTAAGCGAGTCAGCCCTGTCGCCTATCTGATCGCGTTGCCACCGGCATTGGATGGAGTACACGATATCTTCCATATTTCCCAACTATGGAAGTATGTGCACGATCCAAGCCATGTGGTAGACTTCGGTCCATTAGGGCCAAGAGCTGACTTGTCTTATGTGGAGGAACCCGTGCAGATCTTGGATAGAAAGGATAAAATCTTGCGGAACCGAGTTGTTTCTTTGGTTCGAGTGCTTTGGCGAAATCATTCCGTCGAAGAGTCGACGTGGGAACTTGAGGCAGAGGTGAAGGAAAAGTTTTCTTCGTTGTTTGACCTATGTGGGTTTGTGTTTAAGTTTCGAGGACGAAACTTTTTGTTAGTGTATTAATATGTAATGTCCTGAATCCGTTGCGGAGCACGGTACGGGCTAGCGGCCGAATGGCCGAGTCGGATGAGAATTGGGGAAACTTTACCAGGATCGCGGAATAATAAATTGAGATCCTTTCCTCGTTATGGATTAGACTCTTTTGAAATGATGCCCAAGATGCAGTGGCGCGCGTCTTGGGGGAAGAGTTCTATATAAGAGTCGCTTGTCCCGAGACCGTTGTCCTACAGGTTTTCGATGTCGCTTTTGCTGTTGGCTTTTGTGTACGCTTTCGTGATTGTTTTCGATGAATGTTTTCATGGATTTACTTTCACTGTCTACGCATTTCATATCGAATCACTGAGAGAAAGAGAAGAAGTATGCTGACCAAACGTTGGTGCCAATGCAGGTGCTAACGCAGTAAACCGAGCTTGACGTTGCGTGGAAGACCTCTTTCTCTCGGCAATTCACCAACAAGTGAGTGGCTTTGATCCTTCGACGATCCTTGATCTTCGCGCATAACAATGGTAGACTTGTTATTGCGTTCGGTGCTTAATAAAAGATGCCTAGTAATAATACGGGAAAAATAATGAAAGATAAATTATCACATGGCTAGGCTTATGTTGCAAATCGAATGATGTTCGTATGCTATATGAATAGTTTAACAGGTGATGCAAAGACCCAAGTATTGGACAGTAAGTATATCGGACTTCGGTTCGAAAGAATAGGTTAAACATGAATAGTCCCTTGGTTGGATGAACGAATATGCGAGCCTATGGCTCAAGGCAAGTTGGTAAGACGGCAAGATGGAATGAGAACTACGAATATGTGTGGAAGATGCTATTATCATGCATGTCATATCTCTTATTAGTTAAGTTGCATTGCATGCATGGTCATGGACAACTTGTATACAAGGTAGTTCCCAGAATGGTAATCCGCGACCACAGATCTGGTTCGTCCTAGGGGGAACAAGGAATTATGCCGACGTACTGGCATCGGTAAACGGGACTTGCAGTGGGGCTAGCTACCCGCACTGAAAGGGCGCCGTTGTACCAAGTAAGACGGTCCAGGATGGCGTGTCGCCAGTGACCTTCATATAGACAAGTGGCATAGCTAGCATTGTCTTATGCAGGCAGAGTAAGTGGTATTCACAAATATGTACATGGATGGCTATCGACCGTGGGTAAGATTCACCAAATTGGTGATCAATATGAACAGCTTATGTTAGATCAACATGAATTGCTTATGTTTCTAACATCACTGTATGCTTCTTATATTTCTCATCAAATATATGAATTGTTAATGGACCCTAAGGCAAGATAGAAAGAATACAAATCAATAGTGAACATTCATGTAATTTTACGACTGTTGATTTATGGTGAGATTGGTTACGGCCGCTCACCAGTACATATGTGGCAATGTACTGACCCTCATCTCCACAGTTGCCGGGAACCAAGTGGACAATCATAGACGCTGAAGGCTTGCTGTCCGACTCTTTAGAAGCTTCGTACATCTTGAAGTTTCCACTTGAAGAAGAAGGCATTTTGCTGAAGGTGGTTATTGCCGCATTATTAATAAAGGGATATGATGTATGGAACAAGTTGTATCTCATTTCAATATTTCTGCAAGTTGTAGCCAAGTTTGGCCTTTCATCTCGCTGTTTGAGAGCCTTATATTTATGCAATATAATTTCAAAGATATCAATAAAGAACTTATTTCAGATCATATCTGTGTTGCCAAAACTTCTTTATCATCTGCTGCGAATCTCTATTCAAAATATCTCTTTTATAAAAGGAACACGAGCACGCCTTGTACAAGTGTAATTCCAGACTTGTACGGCATCACGCCTTAGCGAGGTCGAACGATTCGGCATGAATCAAAGTGGAGGCGAACGATTTCCGAATCGGGGCGTAACAATAAATGCTGTATTAGGTCCTCTAGTACATGCATCCCTTTTCATAATCATATGCTTCTGGAACCCAGTTGTTCCGTGGCATTCATTACCCGTTACATAGAACTTTCACGTCCATATTACCTCTGAGTTGTTCTATGTATCCTTATCTGAGTCCACTTCCACCACGTCCTCATTACCATCAACCCCATATTTACCATGTTCTCACTACCTCTGAGTAAATATGATGGTTCCCTCTCTCAACTTATTATCCATACCTAAAATCAAGGTACGCCAAGGATGATAAGTCCACATAAAATTTCCAGTAGAAGTACTCAAACATATCACGTCCATGCTACCTCTGATAGGATTGTCACACCTAAACAACTATACTTTTCATGCTTCTTATTCAAAGTATTCCAAATTTACAATTTGAAAACTTTGAAGGGGGTCTTGTAGAAGCATGGAAAATATTGCTTTTAGTCCCAAATCGGAAAGGAGAAGAAGAAAGGGCTCACTCTATTCTATAAATAGAGCCCTCTTGCCTCCTTTGAAAATGGCACCAACTTTCATTCCCTCCTTCCAACTTGGACTCTTCCTACTACGCACCTTCGGGTGCTAAGTCGAAGAAGTCTAGGACAGTACGGGCTCAACAAGCCCAGTCAACTGTCCAAGCTACTGACCGTCAGCGAACACCGTTAACTGTTATACGGGCTCCTGATGGAAAGTTATACAGAACCACACGGGTCCAATCCCACATACAGAACGGACAGGGTAGGTCTCAGAAGTCTTCCTATAACGATCGAGCGCAGTGCTTTACCAGCCTCAGATCAGGGAGCAAATATGATGGTCCCAAAAGTCTTCCTACAATAATCGAGAGCAAGTGCTTTTACTAGCCTCAGATCAAGGAGCAAATATGATACATATGCACCCGGACGCTCGGGATACCTGGGCCCACAAAACAGATACGAAGGTAGATCAATCTACTTTCGACTTGCGAGAGGTGGTCATCACTACACCCAAGCCATCGTCAACTGCCGTTGCCACAAGACAGTGGCTCCACTATCAAGGCAGTCAATGTTCTAGCGACTACGACCTACTGCGCCTTTCCAATATCATCTCGGAAACATGATGCCAATTGAAGACGTTGTAACGGTCTGCTCTCAACTAGATGCATTACTCAGATGTCTCAGTCAGGCGCATCGTCTCAGTCAAGCGCATCACAATCTTCTGAAGGAGTCCACCATCAAATCTTCTTCGAACAAGCAGATCAGTCAAGAGGGAGACAAACGAAACTCTCTCAAATCATGACATTCTGCACAACACCTTCTCCTAGGGCCCCCATACCCATCCAGCCAGAAGATATCCTTCATGCGGCTTAGTCATGAAACATTCCTCATGCAGCTCAGTCATGGGATGGCCTCATGCGGCTCGGTTAGAAGGTATTCCTCATGCAGCTCGGTCATGAGACATTCCTCATGCAGTTCGGTCATGAGACATCCTTCATGCAGCTCGATCATGAGACGTCCTTCATGTGGCTCGGCCATGAGACATTCCCTCATACGGATGAGACGTCCTTCATGCGACTCGGTCATGAAACATTCTTTCATGCGACTCGGTCATGATACATTCCTTCATATGGCTCGATCATAAGACATTCCTTCATGCGGCTTAGCCATGAGACATTCCTCATGAGGCTCGGCCAGGAGACATCCTTCATGCGGCTCGCCACAGAAGATTAGTTGACGCACGTGACAAGTTGACCAGGTCTCAACTGCTCAACGATAAATCACAACAAATCCTAACAAATCCCCAGCTATTAGTCACAGACCGAGTCTCGAGGCATGATTACGACCATGTGGCCAAAGGATTTGCCATGTGGTCATATATGCGACTCAAAATATTCTTCATCCCAAAATTACTATAAATAGCAGGGTGCCACACCCCTGCAAGATGGTTGGCAATCAAAGGCTGGCAACCTTCAAGAAAGTAATTTCTTCAAGATCTAAAGACTGCGTCAGATAGTCCACAGAGTAAGACAGAGTTGATAGCACTTTCCCGAGCCTCCACCGTCACCACCAGAATCAAAACTAAACAATTGTACTTAGATTATTTCCTAAAAAAATTTCTAGACTTTTCTTTGTACAAGCGAGTTTGCAATCAATTTCAGTGTTCTGTAATACATGTCTTTGATTTTTTTTATGGCAAACAACATGTTATGAAAAGATAAATCCTTATAGTTCTCTTTCTGAGAACAAGATAATATTGCGCTGTCAGGATCAAGTTTCTAGCCCAATCAGGATAACATTGTGTGTATAAACAAAGAGTAATATGGTGAGGGGTGTATGTGTGTGTGTTTCAGTCAAATGTGTGTGTCCTAGTCAAATTTGTGTGTGTGTTAAGGGTGGGTGGGTGTACATGCAAGAGTGATATGGTGAGGGGTGTATGTGTGTGTCATAGTCAAATGTGTGTGTGTTAAGAGTGGGTGTGTGTACAGTCAAATGTGTATGTCCGAATATATATATATATATGTGTGTGTGTGTGTGTGTGTGTGTGTGTGTGTGTGTGTGTGTGTGTGTGTGTGTGTGTGTATGTGTGTGTGTGTATGTGTGTGTATTCCGACTCCAGCGGCCAGCCACCCCCGCGGCCAGACCCTAACCCCCCCCCCCCCGCCCCTCCGCATCCCACCCCCAAATAAACACACAAAACACACAAATAATCCCAAGCGACGAAATTGTTCACACAAAACACACAAATATTTAATATTTAAACACAAATATTCAAACTCCAAGTAAAACCCATAAATAAGTCTACCAAAAACAAATTCGGTCAAAAATTATATCATATATATATATATATCTATTGTCCTCTACGTAGGCGCAGAGAGATCTCCCTCCTCAGCCACTGCTCATAAGTACGATCCACGCCAGCAAGATCAATATCCAGAGGAGATGGATGACTAGAACTCCCGGTGCAACTACCCTCTGGTGCCACCTCCTCAGCAGCAGGAGGTGGCACTACCTCCTCAGCAGCATGAGGTGACACTACCGACTCAGCAGCAGGTGGCACTACCAACTCAGCAGTAGGTACCACTACTGACTCAGCAACAGGAGGTGGCACTACCTCCTCAGCAGTAGAAGCTGCCTCTCTCAAGCGACGTCATCGGGTCTTGGGTGCCATCTGGTAAGATTGATGGAAACATGGAGATTAATTAGGGATTAAACAAAATAATAATATTAAACGTGTAATGTAGAAGATTCATTGTTGTATGGAAATGACAGTATTAGACGTCCTCTGCGTCCTCATCTTCCTCTTCCTCCTCATCTTCGCTTTCATCTATTTTGTTTTCCTCTTCGGATACTTCAACCTCTTCGGATACTTCAACCTCCAATGGTGAATGACCCTCAACAGTCTTGCCTTAAACTTGAAGCCATTAATGACACAGCCTGACAGTATAGAATGAGTCTCACAACCAAGATATAGAAGAGTAGAGAAGGCCCCTCTCTGACCCCCCTCTACTTCCCTGCTTCTCATTCGACTCTCTCATATGATATCCATTTCAACCAAAGAGTAGAGAAGTGTGAAAATATTAATATTAACCAAGGATCGGTATCAAAATCGGTATCATCATGAATCTCATGGCTTGTTCTACTAGAGCATAATATAAAACCAAACGTGTGAATCAGAGCTTCACATTCTAATATTGTGAATGTGAAGCTCTGCTTCACGTTTGGTTTTATATTATGCTCTGTTAGAACAAGCTATGATATTCATGGTGATACTGATTCCGATACTGATCCTTGGTTAATATTAATATTTTTACACTTCTCCACGCTTTGGTTGAGATGTATATCATATGATGCGGAATAGGATACCTCATGACCCGAATGAGAAAAAGGGGAGTAGGGAGGCTCACTCTATACACTCATCCGCCTACGATATACACTATATACACTCTTACTTATGCAAGTCTTTTGAGGTAATCAGTATTATACTAGATTTTCGAAAAGATCTATAACTCTGATAGGCCCAAAAGACTTGACATAAGTAAATTTAATTTTCAACACTTACCTATCTACTACTAAGATATCTTATATATATCCTTCTAGGATACTCACTCTATACTGATATCTTAAATTTGGTTTTCAACACTTACCTACCGCCTAGACACCACCTAGACGTCTAAGCGACCAATATCGATACTCATAGAAATAGTCTGATACCGATACCAATACCGATTCGTAAGACAAAGTAAACAGGTTTGTAATTAAAAAATATTTTCTCATAGTTCGCCTTCTGAGAACAGGATAACATTGCGCTGTCAGGATCAAGTTCCTAGTCCAATCAGGATAACATTGTGTGTATAGACAAAGAGTGATATGGTGAGGGGTGTATGTGTGTGTGTTTCAGTCAAGTGTGTGTGTGTTTTAGTCAAGTGTGTGTGTGTTAAGGGTGTGACAGTGAGAGTGAAAGAGTGAGAGGGTGTGTGCGTGTCCTAGTCAAATGTGTGTATGTGTGTTAAGGGTGGGTGTGTGTACAGGCGAGAGCCTCAAGTTATAGGTTCAGTTATTCTCAGGTTTATGGCATATAAGGGTGTAACAGTACATACATTACTCATGCAACATAGGTAACTACATTTGTATCCATTTGAAAATATTTGTATCCTATATTTGTATCGTATATGTATCAGTATCCGTGCTCATAATTGTGCAACATAGTATGTCATCTTCGTCTAAGTGGTCAAACTAATATAAACTATTAACTTAATGGAAATAAAGAAGATACTAGTAGTTCATAAAGAAAATTGCTATATAAGAAATGTATAATATAGCATGTCATGTGACACGTGCAAAAGTTAAGAGGATATCTCCAATATTAGGAAAATACTTGTAATAGAGAATAATAGAATATTTAGCTCCTAACACATACATGCTTAATACAGCTGATTAATTGCTGGACCACAAGATCAAAGTTTTTATCAATGCATAAATATTATCACTTCATATATCAAACTAAGATCACTGCATAAATATAACATAAGTGCGCAATCCCGCGGCCAGCCACCCTCGTGGCAAGCCCCCCCAAACCCACCCCCCCCCGCCGGCCAGCACCCCCCCGCAGCCCACCCCCAACCCTCCCGGGGCCAGCCTACCCGCGGCCAGCCCCTCCCCCCCGCTGCCCGTCCCCTCCCACCACCCCCACCCCACCACAGCCAGCACCCCCCGTGACGACTCCCACCACCACCAGCACCCCCCGCGGCGACCCCCACCACCGCCAGCTTCACCCGCGGTGACCCCTGCACCCCACCCCCCCCCCCCCCCGCGGTGACCCCCACCACCTCCAGCTTCACCCGTAGCGACCGCCAGCACTCCCCGCGGCCAGCAAGTCTTCGCTGCCCGCCCCCTCTCACCACCGCCGGCTCCCCTCCGCCGTCCAAAAGAGAGAGAGAGTTACTTCGATAAGTGCATGCGTACAAGAGAGAGAGAGGAGAGAGAAAATTTTGGGGGAAATGAAATTTTCTCCCCGTCGGTTCAACTTAAGCTAGGCTTTTAACTTAGCGACAGACTAGCGACAGATAAAATTCGTCGCTACTTAGTCGTTAATCTCACGCAATTTTTTTCAAATTTTTCCAACCACTTAGTGACCACTTAGCGACGGACCATACGTCCGTCGCTAATATCCCATCATCTAGTCGACGGATTATCCGTCGCTAAGTAGTCATTAATTCCTCCGTCAACTAGTAATATTTTTCAGCAATTTTTTAATATTTTTCTGCTAATTAGTGACTACTTGTCGACGGGTTTTTATTCCGTCGCTATTGTACCGACAGTGTGCCGACGGATAGGCGACGGATGTTCACCCTTAAAAAAATGGGTACGCGATTAGCCGAAAAGTCGTCTCCAGGCTGTCGGTAATCCGTCGCTACGGACGACGGATTTATTCCGTCGCTAAAACGTTGTCGCCAATTTACTGTATTTTGGTAGTGGTCCTGAGATTGTGGGACTGTGTGGCTTTAATAAGCCGTATAAACCGTAGGACCGTGCTTGCTATGACTTCAACAGCTCGTGACATAACTTTGTCTAACTCAATCATGCACAACTTAATCCGTAGGACGAGCAAAGGCTATGCCAAGCCTTGTACCGTAGAAACGTGCATTAAGACTTGTGGGACAATTATGCTATACCAAACATTGGACGGTGGGACAGTGCATACTTTACCAAGTATTTATGTCGTGCAATGCCTATGACTATGCTAAGTCCATAGTCTTGTGGCAATATAGACCAACTTTTCTTTCTCCCAATCCATGGGACAAAGGATTAAGTGTCAATTTTGAAAGCACGTCATGTAACATTTCTAAGCCAACTGTGATACATTTCCATATTGTAACTCGATCTGATCCAAGGTGTGATTATTCCCTTAGCTATATGGATTCATCTCTTTTATTATCAAGCCTAACTTGTGCATTTGAAAACATCCAGTTTATTAGTGTGAAGGTGAAGCAGAAGCAAGTTCACCGAAGCTACCCACCTGAGCGAGGAGTTGCCTCGACCGAGCGGGACTTCGAGCAAGCCGTTGCATGTCTAAGTCCAAACGTCGTTGCGTTTCGATTCCTCCAGTTGAACTGAGCGGGACGGGGCATTACATTATACACCACTCAGAATAAGTCTCGTCCTCGAGACTTACTGAGTACATACTCATCGAATTTTCACTTGATTCAATATTCAATAATTCTCGCACACACTTCTCCTATACGTTTCTTTAATCTGAGCCATGCTTGTGCCTTAGTTATTTTTCACATAGAACAACTATATCTCAACTTGTGATAACTTATACTCATTGCGCACATGGATAACTTAGTTCTAGGATAAACCATCCGATTATTCAACATTCAAGTCTATTTTGAATCCAACGATCGCACTACCAGATATATTTTCTTCGAAACTTACGATTTCAAAATCCTCGATATCCTTCCGTTCCTTTAGTCTCACCTGAATTCAATATATCACTTAGTTGGATCGTGCACATATTTAAGACATCTTCAAAATACATGCATTTCGTCCAAGCCTCGTAATAGAGAATCCTCTATTATCACTCGAGTCGAATTGTGCACATATTTAGGCATCCTAAAAATATATACATTTCAGCCAAGCCTCGTGAGTGGTGTCTCCATATAATTGAATTATTCTATCCTCCAATACCAATATCCAATCATATCGATCCTTAAGACTTTTCAAGAATACTTCGGCAACTCTCACTAGGGTCGATTGCACAATTTCTCTTTCTCCGCATAGAGACATCTGCTTAACCGCTAGGCTATCTTTCCAGGTTAAAGTCAACCATCAGTATTGTCACGCCCCAGAACCAGAATACTGGAGAACGGGGCGTACATAGCCAGCTACGTATATTGAAATAGAATATATCTCAACTATACGGTCACGGCTGTCTAGATATGAGGGTTTACTACAAGCCAATAGTCTCTTAAGGTTAAGCCTACTGTCTCAATCTCAAGCAAATAATATAATTACAAGATGTTTGACCACCAAATATACAATAAAAGGCGTCCCAAATATTACATATCAGCTGATCATGAAGCTAGTCGTACAAAATGCTAGGACTAGCAAGAGTTAAGTCATACATGATCAACCCTAGGACTTGTTAATCATGTTTACAGCCCGTAGGCAGACAGTAAGTAAAGTGCATCGAGCTAACAGGTGCTCGTCGGCTAAACGCCTCAAAAGAATAATTTTACAATAGAGTGAACGAAACAAAATAGAAAACCCACTCGTAGCCCGGGTTCCGTCTAGTCGCCACCATCGGGCTGGAGGTTCGGTAGATCCTCGGGTGCTGCTCCGGAATCTGGCCACACAAAACCAGCTGGGTCAAACCCCAGAAAGAGCAAGTGCCACAAAGGAGGCCACAAAATAAGAACAAAAGCCAGCATATCAGAACATAAGAAAATAATTACATAATAAAGACAATTATTAAGGAGAAACCTGGTAGGTGATATACGATGAGATAACCATGGAACTCTTCAGATAACCAGGTTTCAACCCGTAAACTAAACAAGGACCGGGGTTGTAACCCTTCGTCTGAACGGAACTTGGTTTCTCCCACCATTTATCGGCAAGATAAAATACAAAAAATCAGGACCTGTAATTAATCATGATTAAGGTAAAGCACGAGTAGTCATGTCATGTCATAACCTTGTACAGGATCAGGACAGGAAAAGCGGGACTAGACTCCATCCAATCAATCACGGCCAAGCAAGTACTACGGCTTACTACTTAACTAACTAGGGTTATCACAAGCCAAATTACTAACAAGATGCAAGTGAGAATTTCCCAGTCCTAAGCCCTGCAGACTATCCAGTTATCCTTCCGCGGGTTGAGAGTTATAGGTGGGTACATCGCCCGGGAGACAAATGTACCCTTAGGTGACTTAGAGGGTGCAACACGCGACGGTGTGCTGGAAATGTGCTCTACTCGTCGGCAAGCTACAAGTCCAATTAAAGCGCCCAGATAACGAGATTGCCTGTGACTGGAAATTCTCTATAAACTATACTTTGATCTAGTCATTAACCTGATCCATATTCAGTGTGAATCCCTGACCGTGGGAACCAGGGAGTCACGTCCTAGACATGATGCAAGACAAGACAAGTGAATTGTACAAGCAAGCAAGCAGGAACACCCACGGTGTCAAGTTGATTATACAAGTCAAGTTAGCCGTCGCAACAGCATCAAGTCAAGTCAAGTTACAAATTACAAGTCAAGTCAGGTACAAGTCAAGAGTGCGCCGCCACGGGCCACTATCAAGTTATCAAGTATCAAGATTAATCATGTCAGGGTACTTATCAGGAGTGTGCCACAACGGGCTACTATTAGGTCAGGTTGGTCATGTCAGGAGTGCACCACTACGGGTCACTGTCGTGTTATGCTAGTTCTTGTCATACCATGCCATGTACAATAGTCATTCCAAACATATTAAGTAAAATCAAGTTCATGACAAAAGGCGTAAGAATATAAAATGGGCGTAAAATATCTAATAAAATATCAATATACAGGGCTATAGAAGAGCCAAGCTTAGAGAAATAAAACCAAAACTCCAAGAGCCAATGGATTGCGCAAGGGGTCAGGGGGTTGGATTGCGCAGGAGTCCAGTGCGCTAGGAGCCAACTGCGGAGGGGTGAGCTGTGCAGGGTACCAACTGCGCAGGGGTAGATGGCGCAGCAGATGGATTGCGCTGGATCAGGTTGCGCAGGAATGGATGGCGCAGGGTCAGATTGTGCAGGGACGGACTGCGCATGAACAGACTGCGCATGAACGGACTGTACATGAGCAGACTGCGCATGAGTCCAAGCGCACTCGGGTTGAGCGCAGTTCGCTAAGGGGCAAGCTGCGCGGTCGGCGCTGCGCTAAAGAGCGCAGGCCGAGAGAGGGGATGCGCAGTCCAGCACTGCGCTAAAGAGCGCAGGCTGCAGGCTGCTACTCTAGGCCGAGAAGAACACCAAGAACACCAAGAATTCAAATTTCCATATCTTTGTCAAATCAAAGCCAAATCTAGATTTTCAAAGTTCTAACTTGAGTAAAATTGAATTCTCTTCCACATGGAAGCATCAAAATCCACAAAAACACAACTTAAATAGATCAAAACCATATAAATCCGAAAATGGGGTAAACTTAGATCTAGAACAATGGAAACTCCAAATCACAAAATGTCAAGTTCTAATGTTGTTCACCATGGCCTAATCTAGCTAATGGACAAATAAAAAGTGGTTCTCATGTGGTGGCAAGGTACACTTGCCTATAGGTGATGGTGTTGTGTAGAGAAAGGAAGAAGAAGAAGAAATAAATGAAAATAATGAGGAGAGAGAAAAGTAGGTGGGGATTTATGATGGTGGGTTGTGGTGGAATGAGGGTGGAGTGTAGGTTAAAGTGCTCCAATGCATTTTAAACCAAACCAAGCCAAACCAAACCAATTCCCCTCCACAAAATAAAACCAAGTCATGTCAAAAACCCGTTTTACGAGAAAACCCAAAATTCCACAAGTCGAGCCAAAATACAATTACAGGCCAGAATCTGAGAAAATAAAATACAGGTCCAAGATACATGCAGGCTTGATCAAAATACGTATTCAGAATATGGGTGTTACAACTCTACCCACCTTAAAAGAATTCCGTCCTCGGAATTTAATCAAGGAGCTAGAGATGTAAAAGCCAGCTATACTATCCACAAGGCTACACTAAGCAACACAATCAAACAATCATACATGCAAGCAAGGGATGGAAAAGCATAAGGTATAAGGAAGACATTATACCTTACGAGTCAAACAGGTAGGGATAACGTGATCGGATATCATCCTCACACTCCCACGTTTGACTTTCCCAAGGAGCGATGAACTCAAGCAAAACGAACTAAACTGATAGTCTTGCGCTTGAGGTCTCTCTCTTTGGTCAAACATGGATACGGGCCTTTCCTCATACGAAAAGGTTGGTACCAATAACCGTTTTCGAATGATCTAGGACATGGCTCGGGCTCGGGATATACCGTTGTAATTAGGACACATGAAACAATGACACATGTCCCGCATAACAACGGCGGAAAGCAAGACAATAGGACACAGATACCTCTCTGCCGAGTCGGGATCTGGGCTTGGGCCAGGGCGAACTGCTGAGGCCTCTGTTGCTGGAAGACTTGAGCCTGAGGCGGCAATGGCCTCGGAGGCTGGTACTGCTGCTGAAACACTTGGGCCTGAGGCAGCAATGGCCTCGACAATGGATACTGCTGCTACTGCTGGACTGGTGCTGATGCTGGTCCCCTTACCGAGGGACTAGTCTGGACTGATGAGGAGGGACCGGCTCTATTCGGACAAGACCCTATCTTGTGGTCCGGTGCTCCACAAGCCAAACACAATCCCTGAGCTCTGCGACACTCTGAAACAACGTGTCCTGGCTTCCCACAATGAGTGCAGCCCATTGCGAAAGACTGCTTCTGCTTCTGTTGCTGAGGGAACGTGACCGACGTCACTGAGGCCGCCTGCCTCGGAGTTCCAATTGTCAAGGCCCTGACTGTTGGGGCTGGTGCTGTCGACTGGGTCATCTGGCCGTGAGATCGCTTTCGACCTCCGGTCCTGTCCACGATCCTGTGGGAGGTATACTCGTGCCTCCTGGCTGCCCTCAATACTGCATCAAAAGTCTGATGCTCAAACTGTTCTACTGCTAACAAAATCTCGAGGTGGAGCCCTTGCTGGAACCGCTGGGCTCTATCAAACTCGGTCGCCACCAAAGTGGGAGCAAACCGACTAAGCCTGGAGAACTCGGTCGCATATCCATCGACCGTCCTGCCTCCTTGCTTCAGATTGGTGAACTTGGTCTGTAGATCGTACCGAGCCACCGCATTAAAGTACTTAGTCTGGAATCTCTCTCTGAATAGTGCCCATGGAATAGGGGCCACTAATCCCATGGCCTGTGCTGCCCACCAGCTGCGGGCAAGATCCAGTAACTATAGACGCACTACGGCCACCTTCTCGTCCTCCGGGGTTCTAGCTGTCTCTAGAATGACTTCAGTATCCTGGAGCCACGCGTCAGCAGCGATAGCATCTTCACTGCCATCGAAGAATGGAGGGTTCAGGTGCTTGAAACTGTTCGCTGTACTATTCCTTGGATGACCGCCTCTGTTCAGAGCATCTTCCACTGCCTGGTACAAGGCATCTCCTCGGCGATCTTGGGAAGCTAACAATGATCTGATGAGACCCACCAAAGTGCCATCATCAGGCTCTGCAGGCTGGACTGGCTGAACTGGCGGCTCTCTTCCAGTAGGTACGACTCGGGAGGCTACTCCGGAGTATTGGACTTGATCTCCGGGCTGCTGATCCACGGGAGGTGCTCCACCTTGCTGATCGGCGGGGTCAGGTACAGTGCCGCTGAAGAAGACGACACAGGGAAAACAATAAGGAAGGACCAGGACAGATCAACGATACAAGCATGTGATCAGGTCAAGATTCTCAGGGATTCGGAGGATATGAACGGAGATCAAGGACGAATAATGATCGAGACATCTATCGGTAAACCCTCACATTTCTTGATTGACAAGACCTGTATGGGCCACCACTTAAACCATGTCACGCCCCAGAACCAGAATACTGGAGAGCGGGGGCGTACATAGCCAGCTACGTATATTGAAATAGAATATATCTCAACTATACGGTCACGGCTGTCTAGATATGAGGGTTTACTACAAGCCAACAGTCTCTTAAGGTTAAGCCTACTGTCTCAATCTCAAGCAAATAATATAATTACAAGATGTTTGACCACCAAATATACAATAAAAGGCGTCCCAAATATTACATATCAGCTGATCATGAAGCTAGTCGTACAAAATGCTAGGACTAGCAAGAGTTAAGTCATACATGATCAACCCTAGGACTTGTTAATCATGTTTACAGCCCGTAGGCAGACAGTAAGTAAAGTGCATCGAGCTAACAGGTGCTCGTCGGCTAAACGCCTCAAAAGAATAATTTTACAATAGAGTGAGCAAAACAAAATAGAAAACCCACTCGTAGCCCGGGTTCCGTCTAGTCGCCACCATCGGGCTGGAGGTTCGGTAGATCCTCGGGTGCTGCTCCGGAATCTGGCCACACAAAACCAGCTGGGTCAAACCCCAGAAAGAGCAAGTGCCACAAAGGAGGCCACAAAATAAGAACAAAAGCCAGTATATCAGAACATAAGAAAATAATTACATAATAAAGACAATTATTAAGGAGAAACCTGGCAGGTGATATACGATGAGATAACCATGGAACTCTTCAGATAACCAGGTTACAACCCGTAAACCAAACAAGGACCGGGGTTGTAACCCTTCGTCTGAACGGAACTTGGTTTCTTCCACCATTTATCGGCAAGATAAAATACAAGAAATCAGGACCTGTAATTAATCATGATTAAGGTAAAGCACGAGTAGTCATGTCATGTCATAACCTTGTACAAGATCAGGACAGGACAAGCGGGACTAGACTCCATCCAATCAATCACGGCCAAGCAAGTACTACGGCTTACTACTTAACTAACTAGGGTTATCACAAGCCTAATTACTAACAAGATGTAAGTGAGAATTTCCCAGTCCCAAGCCCTGCAAACTATCCAGTTATCCTTCCGCAGGTTAAGAGTTATAGGTGGGTACATCGCCCGGGAGACAAATGTACCCTTAGGTGACTTAGAGGGTGCAACACGCGACGGTGTGCTGGAAATGTGCTCTACTCGTCGGCAAGCTACAAGTCCAATTAAAGTGCCCAGATAACGAGATTGCCTGTGACTGGAAATTCTCTATGAACTATACTTTGATCTAGTCATTAACCTGATCCATATTCAGTGTGAATCCCTGATCGTGGAAACCAGGGAGTCACGTCCTAGACATGATGCAAGATAAGACAAGTGGATTGCACAAGCAAGCAAGCAGGAACACCCACGGTGTCAAGTTGATTATACAAGTCAAGGTAGCCGTCGCAACAGCATCAAGTCAAGTCAAGTTACAAGTTACAAGTCAAGTTAGGTACAAGTCAAGAGTGCGCCGTCACGGGCCACTATCAAGTTATCAAGTATCAAGATTAATCATGTCAGGGTACTTATCAGGAGTGCGCCACGACGGGCCACTATTAGGTCAGGTTGGTCATGTCAGGAGTGCACCACTACGGGTCACTGTCGTGTTATGCTAGTTCTTGTCATACCATGCCATGTACAATAGTCATTCCAAACATATTAAGTAAAATCAAGTTCATGACAAAAGGCGTAAGGATATAAAATGGGCGTAAAATATCTAATAAAATATCAATATACAGGGCTATAGAAGAGCCAAGCTTAGAGAAATAAAACCAAAACTCCAAGAGTCAATGGATTGCGCAAGGGGTCAGGGG
Source organism: Iris pallida (assembly GCA_029216955.1). Lineage (NCBI taxonomy): Eukaryota > Viridiplantae > Streptophyta > Magnoliopsida > Asparagales > Iridaceae > Iris > Iris pallida. The sequence goes on from JANAVB010037020.1 coordinate 16,992,904, forward strand.
GTTGGATTGCGCAGGAGTCCAGTGCGCCAGGAGCCAACTGCGGAGGGGTGAGTTGCGCAGGGTACCAACTGTGCAGGGGTGGATGGCGCAGCAGATGGATTGCGCTGGATCAGGTTGCGCAGGAATGGATGGCGCAGGGTCAGATTGCGCAGGAACGGACTGCGCATGAGCAGACTGCGCATGAACGGACTGCGCATGAGCAGACTGTGCATGAATCCAAGCGCACTCGGGTTGAGCGCAGTTCGCCAAGGGACAAGCTGTGCGGTCGGCGCTGCGCTAAAGAGCGTAGGCCGAGAGAGGGGATGCGCAGTCCAGTACTGCGCTAAAGAGCGCAGGCTGCAGGCTGCTACTCTAGGCCGAGAAGAACACCAAGAACACCAAGAATTCAAATTTCCATATCTTTGTCAAATCAAAGCCAAATCTAGATTTTCAAAGTTCTAACTTGAGTAAAATTGAATTCTCTTCCACATGGAAGTATCAAAATCCACAAAAACACAACTTAAATAGATCAAAACCATGTAAATCTGAAAATAGGAAAAACTTAGATCTAGAACAATGGAAACTCCAAATCACAAAATGTCAAGTTCTAATGTTGTTCACCATGGCCTAATCTAGCTAATGGACAAATAAAAAGTGGTTCTCATGTGGTGGCAAGGTGCACTTGCCTATAGGTGATGGTGTTGTGTAGAGGAAGGAAGAAGAAGAAGAAATAAATGAAAATAATGAGGAGAGAGAAAAGTAGGTGGGGATTTATGATGGTGGGTTGTGGTAGAATGAGGGTGGAGTATAGGTTAAAGTGCTCCAATGCATTTTAAACCAAACCAAGCCAAACCAAACCAATTCTCCTCCACAAAATAAAACCAAGTCATGTCAAAAACCCGTTTTACGAGAAAACCCAAAATTCCACAAGTCGAGCCAAAATACAATTACAGGCCAGAATCTGAGAAAATAAAATACAGGTCCAAGATACATACAGGCTTGATCAAAATACGTATTCAGAATATGGGTGTTACAAGTATTGGAATCACCATTTCCAAATAATAATATCAACACTTACCCCAATCATAAGGTCAAACCAAAGTTGATAGTACGGAGTTTTCTATCCAAGCTCGTATCACTCTGATTTTTAAACTTCGAGCATAGATTCCTCCTATTTGTATTCTCAACGTTCAGTCCAGGGATCTAAGTCATTCAGCAAAGCTATCCTACTGTAAGTTTTGCTCAACCAATTCCTCGATATATCGATATTGTACGTCCAAACTAGTAATTTGTGTTGTCTATCTCTTTAAGCATATTCGATATAATCCACATATCCATCCTATCCAAATCGAGTACAGTACGACATGATTTGTCACTAAACCATAATTCTCGTACCATATTCCCTAAGTCGTTTAGCATAATTTACGTATTCGATCACAAGGTCGTCTAGCATAATAATATGTCACGTCCCAAATCTCTCACAAGTCCAATTATCTACGTTGGACAATAAATCACCATGCCAATGCTCCCACAGGATAATCGTCCTTATATCGGGGCGTAACTCTTGCTTTGAGTCTAGACTAATTTATTCTCGAAATGTACATTAGGTCTACTCAATCCTTAACTAACTTTATCATCAATCACAAGTCCAAACAATCTTCGATTTTACCTTTTGCATCAAACCACAAGCCAAATAATTCAATTTCTATGCCCTGATCTCCTGCAGGTTCGATCATCCCCGTTGGACATGAATCATCATGCCAGCGCTCCCACAGAATGATTACCCTAATTCGGTATGACTCATGTGCGAGACTGGAGTTGCGCTCGTACAAGACAAGAACGTCAACGTTGTGGTTATCATCGAAATAATCAAGACACTTTCATTTTTATCTAATCAAGTAATCCAAATATTGATTATTATCAAAATCTCAAGTATAGCATCCATTTGAACAATAACATCTTACACGATCGTCATTCCTCGAATCAAAATACCCCCGAGTTATCGCACATCGATCTTTGATACGTCTCAATACCATCGATAACCTGACGATATTCCTTCGCAACGAACTCCGAGTCGTGTAACTGATGCTATCATCCGACTGGATATACCATAATCTCCTCGACATTCAAGATCAAAATCGATCATTATCCTTCAAACTAGTTACATGATCAATTCGTTCAAACCCAAAATCATGTATGTTTATCTATCTTAAGTCATCAAGTAATATATTCTCCAAATCCTTAGAGTTATTCTTATATATTCGAATCATTTCCATGCACGCTAACTTCCAATCATGCTAACTTTTCGTATACGATTCATATCGATTCCTCAACTGAGCCATTCGTTTGTTACGCATTAACTTTTCTTCGATTCAATCTATCTTTTCTTTCCATCAATATTTTAAAACTCAATACAATCCTGCCGATGCACGTCGCCTTATCTTTTGTTCGAATCAGCTCATACTAACTATCTGAAGTCACGATTACTTTGAATACTTTTTCTAAGGCTTTACACAATCGTCGCTTGCTGATAGACTCGTTGGTACCCCGATCCTCAGTTGATCAAACATCTCCAAGGCTATCCCATACACCACTCAAGGATGAAGCCACTCGACAAATTCGCAAAACAATTGTTTTAATCACAACCGATCACTTTGAATCTCCGTGTGAATCACTATTCAAATTCCAAACACGTTCACCTATATCGCATCGACGATAATATCGTCCGATGGCACCCCTACCGATAGTCATCTTGTATTCTATGAATCAAGTCAAACTTATTCCCATTTTGAAATGATTCGAATCCCGCACATAACTTTGCTAATATCGACACAATCTTGGTGTATATATCCATCCCGACTTAGCCAACCGTGCCTTATGTGAAACTATCTTGTTCAGTCAAATTTACCCTTGTGAGATTTTTTAAAATATATAGACTTATTGTATAGAACATCCCGCAGAACATTAAGAGAAAGCGCTAGCATATCAATCGCGAAAACAACATCAGAGTTTGCAGAATCAACATCAGAGTTAAAGAATTCAATCGAAGTTCAAGGACGTAAAGCCGCGCTCTGATACCATTATGTCATGTCTCGCTCCCGGAGGAGCAATCTTCCTCGCTAAGGCATGATACCGCGTGAGCCTAGGTTACGATCATGCAAGGTGGGTTCCATAATGGTCGATTACAGCAGCTTGCGACGGGATCGTCGCACAGAAGTTCCAAGCAGAAAAGTTGAATTACCAAAGACAACATGAGTATTCGAACAAAATCAAGTCTTTTATTGATAATGAAAGTATTATTAAAAATATGCGAAGCCAAGATTACAAGTCTCTCAATCTCACTCTCTCTGGATACAATCATTCAGCACTTTCTTAGAATACATGTCGCTCTGCTCTCTCTCATCTTTCAATATAATGTAACGATCCAGCGGATACTTTAGAAGGCGTTGTCCATAATATTATATCCTATATAGGTGAAGACTTCAATACGGCTGCACGTCTCGAAACACCAAGGAACTTCATGCCTTAGCACGTCTAAGCGAGCTTTGTCTCGAACGAGCAGGTACCTATAACCTGCACATGAAACTGGTGAGGTGTCAGTACACAACGGTACTGGTGGTATGAGCTTCTCGTCCATCCATACAAAACCAACACGTTCATTTGTTAAGTGCAACTTATTTTTTGATTGTCTTTCTAATCTTACCTTATGATCAGTTTTATAACATAGATGCCTGGCCTATTTGGTGTATCAACGACGTAGTTGTGCCATAAATCCCTTCGTATAACATAATCGAGGCAGTGCCTCACCACTTAGTAACTTGCCCAAACTTCATGTCATAACAACATGGTCATGCCATGACTCTTACTTATCTTTTGTGCCTCTAGACCATTCCCGTGCCAACAGCAGTAACGTATTGACTGTGCTGGCCCTTCGGCCTATACTTGCCTTATGCTACTCAGTGATTGTGCTATAAGCCCATTTGTGTCTCAATGCCGAGGCCGTACCTCACAAATCACCTCATAAATCACTCAAGACTTAACCATATTGCCGCCTCGCAGTCTTTCCTGTTCAATCATCAATTGACTCAATCAAGACTTGTGAACTTAGTGCCACTGACTCAAGCTTTCTGATGCCATATCTCGTATCGAAGCACGGTGTCTCCGTTGCAGCCAAATTTTAGGCCCAAATATTGTGTTACAAATCGTGTACATATTTAACTTGACTCATTTGTACCATGCACACAATACTCGACCCAATCCAAAGGCATGTACGTGGATCAACACTATTATGCCGACTCATCTATATGAAAGAGTCACTAGCACCACAAGCTATCCTAGACTTATAGCTTTGTTAATCGGCGACCCTTTCAGCGCAAGTAGCGAGCCCTGCTGAAAGTTCCCGACAAACCTGAGCGGTATTCCCAGCTCGGCTATACCGTATTTTCTCCTAGGCCGGAATTGTCCTATGGCCCTAGGCTTGTAGTCCGAGGAAATTTTCTTTTGTGCACAAGTTGTGCAATGATCATACAAGACTCAACTCGAACTACCGTCTTACACAGTCATTATTCTTCCAGTGTTACCATCTTTTTAGTACCATGTTAGAGACTCCAGAATCAGAGATTGCCTCGACGACCCATGGTCGCGAGCATTTCCATGTTAGCATATCATTGACTCAACTCAGGACTAACTATTTGATAGCCCTCCTGCAAACTCAACTTAAATTAAATGTGTTCCATATTAGCGCCGTAGACCGTAGCATACTTATCTTTGTACCAATCGTGGCTCGTGTCTTAAACCAATTTCTATTGATTTTTTCTAAGGGCACCATATTTTTTACTTGAGGGCAACCCTTACTTGGGGGCAGCCCAAGCAGGTGGAGATTTTGCTAGGGGCTGCCCATAATTTGCTTGGGGCTAGCCAAAAAATTAGGGTTTTTCCCTCTTCTCTTTCCTCCTCCTCCTCCTTTCTCCTTCCTCCTTTCTCCAGCGGCGGTGCCACCACCACTACCAGCAGCCACCACCTCCGCCTGGTGAGTGATTCCCCCCTCCTTCCTCCTTCTCCTCCTCCTTTCTTCCTCCTCCTCCGCCTCCTTCCTTATCCTTCCTCTGCCTCCTTTCTTTCCCCCTCCTCCGCCTCCTTCCTCTGCCACCTTCCTCCGTCTTCCTCCGTATCCTCTGCCTTCCTCTCCGAAGACTGTCACTAAGTTGGCAGTCCTAACATTATGTTAGGACTGTCAACTTGCTTGCAGTCCTAGGACTGCTACTAAGTTGGCAATCCCACTTGCTAGAAAAAATTGGGCTAGTCCCAAGTAAAAAATGGATGGCAAACTTGTAATTTTTTTGAACATTTTTGTGCTAGCTGCAGTAAAAAGTAGGGTGCCCATAGAAAAAAAACCTTTCTATTATGTGCGACACTACTATCACGCCCCGATTCGACGAACAGTTCGTCCTCACATTGATTATGCCGAATCGATCGTCCTCACTAGGACGTGATGTCGTACGAGTCTGGAGTTGCACTCGTACAAGACAAGAATATTACATTTGATACATCATTTGAAACACCAAGTTGAAACTTCACAAATCTCATAGAATTTAACACGCAGTTTAGAAAGCTAGAAATATGCTTTTCATTCATAGCTTGCAACGAAGTGCAAGTCGTAATTATATTGGATATGCCGTTGCGGCTACATTGATTGAAACAAAAGAAAATACTCGACAAGCTGCCTGAACTAACACTTGTCGTTTCATACATTCACCCTTTTATACATTGAAAGCCTTCGATGAATTAGCTTGAAAATAGGAAGAGCTTCAAAATGCCTCTCCAAACTTCAGCTTTGGCTTAGTGACATGCACCCCAGAGTCCTCGTCACCTGTGGGGTTGGAGGATTAGTACACTTGGAAATGTACTAGTGAGCGGAACGAATCCACTCGTCTAAACCGGCTCTGATTGTTAAGGTAGGAATGCATTGGAGTTTTCTTTCTATTTAGAACTAAATGAATTCAGTTCATATTAATAGCCTTCATTGAAACAGTAAAAAGCATACAACAAAACATAACATTTTATCCCACTTCTTACCACGGTCGTGCTTATCCCTGCATGAAACAGATATAATACTTACCACCTGCACAAAATAATAGGTGAGCATGCTCTTATATGCGGTCATCGGTGTTAATCACCATGAGGGACTATTCTCCATGGCATTATGACGTGCCCTATCAGACTAGGTTGCAAGCCTAGCTAGAGGTCTCGTAATACCTCGTGCCAAGCACAAAATCTTAAATTCCCCCTAGGTCGATTCGGTCCCGATGTCCTGGATACCGTTTCGAGGAAACCCTTGTGCATAAGTTGTCCATGACCATGCAAATGCAAGAACAATTTTAACATATGAAACAAATTTGTATAACATGGACAATATTAAGCAGTATTACCATTTTTCCCAACTCATGTAACAAATTATTTTCCCCAAAGCCGTACTTTCGATTTGGCATCCCGTAGGTACCAATTTCTCCAAGGCATAATATGCCGCAACCAACGTTTTATTTTATTTTGCAGTCATGAAATAGTCTATCTCTTTTCTAGAACCTTATCTTTTCGCTTTTTGATGTGAAACTTATATTTTCAGAGTAGTTTACTATAAATTGATACAGTTATCCCGAGTTCTTGATCTTAGTAATTTGGCATGCATTTAACTTGGCATCGTCGATTTGAATAAGTTCGAGGCAAACTAAATTTTATTTACGAAAAGGAGTAGAAAAGAAGGGGTCGAACCATCCACCAAGTATTTGATCGTGTCGAGAGTTGAAGTGCATTGCAACGTTTAAGCTTCAATTACGCGAGCTCCTGCAATGACACCAATATTTTATCAGAATCCCTTCTTAAATCCTCTGTTTCAAAATACGTAGAATGAATGCAGAAATCGACGCGAAAACACATTCATCAAAACCAAGCAGCAAAAACTCAAAAAAATCAAACAACAGTCTGGTCCCGTCGAAGGGACTCTTATATAGAGCTCGTTCGTCGAGACACAACATGCTGCATCTAGGACTTATTCTAACAGAAGTTATTCTATTAGTTGGATTGATTCTCGTAACATTCGTCCAATTCGATTTATTCGATGCCACAAAGTGTTATCGTAAGCCAAGCTCAACGATCGTGTCAGATAGCCATCTAAGTTCCCGACTGATCTGACTCGTCGCAAGCATACTACATAGTCCGTCGCCTATCGCAAACGGGGCACTACAACTACCATCCAAGTCATACTTTATATGTGAGCCCTGAGATCGTGGGACTGTATGGCTATAATAAGCCGTAGAAACTGTAGAACCGTGCTTGCAATGACTTTGATAGCCCGTGACATAACTTTGCCTAACTCAATCATGCACAACTTAACCCGTGGGGCGAGCAAAAGCTATGCCAAGCCTCGTACCGTGAAAACATGCATTAAAACTTGTGGGACAATTATGCTATACCAAGCATTGGACGGTAGGGCAGTGCATGCTTTATCAAGCATTTATGTCGTGCGATGCCTATGACTATGCTAAGTCCATAGTCTTGTGGCAACATAGACGAACTTTTCCTTCTCCCAAGCCATAGGACAAAAGACCAAGTGTCAATTTTGAAAGCACGTCGTGCAACATTTCTAAGCTAACTGTGAGACCTTTCCATATTCTAACTCGATCTGACCCAAGGTGTGATTATTCTCTTAGCTATGTGGATTCATCTTTTTTATTATCAAGCCTAACTTGTGTATTTAAAAACATCCAGTTTATTAGTATGAAGGCCAAGCAAAAGCAAGTTCATCGAAGCCACCCACCTTAGTGAAGAGTTGCCTCGGCTGAACGGAACTTCGAGCAAGCCGTTGTATGGCTAAGTCCAAACGTCATTGCGTTTCGATTCCTCCGGTTGAACTGAGCGGGACAGGGCATTACAAGGTTGGCGTAGATGAAATACATGTATATATTTTAATGTTAAGTTTATTTATCATTTAATTTAGTTTTGTGTTTTTGTAACATTTAATATTTGTAGATCATGCATTGTGCTAGAGTGTATTTGCTCTGTTTATGTGGTGTAATTCTATTTTCCAATGCATCAAAAAATATGGTAAATGTGTGACTTCTACCATTCTTGGATTATTTGACAGAACACATTCATCGGGCATTGGGGAGTTGTTACTTTAGCTCATTTATACACGTGTTTGATGGACTGTGTAGGATCAAAGCCTAGTAAAAAAAATTGGATGTATGTCACTGGCTTAGGTAAGAATAAAAATGCAATACCTAGATTAGTTAGATTATTATACAATTTAGTTTTTTTTACTAATACCATATTATTTCTATTTTAGGTATGGTCATGCTTTGAATATCTAGTACTCCAATTTCTCCTTTAACCAAAGCAGCTTGAATGTTGTAAGGCACTGGAATTGGTTCCATTTGTAGTCCGTATACACTTCTCAATTTTTTTGTAGAAAATAGTGCATGATAAAACTTTCAGTATTAGTATTATAATTTTTACAGGCAAAACAGGCATGCATACATGGTATATAAGTATGTTACCACCTTAAACATGAACAATATTTGTCATTTAATCATACAATATATGTTCTACATGTTGCACGATCTAATATTTCAAACAAAAAACTATTAATTCGTAATATTTGTAGTTGGTGCTTTTCTTTGATAATACGTGACATAGACTGTAACATCTTCGAACAATAATCCATATCTAAATTTCCAACAATGTTTTTGTTCTTGTCCCGAAGTGTTATAATCTTGGCTTTAATACCATCAAGAAGTGTTGTTATTAGTCTATCTCGAAATTCTTAATCCAATTGTTAAACTTTCAATAATATTAGAAGTGTTAATATCTAATCTAGGATAAGAAGCACACACTAATATCCAATGTGCAAAATGATGACTTATATCATTTACCCAATTGTACAACGTTATGTTTATTTCAAACAAATACTTTGCATCTGTTTGATTGCACGATCTAGCAAATGAATCTAACAAACTTTTAAAATTTTCTTTCTTTCGCAACAGGCTTCATGTTATGTTAAAAATTTTGAATACAAAAAAGGTGATTCTAAAAAGTAGCCCAGATAACATTTATTAATCCTTTTTATTTATCAGATATAAATAATTTTTTACTCTATTCATTAAAATAAATTTCAAAAGAAATTATAAAAGCATTTAAAAAATAAGACAAAAAATCAGTATTTTCACCTTCAGCAACAACATAAGCAATATGACACAATTGGTAGCTAGGATCATGAGCAAAAATAACAAATAAGATATCTTGATATTTTGATGAAAGAAAAGTAGTATCGGTACTAATAAGTGGTAAACACCCCTTAAAAATCCGTCAATGCATGCATCGAAACAAATAGAAATTCTTTAAAAGCTATTTTTTCGACAATCTTAAGGAAACATGTACTACCTGGTTTCGACCCCATAATTCTGAAACCATACTTCTCAAGACTAGCATATACCTCAACATAACTACCATTTATTTCAGCTAATGCCATCTCTCGGACTCTCTAGGCTTTGGAATAAGTAATATATATACGATGTTCCCAGTGTATACTTGACAATTTGTGATGTACTATATGACTGATTATCTAATTATATCAATTATTTTGGTCTTTGTAAAACCCCTTATAATTTAAAGGAATATTTAAATTATTTTTGGATTTTATTTATTTCTAATTTATTTTTATTTTATTTATATTATATAAAAGGACTATAGCCATGGTTGAGTTTGAATATGCAAGACGACTAGAAAGTATGGCATGCCTAGCGTGGTCGGGTGCTTTAACGAGTATGCTAGCCATGTTAGGAATGTCATGGTCATATTGTAATCTCTCGCATGTTAACCATTCAAATTATGGCACAAGTTATATTTCTATTTAATTAATTAGTTAAGAAAGCCTTTATGACTTTTTAGGAGACCCGGTTGCACCAAACCTTCCCAAACCTCTTCCAAGCCAAATCCAACCCTATGTAGGCATGTTGGGCATTAATAAATATTAATAATTATATTTATTTGTATTTAATTTAGATTTTGTAGTGTAATTACATAGATAGAATTAAATAGTTCTATATTAGGAAACCCTTTTTTAAATCCTCTATCCAATCAACTTGCCAACTCAACAAACAACCAAATCATGCCAAGTGGACCCCCACCATGATAATTTTGGCCAAACAACCCCCCATGGCTGAATGCATCAAATTAAATAGGATTTAAATCCTAGATTGCTTAAAATTTATTTAAGGATATGTTTAAATATACCAACTTATCCCAAACCTTAACCAAATCCTAATCTTTTTCTCTCTCACCTTTGGCCGACCAAAATCCCTCTCCCTCTCCATAATTTTGGCAGAAACAAACTCCCCATAGCATCTATACATTGTCTCCTCCATTTCACATCTCTCCATCCTTCACAAAAACTCATCTCCTCCACCATACATCCCCGAAACCCCTCAAAACAAACCCTAAAAAAACTATATCTCCCCCATCCAATCCTCTATAGCCATTATCAACTCTCTTATACTCACCAAGAGAGGATTAGCAAGCGAGGATAGCGAAAAAGATTGGAACTTTGGTGAAGAGAAGTCATCATCACCCTTTCTAGCAAGGATCTTTAGTAAGAACCCAAATCTTTTCTTCTAAAAACCTTTGCTAAAATTCTGTAGAAAATATGTTATTAATTTTGTATAAATCATATTTTGATGGATTTTGTTAGGTATAATCATCCATAAAGGTTTCATAAAATATATGCGTAATATTCATGTGTCGGTAGGATCAAAATTAACCACATTGTAAAGGAACTATGAGTTATTTGTACCTATTTTTGAAACTGAATTTTATGTGTATTCATATACATAAATTAGGATTTTTTAAGTATTTTTTCATGATTTTAGCAACTCAAATCTGGTCGAAAAAATTGTAGGTCAAAACTAGCTAATTTCGGGTAACCGGCTGACCTAGAATGTTCCAAACTTGTAGTATAACTCAACCCTTGTACATATAATATTATTCTATTAAATAAATTATTTTATTGCTGTTTAAAATATATTTTTGGTTATTTTAACAATTTTGAGTCATTAACTATATTCCGGGTGTATTTCGGGTAGACTAGCTGACTTATTAATCAACTAGTCATAAATGTCTTTAGAAATATTAATTCTAGAATTTTAGATATAAATATGTAGAAAATTAGTTTAAATATTATTTTTATGATTTTTATATGATTTTTAAGTATGTTATTGAAGTAGGGGCATAACCGACTAATTAAAAGTTAGAAACCCTAAAACTGTGTTTCGATGTCTCGTGGAACCTGTGTGTGATTGTATGGATCTAAATGGTTCCACAAGAGATCGAATATAATTTTAACACATTACTTTGACTAATTAAGTCGTATCGTAAGTTTCATAAGTAGTGACTTAATTTAGTTAATTAACTATCTAGGAGCGTCGGGTTCCGGAGACGTGAACGCGGGAGCGACATTTCATATTTACAGCACGAAATCAGGCAAGATACCTTGCCATAATTACTGCTTACATTTAGTTGCATTTTATTATTCTGTTATTATTTTCAGTTATTTATTTTTTCTTGCTTGTGGACCTAGAGTTAAGAGACTTCCGTCAATAGAATGCATGTCATTGACTTTGTCACGATTGTATCACGAGTTGTGAGTATCATATAGTGGTCACTTGCGTGTTGGCTGATCACCCATGCGCATGCATAGGAATAACTGTCAATAGATGCATGTTAGAAGACTTGACAGTTATTGAATATAAACCGTGTTGTGGAAACGACACGTGTTGGTGTGTCGTGGTTACGATGCATGTATAGTATCATTGGGGAGAGGGGACAACTACTAGCATAGGGGCTACATTTACTTTTTACATACATTATGGGTGATAGTGACTTGGATGAGCACTACGTGCTGCCCGGCCGATAGTGTCTCGGTCGAGCGCTACTTGATGGCCACTCTTTATTACTTGCTTGCGTGAATCCGTTACAGCCCCTGCGTAGAACGTTGTCCTCAAAGTGCATATCACATAGATGGTTAGGTACTGTAGCTCCCCTACCCGAAAATCCTTAAATATTTTTTTATTTATTATTATTTGATTTAAATGGGGATTAGTAGATTTTATAAATTATTTCGTTAATTATTACGGTAGATGACTTTAGCCATTGTAGAGTTTTGAAGTACAAGACGATTAGGAATCATGGCACGGATAGTGCAGTAGCGTGCTTTGACTTGTATTTAGCCTTGGTAGGAGAATGCCAAGCCATAGGAGTGTCCTAACTAGGAAAACCAGGCCAAGTTGTGACATGACCATTATAAATAGTTTAATTATTGATTATTATTATTATTATTATTTGACGTTTAAGTGACCCAGTCGTACCGAACTAGTCAAACTGGACCCGAACTGAATCCAAGCCCAGGTAGGCATATAGTGGGACCAAGTACGACCTTGTAGACATGTTTGGTAAGTGTAAGTATATTTTTATATATTTTCGAAATTGGCAATTATTTTCTAAATATTGTTATAGGTAGATTATAGGTATTATTATTATTATTAAATAGGGCTTTACAGAATTTGTATGATCTTAGGGAGCCATATAAGTAGGGTTCATGTTACATCCATCAGAAACGAGTTTTAGGGCTATTTTAATTGTTATTAGGATTTTTTTATTTTAATATTACTTTGTTTTTATTAAATGATAATAATTTCTATTTATTAAATCATTTACTTATAAATGATAGGTATATATACGTATATAGATTATATATGGGAATGTATGTATTTAGAAATGTTATATATGAGTGTATTGGTATGCATATATAAAATAGTGTATATGCGTGTATATAAATAAATATTAAGTATGTGTATGGATATATAAATATATATTATATAAATATAATATGTGTGTGTATATAGAGATATAAATATATATAGTGTACATGTGTACGTATATATAAATACATAATATAATATGTGTGTATGTTTGTATAAATGTATATAAATATATATATGTATAAGTGTATATATATAAATAAATATATGTGTACATGAGTGTATATATATATATGTATATGTACATAGGTACATAGGTAATTACATAAATATGTAAATGTATATATAATAAATAGAAAAGAATAAATGCATAGGATGAGAAAAGCCCAAGGCAAACCCCATAGCCTGGCCCAGCCAGGAGCTTAATCCCCTCAGCCAGCCCACACTCAGCCGGCCCATCAAGCCCTAGCCTAGTGCAACTGAGCCAAGCCCGCACAGGGAAGCCCCGACCCATCTGTAGAAATCTCCACAACCGCTAGGGTCAAACGAACAGAATATAACGAGATTGATATCGAGAGAGGAGTTGGAAACCTCTCTAAAACCCTAGCAGAAACCATCCATGCCGCCTCCCCATGCGAGCCCAGGCCCAACGCGCCGCCCAAGCGGTCGTACGGCGCCGCAGCCACCGCCGGCCGGCCGGCACTACCGCGGACAGTGCACTGAAAGAAGAATACGACAGGAAATCGACCCAAGCACGCAATCTTTGAGGCCGCGGTTCTCCCTCCTCGGTCGACAAAATTTTGTCCCGATTGCACAGGTATGACCCCAATGCAACCACCTTCAAACCCCTTTAATTATCTTCTGTTATAATCGCGGGACCAATCCAGGAAATCGATCCAAAGTCGATCGGAAAACCTGTTCTAGAACAGGAATTGAACAGTCCATATACCCATGTTCGTACCTAGTTTCCAGGAAACCTATTCAATATTTTTACAGTCTAATTAAACATACTTAAAGACAATATGTAGGGCTTCATAACCTATTTCGTAGTTGCAAATTTTATCAACTGTGTATGAAGAAATCAGTTTTCAAAGTTCAAGAAAAATAGGTTTAAAACTGTTTTCGAAAATAGTGAAAAACAATAAAATCAATCCACACGATGTACGTCCCGCCATTTCGGGCAACGTGGTCATGAACCGAAAGCATCGAAAGCTGCGTAACGGCTTCGTGGTCATGTGGGCTTTGACGGAATTCAAATTGGTCGCGTGTGCGCGACGAATTTGATGCATATCCGTCGAAATTCCCCGTATCGGCCTCTGTGCAAACTTATTAATTACTTTGTGCATGCTTGTCAGATTGAGACGAAACTTACGCCAGCAGGACCGTATCATTTTTCTGGTCCTGTAAGCCAAGTTTGGTCCGATTCTGAGACAATTGGTAAAATCGTCGTTTTGCGGGTCCCACGGTCCGACTCGACGGGTAATTTTGTGCACGGCCCACCGAAATCCAACTTTGGACATACGGTTGGGTTCGTATCAAAAAATCGAATCCGTAGACATGTAGTTTGATGACTTTAGAGACCATTGACTCTGGCACGCTTTTCGGTGCAAAGCGGGTCCAACGGCGGACATCGTTTTTGCCTGAAATTACCGTTTTGCCCCTGTGTCCAGAATTGGACTTAAGGACAGGCAATCCTAGCTAATTTGACTATTCTGAGAATGTTGGCGATATTTGTTTCAACTTTCAGAGACAGTTGTGATGACTTGGACTGTACGACTCACTAGTTGACTATTTTGTGGGATTCTACGTGCAACATCCAGGTAAGATACCTTACCTTCCTCTACAGTTTATTTACATGCATATTTATATTATTATACAGTTTTATTGGTTGATTATTTATATATGATTTGTATATCATGCCTGCTAGTTTATATATAGCCTTGTTTATAATTAGCTTTATAGTTCATATTGGATTGGTTTTCTCATGTATCGTGATTGGGTCGTGTCGTGTCATCTCTTGTACTTGGACTGAGTCGCATCGTGTCATAGGATGAATAAGTCATATCGGAACTGCTGTAACTTGAAATTCTTGAAGCTAATCTGCGAGTCCACATTAGGGACGAGGGTTAGTAGTTAAGCTAACTTACGAGCCCACACTAGGGGCGAGAGTTAGTAAGCTAATCTGCGAGTCCACATTAGGGACTAGGATTAGTAGTTAAGCTAACTTGTGAGCCCACACCAGGGGCGAGAGTTAGTAAGCTAATCTGCGAGCCCATATTAGAGGCGAGGGTTAGTAGTTAAGCTAACTTGCGAGCCAACACCAGGGGCGAGAGTTAGTAAGCTAATCTAAGAGTCCACACCAGGGACAAGGGTTAGTAGTTATATGTCTACACTTGCGAGTCCACACAAGGGACGAGGGTGATGCTAACCTGTGAGTCCACACCAGGGATGAGGGTTAGTAGTATATGGGTCACACCTGCGAGTCCACACTAGGGACGAGGGTGATGCTAGCTTGCGAGTCCACACTAGGGGCGAGGGCTAGTAGTTGTTCAAACCTGTGAGTCCACACTAGGGGCGAGGGTTTGAGTATTCGATTGGTTGTCCATTGACATCGTGATATCGTGTTCTCTTGTTCTTCTCCAGCAGTTCGCTTAGGCGTAGCGGTTCTTCCAGTCGTTTATAGTCGTATTTTCGTCCGGATTGGTCTTTCTCATTTATTTCCTGTATTTTCTTTATTGCATGATAAACTTCTAGATAGACATATTTTTATGTATCTTGCTATGTCCCCTGAGGACCTGATGATCTCTTCAGGTTAGTTATTGCGTGGAGTTAGTTAGCAGCTCTGGATGGCAGACGTGATGATACGCTTGCGGGATTCAGGTATCGTTATTGTGTTTATTATCCTCTCATGCTTTTCTTCATTATCATGAGATATCCTGTTTCTTGATTCAGTTTAGACTCTTGTTATCTTTCTTTAGAGTCTTATCGGACATGCATGTTAGTGGGCTGCAGACCACGACACATACTTGTTCATTCTTGTTTATATGACTCATGTGGATTGAGATATAGTTTAGATTAGACATGATACCCATGATCTTGACAGCTTATACGTACTCGAGTCGGGCTGGAGTCCGCTCGATACGTAGCTGGCTTGCTCACGAGCTCGCGTCCAAAAAGCGGGTACGGATCGTGACAAGTTTTTGTGGTGGCCCATGCAGGTCAGAGCATATCGTACCGGTTACGTAACTATACTGGTACGAGCCTGCGACTTGACTAAACCTTAGAAATCTCAATCCACTCTGCCTTGAAAATTCTCCTAGAAAATCTCTACGTCCTTGAAAATTCAATGTTTGCTCTCGATTACACTCCCTTGCTTTTCGTATCATTGAATTCTCGTCCCTTCCTATTTCGAGGTGACAAATGAATCGTGCTGTCTAGGATTCATCAGAAATTCTTAAATTATAGTATAATATTACATGATTATTGAGTTGGTTATTTATAGATATTGGAATTATAGTTGCCATATGCCTAGATATCTGCCGGTTGAATGGTTAGTAACTGGTTAGAAGATTATAAGGTTTGAGTGACCGTAATTTTGAGGAGTAGTGTGACCAAAGGTGGGTAGAAGTCCTCAAGTATTCAAGGTCATAAAATATTTTTAGAGATTAAATTGAAGAGATTAAGATAATAGTAGACTTGATCTTTAAGGAATAGTTATGAATTAGAAATTCGAGGATGAATTTATTTTAAGGTAGGTAGATTTGTAGCTCCCCTTCCCGAAAATCCTTAAATATTTTTTTATTTATTATTATTTGATTTAAATGGGGATTAGTAGATTTTATAAATTATTTAGTTAATTATTACGGTAGATGACTTTAACCATTGTAGAGTTTTAAAGTACAAAACGATTAGGAATCATGGCACGGATAGTGCAGTAGCGTGCTTTGACTTGTGTTTAGCCTTGGTAGGATAATGCCAAGCCATAGGAGTGCCCTAACTAGGAAAACCAGGCCAAGTTGTGACATGACCATTATAAATAGTTTAATTATTGATTATTATTATTATTATTATTATTTGACGTTTAAGTGACCCAGTCGTACCGAACTAGTCAAACTGGACCCGAACTGAATCCAAGCCCAGGTAGGCATATAGTGGGACCAAGTACGACCTTGTAGACATGTTTGGTAAGTGTAAGTATATTTTTATATATTTTCGGAATTGGCAATTATTTTCTAAATATTGTTATAGGTAGATTATAGGTATTATTATTATTATTAAATAGGGCTTTACAGAATTTGTATGATCTTATGGAGCCATATAAGTAGGGTGCATGTTACATCCATCAGAAACGAGTTTTGGGGCTATTTTAATTGTTATTAGGATTTTTTATTTTAATATTACTTTGTTTTTATTAAATGATAATAATTTATATTTATTAAATCATTTACTTATAAATGATAGGTATATATACGTATATAGATTATATATGGGAATGTATGTATTTAGAAATGTTATATATGAGTGTATTGGTATGCATATATAAAATAGTGTATATGCGTGTATATAAATAAATATTAAGTATGTGTATGGATATATAAATATATATTATATAAATATAATATGTGTGTATATAGAGATATAAATATATATAGTGTACATGTGTACGTATATATAAATACATAATATAATATGTGTGTATGTTTGTATAAATGTATATAAATATATATATGTATAAGTGTATATATATAAATAAATATATGTGTACATGAGTGTATATATATATGTATATGTACATAGGTAATTACATAAATATGTAAATATATATATAATAAATAGAAAAGAATAAATGCATAGGGTGAGAAAAGCCCAAGGCAAACCCCATAGCCTGGCCCAGCCAGGAGCTTAATCCCCTCAGGCAGCCCACACTCAGCCGGCCCATCAAGCCCCAGCCCAGTGCAACTGAGCCAAGCCCGCACAGGGAAGCCCCGACCCATCTGTAGAAATCCCCACAGCCGCTCGGGTCAAACGAACAGAATATAACGAGATTGATATCGAGAGAGGAGTTGGAAACCTCTCTAAAACCCTAGCCGAAACCATCCACGCCGCCTCCCTACGCGACCCCAGGCCTGGCGTGCCGCCCAGGCGGCCGTGCGGTGCCGCAGCCACCGCCGGCCGGCCGGCACTGCCGCGGACAGTGTACTGAAAGAAGAACACGATAGGAAATCGACCAAAGCACGTAATGTTTGAGGCCGCGGTTCTCCTCCATCGGTCGACGAAATTTCGTCCCGATTGCACAGGTATGACCCCAATGCAACCACCTTCAAACCCTTTTGATTATCTTCTGTTATAATCGTACGACCTATCCAGGAAATCGACCCAAAGTCGATCGAAAAACCTGTTCTAGAACAGGAATTGAACAGTCCACATACCCATGTTCGTACCTAGTTTCCAGGAAACTTGTTCAATATTTTTACAGTCTAATTAAACATACTTAAAGACAACATGTAGGGCTTCATAACCTATTTCGTAGTTGCGAATTTTATCAACTGTATACGAAGAAATCAGTTTTCAAAGTTTAAGAAAAATAGGTTTAAAACTGTTTTCGAAATAGTAAAAAACAATAAAATCAATCCACACGACGTGCGTCCCGCCATTCCGGACGACGGGGTCATGAACCGAAAGCATCAAAAGCTGCGTAATGGCTTCGTGGTCGTGTGGGTTTTGACGGAATTCAAATTGGTCGCGTGTGCGCGATAAATTTGATGCGTATCCGTCAAAATTCCTCGTATCGACCTCTGTGCAAACTTCTCAATTACTTTGTGCATGCTTGTCAGATCGAGAGGAAACTTGCGCCAGTAGGATCGTATTATTTTTCTGGTCCTGTAAGCCAAGTTTGGTCCGATTCTGAGACAGTTGGTAAAATTGCCGTTTTGCGGGCCCCACGGTCCGACTCGACGGATGATTTGTGCACGGCCCGCCGGAATTCAACTTTGGACATACGGTTGGGTTCGTATTGGAAAATTGGATCCGTAGACATATAGTTTAACGACTTTAGAGACCATTGACTCTGGCACGCTTTTCGGTACAAAGCGGGTCCAACGGCGGACATCGTTTTTGCTCGAAATTACCGTTTTGCCCCTGTATCCAGAATTGGACTTAAGGACAGGCAATCCTAGCTAATTTGACTATTCTGAGAATGTTGGTGATGTTTGTTTCAGCTTTCGGAGATAGTTGTGATGACTTGGACTGTACGACTCACTAGTTGACTATTTTGTGGGATTCTGCGTGCAACATCCAGGCAAGATACCTTGCCTTCCTCTACAGTTTATTCATATGCATATTTATATTATTATACAATTTTATTAGTTGATTATTTATATGTGATTTGTATATCATGCCTGCTAGTTTATATATAGCCTTGTTTATAATTAGCTTTATAGTTCATATTGGATTGGTTTTCTCGTGTATCATGATTGGGTCGTGTCGTGTCATCTCTTGTACTTGGACTGAGTCACATCATGTCATGGGATGAATAAGTCATATCGAAACTGCTGTACCTTGAAATTCTTGAAGCTAATCTGCGAGTCCATATTAGGGACGAGGGTTAGTAGTTAAGCTAACTTGCGAGCCCACACCAGGGGTGAGAGTTAGTAAGCTAATCCGCGAGCCCATATTAGGGGCGAGGGTTAGTAGTTAAGCTAACTTGCGAGCCCACACCAGGGGCGAGAGTTAGTAAGCTAATCTGCGAGTCCACACCAGGGACGATGGTTAGTAGTTATATGTCTACACCTGCGAGTCCACACAAGGGACAAGGGTGATGCTAACCTCTGAGTCCACACCAGGGATGAGGGTTAGTAGTATATGGGTCACACCTGCGAGTCCACACTAGGGACGAGGGTGATGCTAGCTTACGAGTCCACACTAGGGACGAGGGCTAGTAGTTGTTCAAACCTGTGAGTCCACACTAGGGGCGAGGGTTTGAGTATTCGATTGGTTGTCCATTGACATCGTGATATCGTGTTCTCTTGTTCTTCTCCAGCAGTTCGCTTAGGCGTAGTGGTTCTTCCAGTCGTGTATAGTCGTATTTTCGTGCGGATTGGTCTTTCTTATTTATTTCCTGTATTTTCTTTATTGCATGATAAACTGCTAGATAGGCATGTTTTTATGTATCTTGCTATGTCCCCTGAGGACCTGATGATCTCTTCAGGTTAGTTATTGCGTAGAGTTAGTTAGCAGCTCTGGATGGCAGACGTGATGATACGCTTGCGGGATTCAGGTATCGTTATTGTGTTTATTATCCTCTCATAATTTTCTTTATTATCATGAGATATCCTGTTTCTTGATTCAGTTTAGACTCTTGTTATCTTTCTTTGGAGTGTTATCGGACATGCATGTTAGTGGGCTGCAGACCACGACACATACTTGTTCATTCTTGTTTATATGACTCATGTGGATTGAGATATAGTTTAGATTAGACATGATACCCATGACCTTGACAGATTATACGTACTCGAGTCAGGCTGGAGTCCGCTCGATATGTAGCTGGCTTGCTCACAAGCTCGCGTCCGAAAAGCGGTTGTGGGTTGTGACAGGTACCCTGTTGTGTTGTAGTTTATAGTATTTTTTACTTATGCAGTTACATGGCATGTTCTTCCTGTATCTTGTTACGTCCATCTGAGGACCTGGTTATCTCTCCAGGTGTATGCTTTCATGATTTACTGCAGGTGTTCTAGCCAAGGCCGTGATCTTCTTCCTTCCTTCGAAGAGAATTGTGCTTGGTTCATTTGATATTTTATCGATTCACTTCTTGTATATTTTATTTTGAGATAGTTGGTAGTGGACTTTGTCTCCGCCCAACGTTTGTACAAATGACTTTAATAAGTTGATTTTATGATATATTGGTTTGTGGATGAGATTAGCTTCATGGTTACTACATTTTATAGCTTATGTGTACATACGAGATATCCATATATTGGAGTATACTTTGTATGTAGACAGATGGCATGATACGTTGCTAGTCCTACGTATTTTGGGACTGGAGCATTACATATTTTTGTGGTGGCCCATGCAGGTCGAGTTTGTCATATCGGTTACGTTACTGTACCGATGTGAACCTGTATATAGGATTAGGATATAGGAAACTCATCCACAAGCTTGACTTCCTCCCTCAATTCTAAATCTCGAACTCTCGTCCGATTATCTTGACTTCCTTCTGCTTGATTCCTTTCACTGCAAATCTTATCTTCTTTCGTGCTAAATAGGAAGGTTAGGAGATAACTCAAATGAGTATACGTGTTATATTCCTCAATTACTCCATTAGTTGACTTCATAAGTTGAGTAGTATGACTACAACCTACCACCCGTATCCTTTTAACCTAGTATTAAAGTGTAACAGAGTGATAATGAATATATGCTAGTGTAGGAGAGATGTTTACCAAGAATATAGAGATTTTGTAGCCCATACCCATTGGTCAACTAAGGCCTGATACAAGAACCAGTAGGACGACTGTATACGCAAGCACACCGGATAAGACTTAGATCCTTGTGAAACTCGAACTATTTATTACTGCTTTCAACGTATTCTCCCGTACTTATACTTTAAACTACTATGAATAACGATACTATTTATAGCCTAGTTTTGCAAGCTTATTCTTTGTCGAGCTTGTTCAGGACATATGTATACTGGGGACGCCCACAAGCATATTGTCTAATTAGAATCAATGTATTATGGTCTGATCAACCATAGTGCACTTGGTTCGCTCTTTATATGATTATCCTACGTGGATTGAGATATAGAGGTATCTAGGATCTCATCCACGACTGTATTGACAATTCCTCTTGAATTACATATTCGTCTTTGAATTACGTAATTGTATTCAATGACATCTTTCTTGAACTCTTTATTGCTTTTGTCTTTCATTGATTGGAAAGGCGAACGCTCGTATTGATAGATAAATACAGAGTATCCCCATGACCATGGTAGTTATATGCACAAGTATAGCAACCATCGGCCAAGCCATATAACTACAACCTTGTCTAAAGTTGCTCGTCCTTCCCTCGACCCTAATAGTAATATCGTGACCTTTTAGTCATTTGAGCTTAAAAGATGAGTAAGATCTTACCCTTGGGTAAACCACAAACCTATAAAACTATCTAATCTCTAGGAATCATTTATTGTGAGTCTCCAAATATTCATCTTGATTCTTGGCTTAACTAGCAACCCGTATGCCTTAACTCAAACCTTACTTGACTAGGCCCCCACAGTTTAGACAGAGAAGAATAGACCAAAACAAGGACAAGCATTGTAAGGACCGTGGTAGACACCCATTCCAAGATTAGAGATTCAGCAGATGTTACTCTAGGTACAAAATTCTATTATCAAGGAAGTGACATAATATTAGAACAACACATTCACCAGCTTAGCCAAAATCTGTAGCATGATGCTCCGTCATTATGTTGTATTAGTAATCAACAAGTGATGCATGAGCACTACATTTAATACCTCTAGAATGCTTGTGACTATAGTCTGGCAGGTTTGACATAAATAGAAATTCACGACTTAGTAGTTAGGGATCTTTCCCATAACTTGCTTTAGAGTTCGTTATTCCACCGATAGACTCTCGTATACCTGGACAAGCGGGTCATTCCATCTATCGACTCAGGTACCACTGTACGCGATCATTTCTATTTATTAGGACTCGGGGTACAATCCTCGAAACTGATTCACAACTACCCTATCATGTTATCGATCACATCGTGACTTATTATTACCAAATGTCAAGGTACGATATCGTGACTCAAATATTCCTAACCTCATTATTCTCTAGAGTGAATAGATTGTAACCCATTCTTACTTTTAGGAATTTGGAGATCACTGATTGATTGAGGTAAATTGGTTCTCACTAGGATGATAAATTAGTGACTCGTGAACTCCTACTTTCTTTTTAGATCTTTTGGTGTCCCTTACCATAACTTTGATATTTGAAGTGTAATGCTAGCTGTTACCTTCCAAAAAAATTTATATGCAAAACTTAAACGAGTCCACCTTCAAGTAGACATATCATGTCCCATACAAACACATCTCCTTGGACTCTATTATTATGATGCGACTTTCAGGTCAAAAGGGACTAGCGATAACCCTCACCATAACACCGATGTACTTTCGGACTGCAGTTAGAGATCCAACCTTGACTCAAATCTTTTAGCCCAATATATGGTTGTGATCTACTCGAAGCCCTCTACGCACATGCCACTAGTGTGCCACTCAATAGAGGCCTTGTGTGCTACTTAAACACAAAAGTCACGAAAGGCGCATCTCACGACTTACAGAACCTATTCTGTCACGCCCCGACCCGGAATCACCCAAATCATCGTCCTTGCTGGGGCGTGATGCCACACGAGCCTGGAGTTGCGCTCGTACAAGGCAAGATAACAAGTTCTCAAATGGTTATCTTTGAGTTGAACGTTAACAACGAAAGGCAAAACAGAGTATACGAAAACGATTCTCTTTATTGATATTCAAAATCAGATTACAAAGGCTTTCGATAGCCCAATGAAATTGCCAGATTGGCTACAACACTCAAGTTCTCTCTTACCCACAAAGGATTTTACCGTTCCATACATCATGCCTTCTATATCTCGACCGCATCAATCCTGTCGTGAGTCCGAGCTTCAATATGATCGCACGCTTCAATACGCTTCGGCATTCCAAGCCTCAACGCGTTCAAGCGAAGCTCCGCTGCGAGCAGACCAATCCTTGAACCTGCTAGCAAACTAGTGGAGGATTAGTACTTTCGTCCTCGCTGTACTGATCAAAAACCCACTTAACAAACCGACATTTAGTATTGTATTGATTCATGCAAACATACAATTTAGTTCTCTTTCTATGTTCTCCTTAGGATGAGTTCATGGCATATTCGAAGACTGTAAAGCACAGCATGCATGTTATTCAATTCGCATAAGTAAACAGGCAAGAAATCTCGTGTTTGATTCGTGGCGCAACTTAGCGATATCGACGCACTCGCCCTTGCACCGACGTAAGGTGAATACGCCTATCAGTTTTCCTTGTCATGTTATAAGTGCCCTCTATTCGGATCTATCCATGCAGGATACGTATACCTTGCACTTCCAAACCCGTCGCCCTTAACTATATGAAGGTCACTAGCTTTTCGGCTAGAATGGACTTATATTTATCGAAATCGAAACATAAGACGATGTTAACTCCGTGCGGTTGCTAACCAACATCGGAGGCCACCGAAATAATCGCAGCAAGTGGCTTATCACATTCACCAGAAGGTCGCTACCCTTCTAAATGAACTGCACCAACAATACCGTAAACGAATCCCTCCTAGGCCGAACGGTCCCAGCGCCCTGGCGCGCCGCGTTCGAGGGAATACCCATGTACGGGCTTTATATCTTTAAGTCCATTTGACCATGCAACGCATCTTATTTTCATACAACCAAGCAAGTTCACTTATCTCTAATTCAATTGGCACAACGCCTAAATGTTCTCATCGAACGCCTTAAGGCTGTGAATATTTCGAAGGGCACCATGCCGCATTATCGTCTCGTATTTCTTTCGTTAACTTTCTTCCGTTAACTTCGTTTCAATGTTCAATGGCATCATGCCTCAACTCAATGCTCGTCAACCGAACGATTCGAAGGTCTCGAACACCTTTCGAGACATTATGTCATATCCAACAGTTCTGCCACATTCATGCCACAACTGTATTCTTTCGCAACGAAGCCATCTTTTATTATCTCGTGTACGAAGGCACATTTCGACCGTATTTCCGATGTTCTATGACTTAGCATTCAATGTCCGTAGCTTGCGCGCTAGGGCGCTCGCCTATTGTCTTTCAATGTTCTAGCCGTTCTAACTCGTGCACAAAGGCACGGTATGGTTCGTGCACTAAGGCACTCGCCGAGTACAGTTATCCCATGTTGTTGCCGCTTGCGCATCGAGGCGCTCGCCTTTGCGATATCCAATGTTCCATAGCGACTCGTACGTTGCCGTACGATTCATTTCAATTGTTCTATCTAGTTCGACATGCACTACGTTTATCTCTCTATCGAGCCACGTCCGTGGCGTTGATAGGTTAACTCAGCATTCAATGATATATATTTTAGTTAAGCATGACGGAATAGGAAAGAGAGTTCAATGCGCCTTGTCGTTTCGTCGAGCCGTTGCGGCTCGATTTCATAACTTCATCGCACAGGAAACTCTCCTGACTTAGCCATTCGAGCACTTCGTGCTTCATTGAGTTATACGTCCGATTTACCTTAGCGTGCCAATGCTTCCGTCCGCCGCAAGGCGACGATTTGCTTTCGCGGACCCCTTACTGCATAAGACAAAAGATCGACCTCTAACATTTCAGCGTAAACGTATAGCCTGCACATGAAACCAACTAAAATCATTACTTGCATCGATTTGGACTTGCGTCTTAGTTGGTTCAATTTTTTAGAATCTTCGAGCCGTCTCAACGCACTTATCCTTCGAGGCAACGCGACGCTTCGCATCGATTCACTCGATACATTCTTTGGGATAAGGCAACTCTTCGCATCGGCTTAGTTCGATGCGTTGCTCGGGACAACTTAACACTTACATCATTATTACTCGATGCGTTCCTCGGGTCGATACATTTCTCGGAATAATGTAACTCTTGTATCGATTCGCATCGATACAAAATCGGGTCAACGCTACTCTTCGAGTCAACGACTCAGCATAATGCACCATGCGGAGCGGGGCATTACATAATATACCACTCAAAACAAGGTTCGTCCCGAACCGAAACCAATACTAAATTTCCAAGGGTTTCATTAGATCGTTCCACGATCTCGTCTCACTATCGTTTGGATCGTACAACTTAGTTTTGAATCATACACATATTTTAGGCGTCCCACCAATATATGCATTTCAACCAAGCTTAGTTGTAAGATATCGGAACAACGCAAACACGTAACTCTTATTCTCGATAACTTGACATCTCGTATTCTCGATCGGACTTGGCTCTATTACTTGTTCTTACAATTCTAGCGCACATGCATATTGATACATACGCGATCGTCGAACAAAAGTTAAGGCACACGATGCGATTCAAAAATCGTATTTCTCACTTTATACGTTTCATCGGAACTATCAATTCTATGCGTCGCGTCAAGCCGTCGCGCATCCGATCACAATGAGTCTCCGCAACGCCTTGCGTTCGGCGTCACTATCCAACGATTTCTGATGTTTCACTTCGTATCCTATCTCGACATGATTCTCTTTTGTTGACTTGTAAAAATATCAACATTCAGGACTACGTCCGCTAGGTGACTTACCTAGATACCGTGCTCAAATCCTTCCGACGCAAGTTTAAATTGACATTGCACAAAGGTCACAATCTATCCGACATGACAGTTTACATCAAGGCGACCGTGCTTAAGACAATGACCGCCTTTTACACGAAGGTCCTTACGATACGCCTTACGTTCGATTCCTATCGAGTAGGAAATTCACTAGCCAAATTCCTGACTTATCCGTCTCGCAACGTCGAACATAAGTTCAATTCCCGCAAGCTCAATTGCAAGGTGAATCCAAATCTAATGACACAATTTGTAAGTCATTTCCTTATCGTTCTCTCTCGTGCATAGCACGATTCTCGCAATCGCCTATCCGAATCACCAAGTTCGTTAGTGAATTTCTAGTCTGATCGTCGATCAACATAACCATTCAAATATTCATCCGACGAATACTCAAATCTAACTATATCATTCTCAATCGAAAGTTGTTCCAACAATTTTCGATCGCCTAGACTTATCGTCAACATGCACCGTGTTATATTTGTTATTGGTGCAATCTCATATGCGATATCGCATGGGTCATCTTACGGTCTGCAACATTCAATTTGATTTGGCGGTCAAGTCTTCTAGGGTCAGCTGCCCCGAAGCTACGCTCGATAATTGTGGATCATCACCGAAGGACAGTTTACTACGAACCATGATATATCTTATTTCGGAGCCAAATCACGTTTCAACGATTCTATGCGACTACCCAAATCCGTACATAACCATTTCTATCAGCACAACTGATACGCAACTATCCTCCGAGTAAAGTCATGTACGGCCGTCGATGATTCCGTAATTTACGAAACATCTACTCGTATCGAGTTCGAGTCTATCTTATTTCGCGGTCGACACACGAGATGCTATACGCAACGAGCAATCGTTGATGACTTATAGTCTCGCCCTGATCAATCACAAAATTTATGATCAACCAGTTCGTTTCATTCTCGTATCGTTACTTACAAAATTTCATAGCACGAGGTACACTCTATTTTATATTCTCACGTCGTTTACATTTCCTTACGTATCGATCTCGATACGCCGTATCCATTTCGATAACGTAAGGGTCAACTTTGAATCGATACATTCAATATCAACTTTTATTTTCTTTTCATCGCATCATTTACAATCAATGCGTAGCAATTGCTGCAGCAACATTCCACGACTATCATTGTATCGATGCAACCAACATTTCTCGTATCGTTCGTTGCAAACAACGAATATCTCAAATCACAATTCACGACGTGTTGCATCCGCGACAACAAATCCTTGAATTCAAATCTCGCAACTCGTAGCACTTGCAGCAACAAACCTTTCTCGACTTTTCCAGAAACACCATGTAATTTCCAAAACAACACGCGACAAAATTATATGGTTTGTATTAGACTTATTGTATGGAACATCCAGTGCGGCATCGAGTAGAGTCAAGAGTGATTTCGATTGGTAGTGGGCAACTTTTAGAACTGAAATGAAGCAAGCGTCCAGAGAAAATTGAGCCTAGAGCTCTGATACCAATCCATCACGCTCCGACCCGGAATCACCCAAATCATCGTCCTCGCTGGGGCGTGATGCCGCACGAGCCTGGAGTTGCGCTCGTGCAAGACATGATGACAAGTTCTCAAATGGTTATCTTTGAGTTGAACGTTAACAACGAAAGGCAAAACAGAGTATACGAAAACGATTCTCTTTATTGATATTCAAAATCAGATTACAAAGGCTTTCGATAGCCCAACGAAATTGCCAGATTGGCTACAACACTCAAGTTCTCTCTTGCCTACAAAGGATTTCACCGTTCCATACATCATGCCTTTTATATCTCGGCCGCATCAATCCTGTCGCGAGTCCGAGCAACAATGCGATCGCACGCTTCAATACGCTTCGGCATTCCAAGCCTCAACACGTTCAAGCGAAGCTCCGCCGCGAGCAGACCAATCCCTGAAGCTGCTAGCAAACTAGTGGGGGATTAGTACTTTCGTCCTCGCTGTACTGATCAAAAACCCACTTAACAAACCGACATTTAGTATTGTATTGATTCATGCAAACATACAATTTAGTTCTCTTTCTATGTTCTCCTTAGGATGAGTTTATGGCATATTCGAAGACTGTAAAGCATGGCAAGCATGTTATTCAATTCGCATAAGTAAACAGGCAAGAAATCTCGTGTTTGATTCGTGGCGCAACTTAGCGATATCGACGCACTCGTCCTTGCACCGACGCATGGTGAATACGCCTATCAGTTTTCCTTGTCATGTTATAAGTGCCCTTTATTCGGATCTATCCATGCAGGATACGTATACCTTGCACTTCCAAACCCGTCGCCCTTAACTATATGAAGGTCACTAGATTTTCGGCTAGAATGGACTTATATTTATCGAAATCAAAACATAAGACGATGTTAACTCCGTGCGGTTGCTAACCAACATCGGAGGCCACCGAAATAATCGCAGCAAGTGGCTTATCACATTCACCAGAAGGCCGCTACCCTTCTAAATGAAGTGCACCAACAATACCGTAAATGAATCCCTCCTAGGCCGAACGGTCCCAGCGCCCTGGCGCGCCGCGTTCGAGGGAATACCCATGCACGGGCTTTTATATCTTTAAGTCCATTTGACCATACAATGCATCTTATTTTCATACAACCAAGCAAGTTCGCTTATCTCTAATTCAATTGGCACAACGCCCAAATGTTCTCATCGAACGCCCGAAGGCTGCGAACATTTCGAAGGGCACCATGCCGCATTATCGTCTCGTATTTCTTTCGTTAACTTTCTTCCGTTAACTTCGTTTCAATGTTCAATGGCATCATGCCTCAACTCAATGCTCGTCAACCGAACGACTCGAAGGTCTCGAACACCTTTCGAGGCATTATGTCATATCCGACAGTTCCGCCACATTCATGCCACAACTGTATTCTTTCGCAACGAAGCCATCTTTTATTATCTCGTGCACGAAGGCACGTTTCGACCGTATTTTCGATGTTCTATGACTTAGCATTCAATGTCCGTGGCTTGCGCGCTAGGGCGCTCGTCTATTATCTTTCAATGTTCTAGCCGTTCTAACTCATGCACAAAGGCACGGTATGGTTCATGCACTAAGGCACTCGTCGAGTACAGTTATCCCATGTTGTTGCGGCTTGCGCACCGAGGCGCTCGCCTTTGCGATATCCAATGTTCCATAGCGACTCGTACGTTATCGTATGATTCATTTCAATTGTTCTATCTAGTGTTCGACACGCACTACGTTTATCTCTCTATCGAGCCACGCCCGTGGTGTTGATAGGTTAACTCAGTATTCAATGATATATATTTTAGTTAAGCATGACGGAATAGGAAAGAGAGTTAATGTCCCCCCACCTTGAGTCAATGCGCCTTGTCGTTTCGCCGAGCCGTTGCGGCTCGATTTCATAACTTTATCGCACGGGCAACTCTCCTGACTTAGCCATTCAAGCACTTCGTGCTTCATTGAGTTATACGTCCGATTTGCCTTAGCGTGCCAATGCTTCCGTCCATCGCAAGGCGACGATTTGCTTTTGCGGACCCCTTACTGAATAAGGCAAAAGATCGACCTCTAACATTTCAGCGTAAACGTATAGCCTGCACATGAAACCAACTAAAATTATTACTTACATCGATTTGGACTTGCGCCTTGGTCGGTTCGATTTCTTAGAATCTTCGAGCCATCTCAACGCACTTATCCTTCGAGGCAACGCGACGCTTCGCATCGATTCACTCGATACATTCTTTGGGACAAGGCAACTCTTCGCATCGGCTTAGTTCGATGCGTTGCTCGGGACAACTTAACACTTGCATCGTTATTACTCGATGCGTTCCTCGGGTCGATACATTTCTCGGGATAACGTAACTCTTGTATCGATTTGCATCGATACGAAATCGGGTCAACGCTACTCTTCGAGTCAACGACTCAGCATAATGCACCGTACGGAGCGGGGCATTACATATTCTACCAACCCGACGAGAAATATGCCCAACCACTTGAATTTGAACCTATTCTACATTACCCTAACCTAATAGGGATGGTTTAAAATTCCACAAAAATTTTGTCCAGCCATTATAGATTAAAATATAAAGTTCATGCAATCAAAGATTGAAGTCCAATTAGGGAACCTATTGAGACTCAGTTAAACCCATCATAGCCCATCGCCATATTGGGACTATAAAACCAAACTTGATGAAATAGGCCCTCACCCCTATTATGTAGGTCTCACCTCTTGGATCACTAATTCTCCTTCCATAGATTTCGTAACTGTATCTCTTCGTAGCCTATGTTATGCATCTCTCGGTACCAACTTGCTTCCGTATATACTTGACCAAGACCTCTCATACTGTCTTGACCAAACAAAATTAATATATGGGCCATATTAAATAAATAATACCTAGACTTCCTATAGAGTCTGTGACTATGATTGAAAATACCTCATACTTCTTATACCTCCTTGAAATTTGACCTTCTTAGAAGCCCTATTACCGTGCTTTCCCCAATTAACCAACTTCTATAAGTTGGGTAGAACATTGAACTTGTTATACTCTACCTCTCATAATAGGATTACAATCGTGACCGTTCTTCCGTCTGTATGTAATTTATGAAACGATCTTTTATTTTGTATTTTATATCCCTTTGCTCGTGCGTTTAGATAACTACGGTAACAGATTGTAACCTAAATTCTTCAAGTCAATCATAGAATCATTTTTGTTTAAATCAATAGGAAATTTTTTTGAGGCAAATAGATCGCAAGCCTCTCTAAGGAACATAAGATTTTGGAATTTACAAGTGGTTGGAAATGATTGGTTCCAATTAGACTAATAATTCAATGGTTCATAAGTCGACCCATATTCGTATCATGTGATACCCTCGACCGTGATTTTGATAATTGAAGCACAACGCTAGCCTTTCCTTTCGACAAAGTTCACACTCACGAACTAGACTAGTCATGCTACTCACATGACATACATGTCCCATGCAAACGAACTTTCCAGTGCTCCATTTAAAAATTACACCACGTGTATGACACATTGTTTCCTCAAAACAAACTATAGAGACCCAAATTCGACCTATTCGATTTCACCCATGCAAATATCGACCCATTCCTTTAACTAAACTGAATACTCAAGATCTATGCAAGACGCACACCTATGACGTATGCCTTCCAGCAAGCAAGCGCATGTCTCCTACACAACACCAAACATCAGCCCACACATATTAGTCGTTTTGACTTAGAGTTTTCAAAACACTTGCCTAATCATATTCTATAGCCTGGGTTCTTTAATTATCATCGATTCTCATCACTTGGCCACAAATTCTACTTCCCTAATTTTTCAAGCTCACTTCTTAGTTTCCCATGTTAGACGTAGAACGAATCCTTTTGAACCGACACACCTTAGTATATTCCAACAAGAGGTCGCTACCAGCTTGTCAGAAGTATGACCCCTAGAGTGACAATGTTTGGTTGTAGTAACTTTCTTATAGTTGTTATTGACCAAGAACGTTATGGTGTTGTCGAGGTTCACTTAGAATCCAAGACTGCGGTCAGAAGTGTCCATTATTCTCGTGTCCCTCCCTAGAAATTGTCCTCCTCAAGGTCTTGTAATGGCGACGATCTTTATGGGTGGCCAACTTCTATAAGTTGGATAGAGTCTGGAAGGAAGCATACCCCATCTTGTAGAATATGAGATCAATTGGGATTCCTATGACAACCACCCCTCCATCCTTTCAAAAAAATTGAGCTAAGATTTGACGTACCTACTCTCCCTCCATACAAAATCTCGCAATTTTTGATATTATGATTATTTTTAATTTCGAGGACGAAATTGTCATAAGTTAGATATGATGTAAAACTCCTTATAATTTAAAGGAATATTTAAATTATTTTTGGATTTTATTTATTTCTAATTTATTTTTATCTTATTTATATTATATAAAAGGACTATAGCCATGGTTGAGTTTGAATATGCAAGACGACTAGAAAGTATGGCATGCCTAGCATGGTCGGGTGCTTTAACGAGTATGCTAGCCATTTAGGAATGTTATGGTCATATTGTAATCTCTTGCATGTTAACCATTCAAATTATGGCACAAGTTATATTTTTATTTAATTAATTAGTTAAGAAAGCCTTTATGACTTTTTAGGAGACCCGGTTGCACCAAACCTTTCCAAACCTCTTCCAAGCCAACCCCAACCCTATGTAGGCATGTTGGACATTAATAAATATTAATAATTATATTTATTTGTATTTAATTCAAATTTTGTAGTGTAATTACATAGATAGAATTAAATAGTTCTATATTAGGAAACCCTTTTTTTAAATCCTCTATCCAATCAACTTGCCAACTCACCAAACAACCAAATCATGCCAAGTGGACCCCCACCTTGATAATTTTGGCCAAGCAACCCCCCATGGCTGAATGCATCAAATTAAATAGGATTTAAATCCTAGATTGCTTAAAATTCATTTAAGGATATGTTTAAATATACCAACTTATTCCAAACCTTAACCAAATCCTAATCTTTCTCTCCCTCACCTTTGGCCGACCAAAACCCCTCTCCCTCTCCATAATTTTGGCAGCAACAAACTCTCCATAGCATCAATAGATCATCTCCTCTATTGCACATCTCTCCATCCTTCACAAAAACTCATCTCCTCCACCATACATCCCCGAAACCACTCAAAATAAACCCTAAAAAACTCTATCTCCCCCATCCAATCCTCTATAGCCATTATCAACTCTTTCATACTCACCAAGAGAGGATTAGCAAGTAAGGATAGCGGAAAAGATTGGAGCTTTGGTGAAGAGAAGTCATCATCACCCTTTCTAGCAAGGATCTTTAGTAAGAACCCAAATCTTTTCTTCTAAAAACATTTGCTAAAATTCTGTAGAAAATATATTATTAATTCTATAGAAATCATATTTTGATGGCTTTTGTTAGGTATAATCATCCATAAAGGTTTCATAAAATATATGCGTAATATTCATGTGTCGGTATGATCAAAATTAACCCCATTGTAAAGGAACTATGAGTTATTTGTACCTATTTTCGAAACTGAATTTTATGTGTATTCATATACATAAATTAGGATCTTTAAGTATTTTTCTACGATTTTAGCAACTCAAATCTGGTCGAAAAAATTGTAGGTCAAAACTAGCTAATTTCGGGTAACCGGCTGACCTAGAATGTTCCAAACTTGTAGTATAACTCAACCCTTATACCTATGATATTATTCTATGAAATAAATTATTTTATTGCTGTTTAAAATATATTTTTGGTTATTTTAGCAATTTTGAGTCATTAACTATGTTCCGGGTGTGTTTCGGGTAGACTAGCTGACTTATTAATCAACTAATCATAAATGTCTTTAGAAATATTAATTCTAGAATTTCAGAGATAAATCTGTAGAAAATTATTTTAAATATTATTTTTATGATTTTTAAGTATGTTATTGAAGTAGGGGCATAACCGACTAATTAAAAGTTAGAAATCCTAAAACTGTGTTTCGATGTCTCGTGGAACCTGTGTGTGATTGTATGGATCTAAATGGTTCCACAAGAGGTCGAATATAATTTTAACACATTACTTTGACTAATTAAGTCGTATCGTAAGTTTCATAAGTAGTGACTTAATTTAGTTAATTAACTATCTAGGAGCGTCGGGTTCCGGAGGCGTGGACGCGGGAGCGGCATTTCATATTTACAGCACGAAATCAGGCAAGATACCTTGCCATAATTACTGCTTACATTTAGTTGTATTTTATTATTCTGTTATTATTTTCAGTTATTTATTTTTCTTCTTGCTTGTGGACCTAGAGTTAAGAGACTTCCGTCAATAGAATGCATGTCATTGACTTTGTCACAATTGTATCATGAGTTGTGAGTATCATTTAGTGGTCACTTGCGTGTTGGCTGATCACCCATGCACATGCATAGGAATAACTGTCAATAGATGCATGTTAGAAGACTTGACAGTTATTGAATATAAATCGTGTTGTGGAAACGACATGTGTTGGTGTGTCGTGGTTATGATGCATGTATAGTATCATTGGGGGAGAGGGGACAACTACTAGCATAGGGGCTACATTTACTTTTTACACACATTATGGGTGATAGTGACTTGGATGAGCACTACGTGCTGTCCGGCCGATAGTGTCTCGGATGAGCGCTACTTGACGGCCACTCTTTATTACTTGCTTGCGTGAATTCGTTACAGCCCCTGCGTAGAACGTTGTCCTCAAAGTGTATATCACATAGATGGTTAGGTACCCTGTTGTGTTGTAGTTTATAGTATTTTTTTACTTATGCAGTTACATGGCATGTTCTTCCTGTATCTTGTTACGTCCCTCTGAGGACCTGGTTATCTCTCCAGGTGTATGCTTTCATGATTTACTGCAGGTGTTCTAGCCAAGGCCGTGATCTTCTTCCTTCCTTCGAAGAGAATTGTGCTTGGTTCGTTTGATATTTTATCGATTCACTTCTTGTACATTTTATTTTGAGATAGTTGGTAGTGGACTTTGTCTCCGCCCAACGATTGTACAAATGACTTTAATAAGTTGATTTTATGATATATTGGTTTGTGGATGAGATTAGCTTCATGGTTACTATATTTTATAGCTTATGTGTACATACGAGATATCCATATATTGGAGTATACTTTGTATGTAGACAGCTGGCATGATACGTTTCTAGTCCTACGTATTTTGGGACTGGGACGTTACAGTCTTAACCCGTACATTGGTAGTTAGGCGATGACGTCCTGTTGTAATTTCACATAAACAAGAATGTCGATTTTCTAATGTACTAACTTTAACTATTTCGCCAAACCAATGAGTTTGACATATACTTGCAATTGCAATTCGGTTGATCACAAGTATATATAATTCCACGAGAATTGTTCATAGCACTAGGTGAACAACTAAAATTATGTTAACTTCCAACATTACTTATAAAACTTCTAAAACTTAGAACGACTAGCAAATTGTTATCCTATAAATAATTTAGGAGTGTTAGAATTATCAACATCATCATTTACCTCGTAATCTACATTTTTAATTAAATCAACACTATTTTCGCCGTCGTCGACATCATCATCATATTCATCTTATAAATGATCTTCTTCGAGAAAGGGAACAATTGGTTGAGAAGAACTAGCACCCGAATTAACATGCTGGTAATTAAAAATATGTTCACCACTGCTTCTATTATCAAATGTTTATGATACTTGAATAACATATATACTTATATACGATGATTGCGAATTAATCCCAATAACAAAATTTCATGATTTTCGTCATCTATCAATAAACATATAGAACCAAAAACAGATTGTCGTAAAGAATAGAAAAACGTTCAATAATAAGAAACGTAAGTTTTCTAAAATAATATTATGATAAGTTGAAAAAAATGGGGTTCCTTCTTCTTCGTAACATTACCCATTTACTTTACCTCCGTGCGAGCATACTATTCTTATGCTACAATCCATGAAGAACGAGAAATATTGTGAGAAACTTTAGCTAGAGGGCTGTTAGAGTTCGAGGATAGTGAGATTGAGAATGCTGTGAGAGAAATGAAAGACAAAAAGAATGGTAGAGATTTGTATAAGCGAGAATGAGAAGTGTGAAGCAGGAGAGATTAATTTTTTCTTCTGTTATAAAGGGTGAGAATCGACATCTGAATTGACGTTTTAGTAGACGTATCAATGCATCGCCAACCGAATTGCCAAACTACATATATAGCCTTTGCCTTCTGCATATCAACGATCACTGCGAGAACTCGCCAAATCACTTGGCGATTCAACACCAACTCGCCATTTGACTTGGCAAGTTCTACAAACCCGCCATTTGACTTCGATCGGGTTCTTTCTCCCGTCCAAACAATGCACCAACTCGTCAAGTGATTCGACGACTTCCTTCTACTCGTCCGTTTAGTTGACGACTTGTCCCCCATTTGTAATTTCCCCAATTTGTTTTGTTTGCAGGAAATTAACCCTAAAAATTTCATTTTAGATAAAAATTTCTCTTTTTTTAATGTTCTAGAAATTGCTGAGAAACCCAATTTCGGGGTTGGTTTATATGAAAAAACCACCCGCATGATGGCTTTCATGAAATGCCCAGAATTATATAATTTCACGTTAAATATTCCAAGATTCCCTTTAGATGCTATGTATTTACAAAATTGACATTTTATAGTACCAAAAATACCCCTTCACGTAAATTTGGTCATATATATATGATTTTGAATTAAAAACTCATATTTGGATTGTGATTTTCGTCTTCTTCTTCTTCACGAGAGATCTGAATTCCATTGCTCTCATATTCAACACAGATCGCAAAGATCGTTTGTAGTTGTCACGACCCGCACCCGCTTTTCGGACGCAAGCTCGTGAGCAAGCCAACTACGTATCGAGCGGACTCCAGCCCGACTCGAGTACGTATAAGCTGTCACGGTCATGGTATCATGTCTAATCTAAACTATATCCCAATCTACATTAATTATATAAACAAGAATGAACAAGTATGGGTCATGGTCTGCAGCCCATTAGCATATTGTTCGATTAGACTCTAAGAATAATATGAGTCTATACAACTAAGCTGATAAGAAGGATATATCATAAAAGCATGAGAAAGATAGTAAATCAATATCACTAACAAAATACCTGAATCATGCAGATGAAGTCAACTACCACATGTTCAGCTAACTAACTCCGTGCAATCAGCTACCTGAAGAGAGCATCAGGTCCTCAGAGGACTTGCAAGATACATAAAACATGCCTACTAATATGACAGTAAATAACAGGTGTGGAGGATAAGAACACTGCAAGAAGAACATCTAAGGACGACGAGTCGTGAGGAAATGTAATACTAGACTTGGCTACCAATCAATCGATTAACCTCTATAGCTTGTAGTACAATGCAAGATACTCCCAATCTATAGTAGATTTTGACTGTAATACAATGCAAAATAATCCCAGTCAAGATTAGCCAATTCTAGTATCGATCTCCTCTCCTAAAGGATACAAAGTCAAGTAGACTCCTATAAATCGTAGTACAATGCAAGATACTCCCAATTTATAGTGTCACAAGTCAAGTCAATCAATCAATCAATATATGCTATAGGTCGTAGTATAATGTAAGATACTCCCAATCTATGGCATGTCTCAAGTCAAGTCAATCAAGTGATATCGAGGTAGAAGAATCGGCTATAGGTCGTAGTACAATGTAAGATACTCCCAATCTATAGTATATCTCAACTGTAGTACAATGCAAGATACTCCCAGTCGAGAATGGTCAAGGACAGATATAAAAACTGACAACTCAATCACGAAAAAAGAGTAACACAAAGAGACCCATATTCTAGCAATGTCAAACATCCTATACGTGCACGTAATCTAGAACAAGTAAAGCAATCCAGGACGAATCAATAACAATACGGGATCATGTGACAATATGAAAAGGACTACAATAAGGAAAGAGAAACCATGTAAATACTGTATATGTTCGGCAAGGTATACTTGCCTGAGGGTTGCACGGAGAACCAACAATGTATCGCCAATCAACAAGTCAGAACGTCCAAGTCATCACAACCGTCTCCGAAAGCTGAAATAAACTTTACCAACATTCTCAGAATAGTCAAATTAGCTAGGATTGCCTGTCCTTACGTTCAATTCTGGACACAGGGGCAAAACGATAATTTCGGGAAAAAACGATATCCGCCGTTGGATCCGCTTTGCACCGAAAAGCGTGCCAGAGTCAATGGTCTCTAAAGTCATCAAACTATATGTCTACAGATTCGGTTTTCCGATACGAACCCAACCGTATGTCCAGAGTTGGATTCCGGCGGGCCGTGCACAAAATCGCCCGTCGAGTCGGACCGTGGGGCCCGCAAAACGGCGATTTTATCAACGATCTCAGAATCAGACCAAACTTGGCATACAGGACCAGAAAAATGATACGGTCCTGTTGGCGCAAGTTTCGTCTCGATCTGACGAGCGTGCACAAAGTAATTGGAGAATTTGCAAAGTACACGATACGGTGAATTTTGACGGATATGCATCAAATTCGTCGCGCACACGCGACCAATTTGAATTCCGTCAAAGCCCACACGACCACGAAGCCGTTACGCACCTTTCGATGCCTTCGGTTCGCGACCACATCGCCCGAAATGACGGGACGTACGTCGTATCGTGGGTTTTCATTAATTTTCTATAATTCGAAACTAGTTTTTTTCTAAAAGTTCGAGACTGAATTAATTACGAACTAGCAAATAAAAAATAAAACTATGAATGGGATTTCCATCTCGTATATGCTGTCAACAAAACTGTTCAAGCGGTTTTCCAAGGTTCGTATTATCCTGGTCGAAAATCGACCGCAAACTTAGGGTTTTAGGTTAACTATGCTCTGTTTTTGAAACAGTTTTCGATGGGTTTTGGGCTCGATTTTCCTGGCTGGTCGTCGGGCTATATCTCGATCCAATCATGGGGATCTCGAAAGGGTTATATTGGCTCTATGTAGGATTTTGTAGTTCGTAAAACGATGAAACGACGGGGGAGAAAACGTATCGCGAAGAGTGGTTGGTTGCTGCATGATGATGCTGTTCTTCCGTATACGCATGTGCGCTAGTTTCGCGCGCTTGGCCGTCGGCGGTGCACGGCCGTCGGGGGTGCGCCACCCAGGTGGCTGGGGTCGGCATCGTAGTTAGGGTTTCGAGTTTCGACTCTCGATCTCTCGGCGCTCTATACATAATTATATACACACGATATATATATTGAACAAACTAAACGCTGGAACCCAACTTAAGGGGCTCGGGACTAGCTCAGACCTGAGCTGGGGGTGTTGGGCTGGGCCTGGCCCTTGGGACTCGGGTTGATGTGGCTGGGCTTCGGGCCTGCTGCTTTGTTCTCTTTTATTTCTTTTTTTAAAAAACATTCTATTAGCACACATGTATATATATATTTATATATCCATATATCCATGTACATATATACATATATATATTTATACGTATATATATTATCTATACGTACACACACACACACACACACACACACACACATATATATATATATATATATATATATATATATATATATATATATATATATATATATATATATATATATATATATATATATATATATTAATATATATATAACATGTCAATATTTATATACATATTCACCCATCTCAATATATCAATATTAGTATATATAACATATTAATATTTAATACATATTTTACCTATACCAATATATTAATATTAATATATATAGCATATCAATATTTAATATACGTATTTTACTTATAACAATTATTTAGAAAATAATTGCCAATTCCTAAAAATATATATATATACGAAAATAAATACCTTTACCAAACATGTCTACAAGGCCGTATTTGGTCCCACTACATGCCTATATGGGCTGGATTTGACTTGGGCTCAATCTGGTCAGGTTTGGTACAATCTGGTTCTCTAAAACTCAATATTATAATTAAATAATAAATAGAAACTTCGGTAAGGGGTTAAGTCGCAACTTGGCCTGGTTTTCCAAGTTAGGATGTCCCTATGGCTCGGCCTTCCCTACCAGGGCTAATACACTAGTCAAAGCACGCCACTGTACTATCCGTGCCATGATTCCTAGTCGTCTTGTACTCCAACCGCTAATAATGACTAAAATCATCTACCGTAATAACTAACTAAATAAACATTTATAAAATTATAAAATCACTATTTAACTTAAATAAATAATAAAAAAAATATTTTCGAAAAATTTCGGGAAGGGAGGCTACAGTAGTTCACTGTGATTTTCTTCAGTGAAACTTTGACCATCGCTCATCATCATCATTATCTTCGTGGAGAGATTTGAAGTTTTCCGGCGATTAGGTTAATTGTGGGGAGAAGATCTTCTTCTTATCTTTTTATAGATCTTAAAACAAGGTGAGAGTTCAGATATGTAGAAATTCATTCATCATCTTCGCATATCTCAAAATTTTTGCTGAATTTGAATTTGTTATAAAGATTTATAACTGAGAAACGATTAGAGAGATCTTTAATCTCGTTCTTTTGTGCTAACATGAAGGCGAATGATATTCATCGTGCTAATATGACTGGAATGGTCATCCTCCATTCACTTGTCACAGAGAATGACCATTCTCCGTGTAATTTAACACGGAGAATGATTATTCTCCGTATAATTTAACACGGAGGATGTCATTCTCATGCATTTTAACACTGGAAATGACCATTCTCCGTGTAATTTAAAATGGA
This sequence comes from Iris pallida, assembly GCA_029216955.1. Classification (NCBI taxonomy): domain Eukaryota; kingdom Viridiplantae; phylum Streptophyta; class Magnoliopsida; order Asparagales; family Iridaceae; genus Iris; species Iris pallida. Next base: position 17,033,283 of record JANAVB010037020.1, read on the forward strand.
GAATGACATTCTCCGTGTTAAATTACACGAAGAATGGTCATTCTTATGTGTTTTAACACGGAGAATATCATTATCCGTGTAATTTAACAAGGAGAATGACATTCTCTGTATTTTATACACGGAGAATGGCATCCTTCGTGTAATTTAACACGAAGAATGATATTCTCCGTGTTAAACTACACGGAGAATAGTCATTCTCATGCATTTTAACACATAGAATTCCATTATCCGTGTAATTTAACGAGGAGAATGACATTCTCCGTATTTTTATACACGGAGAATGGCATCCTCCATGTAATTTAAATCATTCTCCGTGTTAAATTACACGGAGAATGACATGCTCCGTGTAATTTAAGACGAAGAATGGTCAGAGAATGCCATTCTCCGTGTAATTTAACACGGAGAATGACATTCTCCGTGTAATTTAAGACGGAGAATGGTCATTCTCATGCGTTTTAACGCATAAGAATGCCATTTTCCGTGTAATTTAACACAGAGGATGCCATTCTCCGTGTAATTTAACACGGAGAATGGCCCGTGTAATTTAACACGGAGAATGGCCATTCTCCGTCTCCGTGTAATTCTCCGTGAAAGAGTAACGGAGAATGGCCATTCTTCGTCATTATTATACGGAGAATGACCATTCTCCGTGATTTTATTATAGAAGACACCGTAAATGTTACAAAAGATACAAACATTGAAAAATAAAATTCAAACAGAAGGTATAGAAAGAAGTTCTTTTATTACTATGTCTACAAAGGATCTATTACAGATTCAGAAAGACTCATACTGTTCTTCTACAAAAGATCTATTACAAAGACTCATATTATTCTTCTACAAAGGATCTATTACAGATTCAGAAAGGCCTAAAGCAGTCTAGAATGGGGTTAATCTTCACAGAAGCGCAACCCTTATTCTTCTTGGTGCACATACTAGAAGATTGATCTCCATCGAAGCGTATTCCTCTACAAGGCAGAGCACAACCTGTGACTCTTCAAGCATAACGGGATGCTAGACCGTTACTGAGAAGGGCATAGCATAACCCCAACTTTTCGACAAAGCACGAGGACTGCCAAGATATTGTTCAGGTTCGAACAAGGTGTTCCAATATATCTCGAGATTCACTACTACGTGTTCTTCTACAAGGACATAACTACTTTGAATGAAGAGATCCACAACCAACTGATGCCAGTCCAGGGTCCTCTTAAAGCTAAGTCAGGGTCGTGCATAATGGGAATGCTATGAAGATGATGGAGTTTGCTCCTCAAGAAACCCCTTTTTATAGGCCATATTAGCCAATAAATGCAGATGAACCTAATAGTCAGCATAATTAATCTTATTTAATAAGTTCGTTACAAGTGGATGCCATGCCACAAACTCCTCAACTTCCTCCAAGAAAGAATGTAGCAATTAAGACTTGTTCAAAGATAGTCATTAAGGAAAATGCAAAGTCCCACCACCCCTCACACACACACTGAATAAACCATTCTTCGTGTAATTTAACACGGAGAATGTCATTCTCCGTGTTTTTATACACGGAGAATGCCATTAAACGTGTAATTTAAAACGAAGAATGGTCATTCTCATGCGTTTTAACACTGGGAATAACCATTCTTCGTGTTAAATTATACGAAGAATAGTCATTCTTATGCATTTTAACACGGAGAATATTATCCTCCATGTAATTTAACAAGGAGAATGACATTCTCCGTGTTTTTGTACACGGAGAATGGCATCCTCCGTGTAGTTTAACACGGAGAATGATATTCTCCGTGTTAAACTACACGGAGAATGATCATTCACATGTGTTTTAACACTGAGAATGACCATTCTCCATGTAATTTAAAACGGAGAATGACATTCTACGTGTTAAATTACACGAAGAATAGTCATTCTTATGCGTTTTAACATGGAGAATATCATTATCCGTATAATTTAACAAGAAGAATGACATTCTCCGTATTTTTGTACACGAAGAATGACATCCTCCGTGTAATTTAACAAGGAGAATGACATTCTTCATGTTTTTGTACATGGAGAATGGCATCCTTTGTGTAATTTAACACGGAGAATAATATTCTCCGTGTTAAACTACACGGAGAATAGTCATTCTCATGTGTTTTAAAGAGAATGACCATTCTCCGTGTAATTTAAAACGGAGAATGATATTCTCCGTGTTAAATTACACGGAGAATAGTCATTCTTATGCGTTTTAACAAGGAGAATATCATCCTCCGTGTAATTTAACAAGGAGAATGACATTCTCCGTATTTTTATACACGGAGAATGGTCATTCTCATGCGTTTTAACACTGGGAATAACCATTCTTCGTGTAATTTAAAACGGAGAATGACATTCTACGTGTTAAATTACACGGAGAATAGTCATTCTTATGCGTTTTAACACGGAGAATATCATTATCCGTGTAATTTAACAAGGAGAATGACATTCTTCGTGTTTTTGTACACGGAGAATGACATCCTTCGTGTAATTTAACAAGGAGAATGACATTCTCCGTATTTTTGTACACGGAGAATGGCATCCTCCGTATAATTTAACTCGGAGAATGATATTCTCCGTGTTAAACTACACGAAGAATAGTCATTTTCCTGCGTTTTAATACTGGGGATGACCATTTTTCGTGTAATTTAAAACGGAGAATGACCTTCTCCGTGTTAAATTACACGGAAGATGTCATTCTCATGCATTTTAACACGGAGGATGCCATTCTCCGTGTAATTAAAACGGAGAATGTCATTCTCCGTGTTAAAATTACGGAGAATGACATCCTCCGTGTAATTTAACACGGAGAATGAACGTTGTCATACGTTTTAACCTTCGACATGGTGTGAAGATTACGAATGGATAGGAAGATTTGAAGATTTTGGAGGAAAAAAACCTAGATTCGAAACTGAGCGGCGTATGGAAGAAGAGGAAGAATCGAAACATTTTTTTTGAAGAGTGGGGTTCGGGGGTGTTTTCAATAAATTAGAAGGGCAAAAAGGTCATTCAGAACCCGTTTTATATATTCATCGCTAATACTGAGCACGCGATCAAATGTTATTTTGCGGTGGATTTTACATAAAACTTTTACAATTTTTGGGCATTTCATAAATTTTTCCTTTAATTGTTTGGGTCCGACTATTGGCACCCCACCCATTTCTAAGTACACCCCAAAATTAAATAAAAAAAAAAAACCTAAAAGTCCTATTCTACCCCCCGCTGAGTACACCCCACTCTCCTCCCTCCCCCCTCCTCCTCCTCCCCGTCGCCTCTCCTCCTCCTCCGACCAGTCCCCCTCCTCCTCCCCGCCGCCTCTCCTCCCCCTCCGACCAGTCCCCCTCCTCCTCCCGCCGCCTCTCCTCCCCCTCCGCCGCATCTCCTCCGACCCCCCCGCATCTCCTCCCTCCCCCCTCCTCCTCCTCCCCGCCGCCTCCTCCTCCTCCTCCTCCTCCGACCCTCCCCCCCGGCTCCTCCTCCTCCGTTCGAATTTTTTTTGGGTCGCGGTCGTCGGGGATCGGAGAGGGGGAAGAGGAGGAGGAGGAGGAGGAGGAGGCGAGTCGGGATGAGGGGGGGTCGGAGGAGGAGGAGGAGCCGGGGGGGGGGAGGGTCGGAGGAGGAGGAGGAGGAGGAGGAGGCGGGTCGGGATGAGGGGGGGGGGGTTCGGAGGAGATGCGGCGGAGGGGGGGGGGGGGACTGGTCGGAGGGGGAGGAGAGGCGGCGGGAAGGAGGATGGGGACTGGTCGGAGGAGGAGGAGAGGCGGCGGAGAGGAGGAGGAGGGGGGAGGGAGGAGAGTGGGGTGTACTCAGCGGGGGGGTAGAATAGGACTTTTAGGTTTTTTTTTTTTTTTAAATTTAATTTTGGGGTGTACTTAGAAATGGGTGGGGTGCCAATAGTCGGACCCTTAATGTTTATTTCTCTCTAACAAATTTTCTGCCAACCTCCAGCCCTAACCTATTCCTCTCCCGTGCCTTCTTCCTCCTCTCCTTACGTGGGACACAGGAGCTCGACCACCCCACCCCACCCCCCACGCCACCCCCACCGCCCCCGCCTCCGCGTCGGCGACCCCCCAACGTCGTGCAGAAAATGGATCGGCATATTCTTGTATAACTTACTTTTCTTGGAGTTGTATAGCTTATTCTCTCTTTTATCAATTTTTTTTAGGAAGCACGGACACTTTAAAAACCAATGCCATGTTCCATATTGCGTCGTGTTTTATCACATACTGGACACGACACGGACACTCTAAAAATACGCACCAGAACCATTGCCACGTCTGTGTCGTGTGCGTTCTGCTCGTGTCCTTCCAACGATAGTTGGAGTTGAGGTTCGTACACTGAAATTTGTTGATTTTGATCGGATGTTCTGTATAAATCTTTAATCGCACTGTAGAGGTAAGTCATCAGTTTATGATCCACAATTGTTCAGTACTGTTAGTATTGATATTATAACCTAATTGTTAAGTTATATTAAGCCAATTCGATCAATTTCATCTGTCGATACGTTCCAGCAAGTTTGTGATCACTGTATATTTTATCCTTCGTTTGAAGGAAGCATTCGATAGTGATAACCAAGGGAGTTGGTGATCAAAGGTTATTAACAGTCTCTTTAGAGCTTTCGGATGCTATAAAAACTATAAAAAGCACTGACCCTTTTTTTTCCTGTTATGTTTCACGTCGCCTACAAGCAAACAAGGTTGTAAAAGTCGCTACGCGCTAGTCAGGCGGGCGCCGGGCGCCTAGACCTCCTAGGCGGCCACCTAGTTCTAGGCGGTTCCCTAAAAGAAAAACCATGCTGAAAATTGCGGCAATTGTTCATAAAACCCAAAAACATGCATATTCGGGCGTCGTCACTAGTCGGGCACTGGTCGATTTTTAGAACAGTGCAGGGAAATTTAATAGTTGTCTAGACAATCCAGTTTGTTGTATCCTGGTTTGATTGTGCGGTATCATTTTCCATGCGGATTTAGAAGTAGCTAGGGCAACAATCAGTAACAGATTATCTTGTTACTTTGTTTGAATTCTTGAGAATCATCATAAGTATTTGGCCTCAAGATATCATGCATGCTGTTAAGGAAAAAATCTGCACTTTACCATTTTTTTTACCTCTTAAAGTAGTATACTAGAGTCTCCGTGTTGCTTCCATATCATCTTTAATTTGTCGTATATCTGGAGTCCTAGCTCGACCGTGATATGAGACTTAATGGAAAGGACTGGTGTTACGGTGTATCACTACTTTTGATGTCGGTATTATGGTATCAACTGAGGTCTTACATAAATACTCAGGGAAACTGATGCATTTAAATATGCAATTTAATAAACTTAGTCCATGATTTAGTCCAACTGACATGCCCTCTTTTGCTTCGCACAAACATCAATACATATATAGTTATATACAGTTAATGTTTTTGTCTGTTATGGTTGTTAAGGGTGTATTTCTATCTTATTTTACTGGCAGTTACTTGTAATTTGGTTTGATGTTGTTTGCTTTTAGTTTTTTTATGGCTGCATAACAAGTTACTATATTGTACTTATTCAGTTCCGGAGTTTCTTATATCCCAAACTTGAGGCTGTGAATATGGATCCCAAGTTTCTGAACAGAAATGTCAATGAAGGATTCAGTAGCGGCGAGAAAAAGCGCAATGAAGTCTTGCAACTTGCGGTATGCAATGATGTAACTTTATAGTGCTGCTAGAAAGATAGTTATTAAGCAAAAGCTTGGTATCCTATTATTTATCTTGGAATGCTGTATACTATGAGTTAGCGGAAATCTTATTACATGTGCAATTTGCCTTATGGGAAGATCTTTTATAATCTTTAATGAATTTCAAAATGTTTATCACAGGATTTACCAATTCAAATACAATCGATTCGGCATAGAAATTATTTCATCTTTCTTTACTTTGGGAGCATATGATACATTTTGGCTATCTTACCTGTCAGATGAAGCATTATTCTGTTATCTCACATGAACTTTTTTCACAGCTATGCCAGTTAACACATAAACTTGAATGACCCCCCTGTAAGTACCTCTTGTATGCTTGATGAATACAAGTGTAATACATTGAAAAAGGGTGTCACAGTGCTATGAGATTCACACCAATGCAAGGTGCATGGGGATTAGATGTAAAGGGCCTTATCCCCATTTTAGTGAGAGGCTTTCGCCATTGAACCTCTATCCGCCAGGATGCGTTCCAAGCCTTGCTCTCGCACCACACAACGCTGTCTAATACCAGGCGCACAGGTTGCATGGATCAATTTTGAAGGCGAATGATAAAAGATGGGAAATGGGCTTAGCATATAGTAGCCTTTTGGAAGTAAATTAAACCTTTAGGAGAAGCAGGTTTGGTGGGGGTATTTATAGATAGGATATAGATATATATATGATTCTCAATTTCAGCATGAGCTATATGTCTACATATTTGAGGTTTTACACCAGATACAATACATTCTCAGATATTTCTGTCTGTAGGACCCACATTCATTAATTATATATTGCAAGGCCTTGCTCTTTTACGTCTTAGTGAAGACATTTAGTAGCTACGGAAGTGTAGAAGAGCAATGTGTAATTCATTACATAAAATCATTAACCTCTAAAATAATTTGGGATTGCATGGACGAAACCATTAACGTTTACAACTTAAAATGCATTTTTGATTTTTTTTTTTGTATTCTAATAATTAAGAGGCGGGAGAGAAAAAAGTATCATCTCAAATGGCTTCATCAAAGAGAGTACTTATCATCTCAAATTGCTCCCATCTGAGTGTAAAATGTGGGTCATCCGCTTAATTATCTACTATTGTGGACATCCACTCCGACATCCTTATCTCACGGATGACCAACAGAGCATAACTGCATACTCTTTGTTGGAAGATGATGTTTAATAATATTATTCAAGAAACGAATGTGAATTGCTAGTACAATAGTGATCAGATTCTTATTTTGGGTATTTTACATGATAAGTACACCTGATTCTTCTTTCATATTAAATATTAACATTCATAGTATATTAGTGATTAGTGATAAGTTTCATTCTTGGGGAAAAATCCGCTTGATCATATAATCTGTATTTTGAAGAAGCTAATCAATTTAATTATATTCTATGAACATTTATGCCCTTCAAGAGGTTTTGATGCAGAGTAGTGTATAGGTTTCAGATATGTTTCCCAGTTTGCCGATTTTTGTGATTGATGGACATACAATGAGTTGGATCCTCTAAAATTTTGGATGATGGAAAATTCTGGCTGGATGAAAATAATTCTCTTTTTGTTACCCGTCTATATCTAGTAAAGTGATATCAAATGTCATAGTCAGAAGATGATCTTAGATACTGAAGCTTTTTTACGATATCTTTGGACATGGTCACAGTGCCATCCTAGAGAAGTTTTTTTTTTAATATCTATTCACTAGACAAATCGTGACATTTTTATATATAGTATGTTCAGTTTATGTAGTTTTATAATTTCCTGATGCTCAAACAAACTTATATAGTCTTGAATCACATCCTTTAATACATTTCTTTCACTTGAAATTTCAGAAAGGTATAGACGATCTGTTGCTAAAAATCACATTTTTATTCAAATTCTAGGGTTCCAAGGACCTCTTCCTCTCCAAGAAGAATCTAGGGTTTCCGGCGAAGGCGATATCGAAAGGATTGGAGCTGAGTTGCAGCGGTGCTGGTGGTGAGTGCGCTCTTTGCTGCTCTTGTTTTAATTTTTGTTAATTTTGGTGGGTTTGTTGATGCGTACTGTATTTGTAGATGGTAAAGATGGGGAATTGAAGTGGAGGGAGCCGAGTATATCGACCATACTGACAGGATTTGGGAATTCCTTTGATCCCTACGGAGCTCTCAGCACCCCCCTTTACCAAACATCAACATTTAACCAGGTGATGCCGATGATTACGTGTAAATTTAAGTTTGTTAGATTCAAATCGTATGGATTTATAAATATGCACGAAACTGTACGAATAAGACACATAGTTTGACATGTCCTAGTGTATTTGGAGACACAATGAGGCACGGACATGGACACGGACACTGCCAGGGATGGACCTATGACCTCTTTAACTTTTGAGAATTTTCACTGATTATACTATTAAAATTTAAAAGTTAAGAACAATGCTATAATAAGTGGTTTTCGTTACATGCTTGGTCCAAGATTGATGGCTCAGTTGATTGATCACAATTACATATAACTTGCAATTTCGGTTAGTCGTATTAAGCGGCTAGAGCATCTTTTTTTTGGAATACTGGTTCAGAAATGTACCCCTAAATTTTTATATTTCCATTGATTATACCATAATTTTAGGAAATTTTATTAACTGAGAGGCACCATCCGAAGTACTACTTCGCTTTCTCTACGAATAACCAGTGCAATATATTGTATTCTTTCTCTATTATACTCTCAGGAAATATTGCTTATTATTGCAGCTCACTGTGGAACGTATATTGCAACTTCTGCTTGATTTATTCTCTCATTTATTTTTCAGCCTTCAGCTACAGAATGTGGCCCTTATGACTACACTAGAAGTGGTAATCCCACTCGTGATGTGTTGCAAGGGTTAGCACTAGTGCTTTACTTGTTCCGTCAGCAGCCCACATATGATATGATTTTTTTTTTTCATTATACTGATAACGATCTATTTGTTTACGAAATTCAGTCTTATGGCTAAGCTTGAGAAAGCGGATTCTGCATTTTGCTTCACTAGTGGAATGGCTGCTTTGGATACAGCTACCAGTCTTATTGAACCTGGTATGCACCGGCTTCCCTTCGTCTTGTATTTTGGTTGCAAATTTTATCTGATCGTTGGAATATTTTAGATCAGGAAATTGTTGCTGGGGATGATATATATGGTGGTACTGATAGATTGCTTCAACTTGTTAGAAAGAGAGGAGTTGTGGTGAAGTTAGTCTGGACCAACATGATTTTTACACTAAACTGATAGACCTCAGTAACAAAGATGCTAATATAGTTGAAATGATAGACAGGTAAATATGTGTGATCTGAGTGAGGTGGCATCTGCAATTGGCCCTAGGACGAGGCTTGTGTGGTTGGAGAGCCCAACAAATCCTCGCCAACAAATTATTGACATAAGGGTAAGAGAATGACATTTGTGATTTACTTGAGGGTTGATATGTTTATATTTTTGCAAATGGTGCATATGAACAAATTCTAGAGATGCTCAAGTTGTATTGTTTTGGAGTCTCCCTCTTTCAGAAAGTTGCAGAGTTAGCCCATTCACAGGGAGCTCTTGTTATGGTGGATAATAGCATAATGTCTCCTGTGCTATGTCAGCCATTAGAACTTGGGGCAGGTATACTGATGAATGCTACTTAATATTGCCATAAAACCTTCAAATTGCATCCTCCCCCTTATCAGCACCAGTATCTTTAATAAATGGCTTCTTCTCTTTCTTACAGACATTGTAATGGAATCAGCTACTAAATTTATTTCTGGCCATAGTGATCTCATGGCAGGCGTCCTTGCTGTCAAAGGGCAAAGGTTTAGAGTTTTGTGACCCCTTCTGTTTGTCCCTGAAGTTTTTTATTTAGTTCCAAGTCTGTGCACATTGCATCAGTCACACTTCTGTACATCTGTTATTATGCATTAGATGTAGACACGTCTTAATAATTTGTCATTCATTATACTCAAACTCGATTTCGTAGTAGTAATTTATTATGATGTTCCTTTTTAATTACTGCTTGTTTTCAGTGATATTTGTCGTCAATACATATCAGGCTCGTGCCTTTTTTCTTTTAAATATAAGGATATGTTATTGGTTGCATGCTGTTCTTTGTGTCGTACTGTCATGAGTCTTTATGTTAACCAGAATAAGTTTGGAGTCTCTTATGCATGTTTAAGTCCTGCAAAGAAGGATTTGTCTTTCTATCGCTATTTTTTATTAGACAATGAAGGATGTTTTCTAATTTTAGGCTTTCAAGTCTTATTATAATTGAACTTGATAGAGTATGACAAAACTAAGGTAAATTACTCCAAACCGCCAAGGGTTTTATGCCATGATTGCTAATGCCCTTAATAGCTGAACTTAAAGTATCACGACTTTATAAATTACCATAAACCCTATGACATTTCATGCCAATATTCATATTGCCAAGTTTTGAACCTCCCCTCTGCTAGCCTGTTAAAGTTTTAAAAAGACAGAACTACCCTCATTAAAAATCTAAAGGTTTCAGAAAAATTTAAAGATCAACTCTCTGTCTGTCTGTCACTGACTTGTTCTTTCTCTCCCGTTCCCTTCTTTCTCTACTTTCTATTTTTATCCCCTTTTCTTGTCAACCTGGCGCACCACGACACTTATGCCAAACCCAATGCCATCATGGTTGCCAACCCATCCTGTTACGCGCTTCTTCTTGCTTGGCGAAAGCACGCGTAACTGGACGATGGAACGAAAACGATGAAGAAGAACCATATGGTATTGTGACCTGCCGGCCTTGGTGTTGTGCTTTATCGCAGGCGCGAACGCTTCTCGGATCGGGAGAAGTACCGCCTATTTCTTTGATTAAACTTTTCTTTGATAATCTTCTCAGAATTTCCACCTCTATATATAGATAGAGGATGGCTACAATTGCTAACCATAATTTGTTGGAAAAGAAACTAATTAATTACTAATAATATCTTTCCTTGAAAGGGAAGATATTTATTAGCAATATCTTCTTTGAAAGAAAACTAATTATTAATTACTAATAATATCCTTCCTTGAAAGGGAAGATATTATTAGCAATATCTTCTTTGAAAGGAAACTAATTATTGCTAATGTTATTAAAAATATTGTCAAGTCGTGCCACCGGCTAGGTCTGGGCAACCCTAGCTGGGTTTTGTGTGTCTTTCTTCTTGGCCGATCCATGTGAGTAACGGGTAAAGGTTCGTCTGAACCGACTCGTAATAATACTTCATCCCTTCAAACCCATTCCTCGCGCTGGAAGCCGGGATGAAGACGCTCGAGGGTGTCGTGTTGGACCCATGTAGCATAGTCAGCGGTTTCTTCCGTCCAGCGAACCAAGTACTCCCATTTGTCAGCAACCATCCGAGTATCAAGTATCGCCGTCGGGACCGGGTGTTCGCTTGGTGTGAGGTCGACGGGTAAGACTGTTACTACCATCGGTGGTGGACCACAGAATGGCTTCAGCAAGAAGACAGAAGACGTGAAGGCGGGTCTGGAGAGGTGGTTTGTAGCTGGTATGGATGTCCGTAACCGTGAGGGACTGATCATCGTGACGGGAGAGGCCCGAGAGCAGGATGTCACGGTCCTGGAAGATGAAGCGCATGGTGAGGTGTCGGAAGTCCCACCCGATCTCGCCCAGTGTCTTGGGCCATTCGATGTCTAAAACGACGTCAAAATGATCGAGATGGATGACCATGAAGGGGCTGCGAAGGCATAGTCTGCCACTGTAAAGGTTAGTATGCCGAGCTCCCCGAAGCAAGGCATCTCCCTTCCGTTTGTAACTCGGACCGTTCTTGCTGCACCTGGTATCGTGCGCAAGCCGAGTCGTTGTGCAGCATAGCAACTAACAAAGTTATGAGTGCTCTTTGAATCAACTAAGCAAAGAAATATCACCTCGTGGATCTGAATGAGAAGCCTCATCGTCCCCCCTTTATGGTCATGGACGGCTAAGGCGGAGATTGACGGTCGGCCGTCCTCGTCGAACTCTTCCCCTAAGAAATCGGCCTCTTCGGCTTTCGGTACTTCTAGATAAAAGAGATACTTACAGCGGTGTCCGGGGGAGAAGGTCTCATCGTAGTTGAAGCAGAGTGCCTTCGCTTTGCGCTTGGCCATCTCAGCTGCGTTGAGTCGATGGGGAACCGGTCTGGACGCCGACGAGCCAGCGGAAGTGGCCTGGACGGTCGTCCTTGGGGTGCTGGCCGGCCCTGCCGTGGAGAGCCCTGGAGCGTAGGACCCACCGCTAGAGGCCAGTTTGCTGAAAGAGGGACCCGGGAGGGCCGGTCTCTGTTGGGGTGCCGCGTAGCGCGCGGACGGGAATCACTTACCGCGATTGAGGCTTACGGAAATGGCTGGGTTGTCGCCTTCCGTCCACCTATGCTCCGCCTCGCGCGTGTACCGCATGGCCTGTGCGAGGGTTAATGGCCGGTCGCGGTGCACATCCTGGCCCATGTTTGTCGTCAAGCTGGAGATGTTGATGTCGATCTCCTCGTCGTTGGACAAGCACGGAACTCGAGACGGCATAAATTGAAATTCTTGGTTGAAGTTCGCGACCGTGCCTATCTGCTTGAGGGATATGAGATCCCCCAACGCCCCGTGATGCGTGGGAATGTTGAATCGGATGAGAAGCTCGTCATACAACTGCCCCAGTCGATCCAGCTTACTCGTCGTTGCCACCCGTCGAGCCAAGACTGAGCCTCGCCTTCAAGTTTGAGTCCCACCATCCGGACTCGCTTATCCTCAGGAATGCGGTGGAGTTTGCAGAGCCGCTCGCAATGACGCATCCAAAGTAAAGGATCGCTGGTGCCGTCGTAAGATTGCAAGTCGAGATGTGGAAAGCGCGGTAGCCAGCGTTCCTCGCCGATGTTGCCTCGGTCTCCACGACGCTCGCCCCCCCGTAGAAGTGGCAAGGGTCGGGCGGACGGCGATATCTTTCGTTGTCGCGGAAGGGGTCGCGGTAGTAGTCGTGGCGGAAAGGAGCCTGCGCAGGGGTTCGTCGTAATGAACTCCTCCTTGCGGGAGGAAATGGGTTTTTTTTATGTGGTGGGGTGGAGGGAGGACCCGCGGGGGGCTGTCGGAGCAGTGGATGGCCCGCGGGGGGCTGTCAGGCCCAGGGGGGGCCTATCGTCAGCGTGCGGATGCCCTGCTGTGGGCTGCCGCTGCTGTGCGGGCCCTGCAGGGGGGTGGGGCATCGCGGCCGGTTATGGTGGTTGTCGGGTTCGCGAGCAACGCGTTGATTTTTGTGGCGAGGTCGGCAATAGAGGTGTTGATGGAGGCGTGGGTTGCCGCGGTACTCGCGGCCTGGACGTCGAGACGATTGCGGATGGCATCGACTGTAGCCTCGAGTCGAAGGAGGCGTTCGTCGTTGGATGGTGGTGTAGGTGCCATGAGGTTGGGGGATCAATCGGCTCTGATACCAATTTGTTACGTGCTTCTTCTTGCTTGGCGAAGGCACGCGTAACTGGACGATGGAACGAAGACGATGAAGAAGAAGCCATCTGGTCTTGTGACCTGTCGGCCTTGGTATTGCGCCTTATCGCAGGTGCGAACGCTTCTCGGATCGGGAGAAGTACCGCCTATTTCTTTAATTAAACTTTTCTTTGATAATCTTCTCAAGAGAATTCCCACCTTTATATATAGATAGAGGATGGCTACAATTGCTAACCATAATTTATTGGAAATAAAACTAATTAATTACTAATAATATCTTTTCTTGAAAAGGAAGATATTTATTAGCAATATCTTTTTTGAAAGGAAACTAATTATTAATTACTAATACTATACTTCCTTGAAAGGGAAGATATTATTAGCAATATCTTCTTTGAAAGGAATAATTATTGCTAATGTTATTAATAATATTGTCAAGTCGTGCCACCGGCTAGGTCTGGACACCCTAGCCGGGTATTGTGTCTTTCTTGTAACAGGTAAAGGTTCGCCCGAACCGACCCGTAACACATCCAGTGTATGTACAGCCCAATTCTTACTATAGAAATAGTAGACTCAAATAAAAAAGAGATCCATCACGCTATGAGGCTTGCAACCTTGCTGATTGGGTTTCATTCAAATTGGAACCACATCCGTATTGGATATGTGACCTTGCTGGAATCAGGCTGCAATCTCCATGTTTTCAAACTCAATCTGAATATAATATGAACCCTTTGCTCTGATAATCCAATTTAAAATGACCAGGTTGTCATTTGGTTATGTAACCACTAGGATTTGAAATATGACTGATTTTAGAAGATTCTTCATCCAAAGATCTGATTTTCTGGAGAGGTAATTGTTCTCTTTAGAGGAGGGAATGGTCTGTTCCTCTGGTTTTGAGGTAGATGATGACATTTTTGCAAATGACTCTTCTGGCTTTGACCATTTTTTTTGGAGGTCTTTTCTCAAAAAACTATCAATACACATTTCTTTAAAATGACTATCTATCTATGCCCACCTGTATAAAGACAATTACAATTCTAATGAAACTATAGTTGCACTCCAAGAGGAATAAATTCTAATCATGATCTAGTTAGCATCCTGTAGGTATACATGACAAAAAGGGTTCTACCTACCGCCAACTGACTTTATAGGTTGTATGGCAATGTCCTCTCTAGCTCATAAGCTACGCTGGTTTGGAATTTGGTACCAGGTGAATAGTTGGTCTTTGGTTCATAGTCAAACATAAGCTTTGCCAATTTTTGTATGGAGCTCTTTGTGCTCCATAGTCGACCTCATTCGGATGGTGAATGGGTTGGGTGATGCTGTGCAGCGTGCTTCTTGGAAGTGTGGCCACGATGATTGTTGTGGATGCTGCCGCATTTGTTTGCATTGGAAACTCGACATCAATTGCTGTTGTTCCGGTAGGAACAACCATGCCTTTTGCATCAAGGGGCTCAATTGGGTCAAAGATAGTGGAAGAAACTGGTGGTGTCTCTCATGTTGATGCTGCTGGAGTTGACAAAGTTGCCTAATGGCTACACCACCTAGTTGAGACTCTAGTACTTCTCTAATCATAAGGTTCTCAACTCCACAAATGAGGTGGTCAACTGCTGCATCACTCTTTAGAATTTCTTGATGTTGTTAGTCATTTATACTTGTAAAGCCTACTTTTTTGTACTTCACCTTTTTCTTTTCCAATAAACCCCCTTTTTTTCCTTGTTGCTCCAACACATAAAAATCCTTTAGGACCCCTCTGAGACCCTATCAAAACCCACGTAAACCATCAAGATTCTTGATCCAAAGCAAGAACATGTTTGGGAGATTCCAATTTGACACGATTCAAATCACATCTTTGTAAGAACGAGATGAATCCACCTTTGATACACCTGCGAAGCTTTTCATGCTCAATGGTGTCATTTCTTGATCTAAACTTACATTTTTTAACTATATAATTGTATCTCGTGTTAGATTTCTATAAGGGTTACTTATGGATGCTTTCTTGCTATCTATCTCATTTTGCATGTTTGATTGCATCTCATATAGATTAGAATCATAAGATCATTCCTAATATTGCATGTTTGATTGCGTCTCATATTAGATTAGAATCATAAGATCATTGCATAATCTGACTTTATTCTTTCATATAATTTTTCATTGTAAGTTGTTGCAAGGTTGTTAATTCCATTTCCGTCATTATATATATATATATATTTTGGAAAAAGGGTAAATTTTATTCCAAAGGAAAAGCCATAATCTTACAACATACAATCAGAGTGGGACTCCCACTCATCAATTCTCCATAGCATTTACATCAAACTCGATGTTATGGAGAATGCTAACCGGAGGGGTGACCAGCCCCTCAAAAATCCGACGATTTCGCTACCGCCAAACATGCCAAACTGAAGCAGCCAGTCTAACTCTGGCCGTCCGGAACCAGTCATGCCCTCGACCCCTGCTATCCCGGATGACCGTTATGATGTCCCCAATTCCTTTCCCGGAGACGCACACTCCCAATACTTGACTCTGCTCCGACCAGATCTGCCATGCCAGAGTGCACTCGAAGAACATATGCTTTATAGATTCAGGCTCCAACCAGCAAAGCAAACACTTGGGATCCGGAACCGACACTCCAAACAAACTCAGGCGATCCCTAGTCAAGAGGCGGCCCAGCAGTAGTTTGTAAACACACAACTGCATCTTCATGGCCAAACCCTTGCACCAAACGAACTCAGAGGAAAAGTGCGCCGGATAAGGTTGTAGCAGCTTCGGAATTGGAACTCCCCAGTTTCCGAAGATGCTCCAGTCGGCTCCCAAATCCACCGATCAGCAGGCAAATCCGGATCAATGACTGTAGAAATAATGATCCCACCCAGCTCCTCCGTGAACCGATAAGAATCCGGCCTCCACTCCCCATTTCGTATGATGCGACTACATGTCAGACCGTGTCTGTCCTCCTGATGAGTCGGGGCACCCCTGATGTCCAAAAGCGAACGCCGATCAATCCAAGGGTCTCGCCAGAGGTCCGTATCCGACCCATCCTTCATGACCTTCCGGATAGCAGACTTGAGCACCCCCCTGTGTCTCAAGACAGTCTTGAACGTAACTGAATGGTTGTTGTCGGTAGAACACGTCCAAAAGTTGTCCTGCTTCACGTATTTGCTGTGCATCCAGTCCGCCTAGAGAGACCTCCCGCTGATGAATCTCCAGGCCAGCTTAAGCGCGGAAGCCTCCTAATCTCCAGCAACGGCCTGAGCCCCACTCCTCCCTCCTTCCTGGGACGAATGAGCTGCTCCCAGGAGATCGCATGCATACCCCCCCTCCAAATGAAATCGGCACAGAGCCGCTCCACTTTTCGAATAGTGGCCACAGGAAGAAGGATGGACTGCAGCCAGAATTGGGCCACAGCCAAAATCACCGATCTGACCAGCTCAATGCGTCCGCCAAATGACAGACCGACAGCTTGCCAACCTTCTACTCTCCGCTGGACATACTCCACCAGACTATGGCAGTCCTGATCCTGCGCATAGTTGACCGTGAGAGGCACTCCTAAGTAACGCACCGGAAGATCACTCCTCGCGATACCCAGCACATCGGTCCGCTCCTCCTTCCGGGGACACAGGGAGCTGAAGTAGACCCTACTCTTATCCCTGTTCATCTGGAGACCCGAAAATGACTTCAAATCATCCATAATAGCCGCAAGCTTCTGCAACCCCTCCGTCGAAGGCTGGATGAAGACCAGAAGATCATCTGCATAAATAAGGTGGGTAACTGGGGGATCCACCCGCCGGCACATAAGGTGCGTAATTATCTTATAAAGATATTACAACACGCAATAGGTCTAAAATCCGTCAATGCTGTCGCTCCCTCCTTCTTTGGCACCAAGGTCAGGAAAGTGTGATTCAACTCTTTCAGAAGCTTCCCTTTGGTGAAGAATTCCTGCACCACCTTCACGACCTGATGCTTCAGAATGTCCCAATGACGTTTGAAGAAACCACTGCTGAAGTCATCCGGACCAGGAGCCTTGTTGGGATCTGCCACCTTGACAATAGATTCCACCTCCTCCAATGTAACAGGGGCAAGAAGAATGCTATTCCCATACGGAGTCACCAATCTCTTCGTAACAACCTCTGGGAACACAGACAGGTAGTCAGTCTGGAAATATAACTTAGAATAGTACCTGACAGCCTCGCCCTGGATCTCAGCCGGCGTCCCCACCAGGGTGCCATCCGCATCAAGAAGCTGGGAGATGTGGTTCCTATTCTGTCTTGTCCGGATAACATCATAGAAGAACTTGGAACAACGGTCACCATCCTTAAGCCAGGAACATTTGGCTCGCTGGGCCGAGCTAATCTCCTTCTGCAGCCTCAGGATATTGACTTCTTCGATCAGCTCCTTCTCTCTAGCCGCCAGGTCCCCATTCAGCATGTCAACTTGCATATCCTGCTGCAAGGTCCGCAACTCCCCCTCCTTATCTTCTAAGGTGGACTTGGGCAACCCCTTCACCCAACTCCTGAGAGGCCTTGAGGCGACGAACCAATCGGAACTGAGCCGTCCCCTCCTGACCGCTAGTAAGCCCCTCCGCGACGGCCTCTAGGTAACCCTCCGAGAGATACCAACTGTTGTTATACCTGAACGGACGGGACTTCCCAAGAGACCGAGCAGTGAAACCAACCCTGATGGGGGAATGATCACTCGTCCCAACGGCCAGACCCTCAGCCGGAGAGTTGAGGAAGTGACGGAACCACTCCCCATTGCCCAGAGCTCGATCTAGCTGACAGGCAACCCTGTTAAGAGTTGCTTTGTTGTGCCAAGTCCAGATGAAGCCTGAGCGAGACAATCCCCGAAGCCCCGCAAGCAGGAGGCATCTCTGGAAATCATAGAGGATAGAATCAGGAACCGGGCGACCACCCACCTTCTCCCCTTGGTGCAGAAGGGCATTGAAGTCCCCGATCAAGAGAAGAGGAAGGCAAGACGAATCAGCAACAGAGAAAACACGGGAGATGTCGCTCCATAGGGACTCCCGTCTCCTTCTGTCATTGTGGCCATAGACCGTCCCCAGCAAGAACCGGAAGCCACCCTTGTTCATGAAGGAGATGACAATCAACTGCTCCGTCATCAAGATCAAGTCACCATCCCAACTCTTCGAGTTCCAGCGAACCCAAATCCTGGCCATGTCATATAGAGCCAGGTTGTGCAGTTGGGCCCAATGAGATGGGGTCCGCCGAGCAAGAGTCTTCTCACCTTTGATCTTGGATTCTAAAAGAACAGAAATGTCACATTTCTCTCTGTGAAGCACCCCACATATCTCTCTCCACCTCCCTAGCGAACACGCC
This sequence comes from Iris pallida, assembly GCA_029216955.1. Taxonomy (NCBI): domain Eukaryota; kingdom Viridiplantae; phylum Streptophyta; class Magnoliopsida; order Asparagales; family Iridaceae; genus Iris; species Iris pallida. Next base: position 17,051,723 of record JANAVB010037020.1, read on the forward strand.
CCCCTCACATTCCAGGCGATAATAGCCATTGATTAATGAGAGGTAGGGTCCCCTTGGGCAACTCCCAGATCAGCACCTGAGGGAAGTGCCGCATCCGTCGCTAAGGAATCCTCCTCCATCCCAGTCCGAATCGCCTGTTGGGGAGCGACCTGAGATAGAACCAACGCCCAGGCAGGGTTGTCAACACACACCGCCTCCTCTCTGGCAGTAGGATGTCCCTCCACCCTGGAGGGCCCATCCCTTAACAGGCCGACATCGCGTCTCTTCCTACAGAAAACCTGTCCCCCAGTCGATCCGCCATCCCCTCGTGCCTCAATCTCCGACGCTACCATACCTCTAGTAACTATACTACTCTGTCCCTGGCAAGTGGTCAGCGCCCCACTCGTGGAAGGAAGCGGAGTAGATACAACGAGGCTCAATCCACCATCACTCACAGGATGAGTAACCTCCCCCTCCAAGACCTCCGCTCCACTATCATCTCTGAGATCCATGTCGCAGGGTGCTTCTGGAGCCCCACTAAGAGGGATAGTAGACTCCACCGGAGTTCCAACCTCTGAACACGCACTGGCCAGATGCCCGAAGCAGGAACAGCGTGAACAGGTAGGTGGAACCCATTCATATTCCACCTTCTGGGTAAGCACCTCCCCAGAAGGGATCTCATATTCCACTATCTTCGGAAGCTCCCCCCCTGTCCGAATCTCCACAAAAATTCTGGCGTACATCAACCGCGACCGAAAGGCAGTAGCTTCATCTGCCTTTATCGGGGTGCCCACCAAGCTGGCCAGCCGCATCAGCGAAGGAATGCTCCAGAACCTGACAGGGAACTCAGGGAATCGAATCCATACAGGGATGGCATTCAGAACTTTCCTCTCACACCGAAGTTCCGGGGACCACTCCTTGAGAATGATAAGTCTGCCGTCAAACGTCCAGGGGCCGCCTTGGAGGATCATAGCGACATCCTCCGTCAGTCCGAACTTCACATAATAGAAGTCGTTCTCGCGGGCATAGAACTCCATACTCCCCTTAGGCTGCCAGACACGCTCTGCATACCCCCGGATCTGCCCGTAGAAAGGCTTGTTGTCAAGGACATACAGAACGAGGGTATTCTCCCAGTATGCTGTCACCTTCTGGATCTCCTCCGCAGGGAACGAGGTCCGGAAACCCCTCCCTGCCTTGATCGGTGGAACGTACTCTATCGAAGTCGGACTCTTCGGCCCCACAGGTTTGCAGATCTCCGTCCAGGACCGTCCAGCAGGCCGAGTGGTCGACCCATGAGTCCTGGGGGCAACCTCAGGACGAGGAGACCCAGATCTCTGAACATCGAGATCCACCACCTTACTTTTCCTCTTGGCCGTCGCGGTTGTCTTAGGCCGCCACCCCACCGATCTCCCAGCAGACACCCCCGGACCTTGGACAGAAAGCCGAGCCCCTGACCCGCTCTGACGACTAGCAGCGGGATGACGATCCCTAGCGTGTCCCTGTCCGCCTCCCGTGTTCCCCCCGAGCTTCGCCACGCGACGGCGCGTAACCGTCGTCCATCCTCCTCCCTCCGTTTGGCTCTCCAGGGATCCAGAACCTGCTCCGAATTCGAAGTTGGGGGTGATGGATCCACCCGGCAACGAATCGAACCCCCCCGCAACCGTAGGGAGGCCGCCCGACCCCTCTCCCGTCTTTCCCGCCCCTCCCCCCCCCCTCACCGCCTTGGGGGGCGCCACTGCTCGGATGCGAATTGGGGGGGTCCGCCCGACCCCCATCCTTGTGCTCCCGCCCCCCGCCGCCGCCTGGGGCGCCGCGGAACCTCGCCGACATACCGGGGGTCCACACGAACCTCCCCCCCCCCCCCCCCCCCCCCCCCCCCCCGCCTGGGTGGGAGCTGCCACGCGCGCCTGCGTCGGGGGGTCCGCCCGACCCCCCCGATTCTGCTCCCGCCCCCCTCCTCCGCCTGGAGGGGCTCCTCCCTTCTTCCCCGATGGCCGCACCCCGCCGGCGAGGGGATCCGGCGGCCGCGGGGGAGGGATCCGAGCTAACCCTAGCCGGTCGCACGAGTCGCCCAGGTCGCCAGCCATTATATATATATATATATATATATATATATATATATATATATATATATATATATATATATATATATATATATAGGGATTACTAATTTATGTAAGTAGGGCACAGTTTCATATCATCATCATTGTTTGTGAATCTGTTGCTCTAGGGTTTACTAATTTATGTCAAGATTTCTTTACCCTAAAGATATTATGATGGTTCTGATCTCATAGCAATGAATTTTTAAGAAACTTTTAGATTGTTGTGCCTGCTCCTGGTGAAGTTTAGTAGTGATCAAAATATGAATTAAGGGGGTAGTCTCCTTCTTCTTAGTGGTCTACTTTATTTGATCAATGTGTAACATATTGGTGAATATATATTACTTCTTTCTGTTAATACTGCAGGAGCATCCTGACGTGCCCTGGTTATCTGTAAACTTGTTTTTTTGTAATGTTTCTTTATTTATTTCAATTGCTATGTTATTTTGTCATTACCAGCTTGGCAAAGTCGATTGCTTTTTTACAAAATGCAGAAGGCACTGGATTAGCACCATTTGATTGTTGGCTTTGTTTGCGAGGTATAAAGACCATGTCTTTACGTGTGAAGGAGCAACAGGTACAACAAACACTTGTCTCTAAATTGTTTAAAGTTGACATATACATATGACCTTTGGGGTGGGGAAATTTTAAAGTGTCAGCAGATTAGATTGCAACAATTTAGTGTCTAACTAGCAAGCATGGACACTGAAAGTTGGTGCGGTGTACGTGTCTCGTCGTGTCGGTGACACTCCAAAATACACTAGGACACACCAAATCAATGATGTATCCTTGTCCTAGTATCCATTCCGTATCATGTCGTATTCCTGTCCATCTAACATAGGTGTCTAATGATGATGTTTCTTTCCTTTGACTATATACCAGAATACATATTTAAAATTTTAAACAATTAATCGAAAGTAGTTTATGAAATTAGTGGCATAATAGCTTTTGTATAATTTCTTGTCTTAGATCATAATCCAAGCCATTCTCCCATGGAATGTGGTCGTCTATGGAGCATAAGAAAGCCCTATACAAGATTAACAAAGTTATAATCTCTTACATTGTTTGTTGTTGGTCTTTAAACATGCATTTTTCATACCGTTCAAAAGCTAAAGCTTCTGAGATGATATGCCAGGAAAAAAGTAGCAAAATAAAAACTGTAAGTAAAAACATGTTGAAGAGTATCAAATATATCAAGACTACTTCTTTTTTTTTCAAAATAAAGAAAGTGTCTACAAAAAATGGTTCAATTGTTCACTTGCTTGATATTTGTGGACAGAGAAGTGCACATATGCTTGCCGAATTTTTGTCATCTCACCCAAGAGTAAAGCAAGTGTACTATGCAGGACTTCCTAGTCATCCAGGACACTCTTTGCACTTCTCTCAGGTACCTTAACGGAGTTGACCTCAACAGATCGAAATAGAAAACAATTTTGAACTTAAAAAAATATTGTCCTATTTTCTTTTGCAGGCAAAGGGTGCTGGTTCCGTGCTGAGTTTCTTGACGGGATCGCTAGCCCTCTCGAAGCATATTGCTGATACAGTGAAGTATTTTAGCACTACCGTTAGTTTTGGTAATCATTGTTTCAACACTTGAGCTCTCATTTTATATATATATATATATATATATATATATATATATCACCAAAATAGAGTTGTAGTTTGCTTGTAACTTTTAGAAAGCCCATTCGGATGTCCATGATTGTTAAAAGTCTAATTTATAACTTCATATTTTTCATTGGATAGTTAAATTTGTTACCTATCTCATGTCATCTAGTGTTCACTAGTTATTCGGAAGTTGAAGAAGACAGATTAAACAACATCTGTGTATTACTTTCCAAAAGTTGAGTGGGTGATAATTGTTTTTCTCATTTCTATTTTATTCCACCCCACACCTCACTCCGACCCACCTCGTTCACGCTCCACCCCCTCGTACTGCAAAGTCGAACAAACCTCATTTTTACCAATTTTCTGGATTCTAATTACTCTCCTTGCTGAATTTTCCATGAAACCAGAATGGGAAGGATTCTGCAATATCAGTACATAAAACAAAAATTCATTTGAGTGGGAACCTTAATGGGGAGATAGGCTTTACTAGAGGCATGATTTGGGTTCTTTTAAGTATAAAGCTTTAGTAATATTATCTTTGTTATGCCTTTGGTGAGGTCACACTAGCTATTGTCACGTCTCTCTCTTTAAATAGTTTGGCTTTGAGCCTAATGAAATCAATCCTTTCACAAATTCTAATACGAAAACAGGGAAACCAAGTCATTGCTAGTCTGTTCTCAAGTTTCCTACTTGCTACATAAAAGAATGTCACTGTTCATTCTTGCACTATTGTTTTTTTCTTTCGTAATTTTAGGGTTTTGTTTGATAGACACATAATATCATGGTTTGGTTGCAGGAAGTGTGAAGTCGCTTATAAGCTTGCCATGCTTCATGTCCCATGCAAGCATTCCTGCTGCTGTTCGCGAGGCTAGAGGCTTGACTGAAGATCTTGTACGCATCTCCGTAGGAATCGAGGATGTAGATGATCTTATAGTGGATCTAGATTATGCCATCAGATCAGGGCCCTTGAGCTAGTAATTTGTAGTCATGTAACTTGGAAATTTCCAAGTTGTTCTAGTAAAAGAACATTGTTCTAGAAAAGTGTAACATTTCGAGCCTTCATCTTTTTGGTAGATGCAGGAAGTTTAAATATGGTTGCTGGGATGGTACAAGGGGTCGCATGCTAGATTTTGGAAAGCATCCAGGTTCTTTGAACTATATTGAGGTTGTAATTGAAGATTTTTTTAGCCAATAATTGGCACTTTTGAGCATGTAATGCCACTGTGATGTTAGCTTCAGGTCTTGGACTACAATTTACTCCAGGGAAAATTGGTAAAATGTTTTTGATTCTGGACCCAGATTGCCTAGTCCACTCTATTTATGTTGCTAGTTTACTTAAGTAAATGAAAATACTTAGGTTTTTTTTTAGATCTTTTAGGCAGTGTTTTAAAATTCGCTATGTGGATTTAGTGCGGAGGAAAGGCGCCAAGGTCGCATTGGCTTTAGACCTGTCAATGGATAGTCGAAAATTCGAATCTGATTCGATTCAGTATCCGAACTTACAGATATTATTCGAAATTTCGGATATCCGAATATTTTTCGGATATTATCTTTTTTAGGATACGAATTCGGATATTAAGGTATTCGAATCCGTTAATATCCGATCCGAATTTAAATTGCAAATTACGGATATAGGATTCGGATATCCAAAATTTTATATATATTATAGTACAATGTAAATATATATTAATTAATAGATAAGATTAAATAATTTTATTCTCAACTGACTTTTACATAAGTCGGTTCATTTATTATTTTTTTACCTATATATTATAATATAATTTTATATATAAGTGTTCTTGGAATTTTTAATAGAAGACGAAATGGCTAAATAGAGCAATTTAATTTAGTTTTCGGATATTCTGATAATAACTAAAAATTTTCGGATTTCGGAAATTCGAATAATAGCATTCGAATTTTTTTTAGCTAATCGGATCGGATATTATCCGATATCCGTTAAACTAGACGGATACGAATTCGAATGTCAAAAGAGAGAGATATTCGGATATCGGATCGAATTCGGATATTACAAAAAAAATTCGGATACGGGTACGGATATTGTCCTGTCCGTACCGATAAGCATCCGTTGACACCCCTACTTGGCTTCGAATTGGTATCAGGCTTTTTTTCCCCTCAATCTATTCCCTATTCCCTAACAATTTTATAATGTTTTTTTAACTTGGGTTCTATTTAATATTTCTCTCATCTCTAGGGTCCAAACACTTCTAGAAGGCAGAAACAGTGAAAACATTGGATCAAACTATCATTTTATATGAACAATAAGACAGCTTCTACAAAGTCGAACAATATGCACAAGCCGCACAAGGTTTCCATACGTTGAATAGGTCCGAATATAGCTCACAACCGCATTATATTGTCGAATAGATAGCTTTCGATTCGGCCTAGGGGTGCCTAGGCGGCCGAACATGCCGAATTTTATAACACTATTTTTAGGAATATATTAGTTTTTTCATTGTAATACTACGTGTTATAAACATATATAAACCCCTAATAGGATATAGACCGAGGGTTCTACGAAATAACGTTTTCCTATACTTTTAGGGTTTTCACAATCTTCTATTCTCATCTCTTTTCTCCATGCCTACTATACTACTATACCATACAGTCATACACACTTCTTGATAGAGTTTCGAAAGAATAATTTTCAAATTTGGACTTGTCTAATATTATTTGTTTATATTTTGTATTGTAAACTTTGATATGTACTAGCTTAATACCCTCTCTGAACTAACATTTTCAACTTGATACCCTCCGTCATCCTAACAGTTAATTTCAAGGTTAAATAATAATAATAATAATAATAATAATAATAATAATAATAATAATTCCTAAACTACCCTTTCCCACCCCCACCCATCCAACTCGACCACTGAATAATAATAATAATAATAATTCCTAAACTACCCTTTCCCACCCCCACCCATCCAACCCAACCACTGTCCCACACCCCGTCCTCATTGGTCGGGACCGGGAGCCCACACGGCCAGCCTCCTGCAAACGTGGCCACCCGATTCCGACCAATGAAGAGGGGACATGTGGCACCGCGGTTCTCCCTCGGTCTGGGTAGACGCGCTGAAAGATAAATCGGGGGGAAAAGTAGTATATGTAAATAGCAAAAATTAACGTTGTTCTTGGATTTATTTTATTTCGAAACCACAATATCTTTATCTTAACCTTGTTGTGGTATATTCATAGGAGATTCAAATTTTGAACCTCTACGTAGAATTTCCAAATGCATGACTTCAGGATTTTGAAACACATGCCTGTAAAATCATGGACTTTCTTTCCAAAAATAAAAATATATTACAAAATATTGGAAAATGCTAAGTTTACTACCAAATTCTTACAACCTTCTTACAACTACTCTCTCCCACCCCTTACACATGGGTCCCACCGGGTCCCACCACCACTCTCACCCCCCCTGCTACATGGGCTCCACCCGGTCCCACCATTTCTTCCTCTCCTCCAATCGAAGTCCGACACGTGTCCGATTGTAGGGGGTTGTAAAATTTGGTTGTAGGCATAGCAAAGCTCCAAAATATTATGATTAATCTATACATCAGACAAAATCTGCTGCAATTCTCTTTGAAAAGGTTGGCATGTGCTTGTCAAAAGTAGCACCCACATATATATATATATATATATATATATATATATATATATATATATATATATAGAGGAAAAATATATATATATATATATATATAGAGAGAGGAAAATGTACCTAAGGTCGACCTTAGGTAAGTTACCTAAGGTCGACCTCATTTTCCTCACTTTATAACATTTTTTTCTTGAATTTTTTTTATGGGATTCATCTACACCTTATTGATTGGCAACATACCAAATTTCAAGAAAAAAAATATTGTTTAGCCCCCTATCTATCCCTTGCAAAATCGACGGTGTAGCAGCAAAGTTTTAGACCGTCGATTTTGCAAGGGATAGATAGGGGGCTAAACAATATTATTGTCACGCCCCAGAACCAGAATACTGGAGAGCGGGGGGATGACTCAGCCAGCTACGTATTACGGGTAGATGAATACCGTATAATACGATCAATGCTGTCTAACCAGACGAGGGGGTGCATACTACATAAAAGTCCTACTATGGTCACTTCACATCTATTGTCTCAATCATTCAAACAAGGAACAGAAATAGAGAACATGTAAGATAAAGCAGTAAGACGTCCCAAACGTTCTGTCAAAATGTTTTTGACATCTGGCTTTACAAAACATAGCCAGATGATGTAGTAAGGTATACACAATTGTTATCAGCTGCAGTCTGACTTTAGTTACAATTATGTAAAAGTAAATACAAGACGATCCGACTAACATGTCGGTGCCAAACGGCAAAGTATAAGGTAAATAACAAAACGAGCGGTGAAGTAAAGAACCCACTCGAGTCCTCCTGCGATCATTCCTCTAGTATTGACCATCTTGGAGGTGGAAGTAAGCTGAATCCTCGGGAACCGGCTCTAAATCTGGCCATGCAAAACCAGAGAGGTTAGATCTCTAATAGCAAGTACCGCAAGGAAGCACGATATGAAGGATGAAACCAGTAAATAAGGGATTATAATAATAGATCTCTGTTTGCTACTGAGATTCACATAACATCACGACACTTCGAACCAACCTCCCAACCAAACAAGAACAGAAGTTGGCCCGTCATGTCCTGACATTCTGATCATCTCAGTTAGGTAACAGAGTAAATACAGTACACAAACAAATCAATTTAAACGGCCATCCAACTCCTACGGCTTACTACTGTGAGTCCCAAGTTATCCTAGAATTATGCAATAAAGGATTCCTCAGTTCTTACTATGTGCGAGCAAGGCTAGTCTATCCAATCAATCAATTGCGCCAATCATGTATTAGACGAGTCCCAGCGGGACGCCCGTCGTTAATATACCATGTACAATTTAATAATATAAGCAGATACCGCTCCCTGCCCGTGTGGCAGAACTGCAGTATCTGTGGGAACCAGCCGGCCTGTCGGGCACTTAATAGTCCCAAGAGGGCTGCCATATAAGAACTCGGGAATCCATTCTCTCCATGCAATCATTATTTTATTTAACTTAATAGCCTCTATGTTGCATGAAATTTCATGTCGTGGATCATGGTCATTCAGAATGAGTACTTCCGTACAAAGTACAATATGCCAACTCTACAACGATACCCGTGCGGTTAGGTTGTAGGTCTTACATAACGTAATGCATCAATTAAAACTAACCACGGAATAATCATGCCTTGACCAAAAAGTACACATGCTGCTTTGGTAAAATAAATGAATAAATTAATTAAAGCCTGCATGTATCCATATGCCAATATTCGAGATCAGCCAGTCGATTACAATAGTTCATAGTTCATATGAACGTGTCTCATTCCATTTAATTCAATAAGACGACTAGCCAGTCTCTTAGTTCCATCTAGGAACGCATGATCAATTATAAAGCAAGATAACAATCAATGTTAATTAATGCCAAATTCGGAAAATAAAAATCTATCTCATGAGGTTGGAAAATAAAAGTCTCATGCGGTCGGGAAATGAATAATCCATGCGGCTGAAAAATGAGATTGGAAAATAAATAATCCATGCGGCTGAGAAATGAGATTGGGAAATAAATAATCCATAATAAATATCTCATGCGGTTGAGGAATAAAGATTCCATGCGGCTGTGAAATGAGATTGGGAAATAAATATCTCATGCGGCTGAGAAAGGAGATTGGGAAATAAATAATCCATAATAAATATCTCATGCGGTTGAGAAATGAGATTGGAAAATAAATAATCCATAATAAATATCTCATGCGGTTGAGGAGTAAAGATTCCATGCGGCTGTGAAATGAGATTGGGAAATAAATATCTCATGCGGCTGAGAAATGAGATTGGGAAATAAATATCTCATGCGGCTGAGAAATGAGATTGGAAAATAAATATCCATGCGGCTGAGAAAGGAGATTGGAAAATAAATAATCCATAATAAATATCTCATGCGGTTGAGAAATGAGATTGGGAAATAAATAATCCATAATAAATATCTCATGCGGTTGAGGAGTAAAGATTCCATGCGGCTGTGAAATGAGATTGGGAAATAAATATCTCATGCTGCTGAGAAATGAGATTGAGAAATAAATATCTCATGCGGCTGAGAAATGAGATTGGAAAATAAATATCCATGCGGCTGAGAAAGGAGATTGGGAAATAAATAATCCATAATAAATATCTCATGCGGTTGAGATGCGGTTGAGGAATAAAGATTCCATGCGGCTGTGAAATGAGATTGGGAAATAAATATCTCATGCGGCTGAGAAATGAACCCATCTTCTCAGAAAATCTGAGAAGGATGGTCATGGAACCCTTGGCTTCCAAGCTCCATAAAACCTTCACCGTAAGTCCAAATTTGGACTTCCATAGGTCAAAATAGGGTAGAACGAAATTCTCTACGACATGGAACCATCAAAACTTGAAGATAATAAAGTTTACTAGATCAAAACCTAAGAAATCCGAAAATGCATCAATCTTAGATCTACAACAAATAAGCCATAGAAATTGAAAATGCTAAGTACTAAAGAGACTTGGAATCAAATAAGGAAGATGATGGAATAATAATAATGGGAATCCATCAAGAAGCAAGTTGGCACTTGCCTAGCTCTCTTAGGTCGGTGGAAGAGGAGTTATGAGGAAGAAGAAGATTAATGGTGAAGTAATGAAGAGAGAGAAAGGGGGATGGGCTTTAAATGGAAGGGATGGTGGTAGGTGGGGGTCTAATCTGGTTCATGATGAACCCACAAATAAACCAATCTAAGCCGATCCTAAAGCAAGGCTAAAGCAGAGTATAAACGCAGAAATAAAATTGCAGGAAATTAATTAACATAAAATTAAAGGAAATTAAATACAGAGTAGTACATGGTAAATATTAAAATAAATACTTTTAAACAGTGCATGTATTTAAAATACGTATTCTGGGAACGGGGAGTGACATCTCTACCCTCCTTAGAAAAATTCCGTCCTCGAAATTTCAAATCCAAGCAGGATAGAAACATCGGGGCTAAACTAATCTAAGTACAGGCAATTCAATCAAGCAATCATTCTATATTTAACAATCTACGATATCAAGCAATTCTATCCATAAGGTGATAAGCATGAGGAATCAAGACAATCAAGGTACACAGAAAAAGATATACCTTGTGAGTCAAACAGGTATGGATACCGTGATCGGATATCATCCTCACGTTCCCACGTTGACTCTCCTAAAGAGTGATGACCCCAAGCAACCCGGACAAGGCTAATTGTTCGGTTCTTGAGTATCTTCTCTCTTCGATCCAAAATAGACACAGGCTGCTCCTCGTAAGACAGGTTGGTTCCAACAACCAGCTCAGAATGATGGAGGATATGGCTTGGGTCCGATACATACCTTCGCAACTGAGATACATGAAACACGTCATGCACCTCTCGTAACGAAGGTGGAAGGGATAAACGATAAGCGACATCGCCTATCCGATCAAGGATAACAAACGGGCCTACGTACCGCGGACTCAACTTCCCGCGAACGCCAAATCTAATGACCCCACGGGTAGGTAAGATCCGCAAGAACACGTGGTCCCCAACAGAAAACTCTAGCGGCCTACGATGCTGGTCCGTCCAATAACGATGCCGATCTTGCGCAACTCGAAGTCGCTCTCTAATTTCCTTAACCACTTCAACTGTTTGGACAATCATTTCCGGACCTAACATCTTTCTCTCCCCGATATTATCCCATGCTAGTGGCGATCTACACTTCTTACCATATAGTGCTTCAAATGGCGCCATCTGGATACTGGCTTGATAACTGTTGTTGTACGAGAACTCGACTAAGTGCAGGTGGCTCTCCCAAGACCCTCCAAAATTCAAAGTGCAAGCCCGCAACATATCTTCTAAAGTCTGGATTGTTCTTTCTGATTGCCCGTCCGTCTGTGGATGGTAAGCCGTGCTAAATCTTAATTTGGTACCTAGACTATGATGTAAGCTCTTCCAGAAATGTGATGTAAAGTGAGTATCTCTATCTGACACAATACTGACAGGGACTCCATGCTGCCTGACTATCTGCTGCATATACAACTCTGCCAACTTTTCTGTAGATTGTCCTACTCTGAAAGGAAGAAAGTACGCCACCTTTGTAAGCCGATCTACTATCACCCAAATAGCATTTTTACCACTTGGTGATCTCGGTAAACCGGTCACAAAGTCCATTGTAATATGTTCCCATTTCCATTCCGGAATAGGAAGCGGTTGCAATAATCCGGCTGGCCTCTGTTGTTCTGCCTTCACTTGCTGACATACCAAGCAACGAGAAATAAATCTAGCTATCTCTCTCTTTATCCCGTTCCACCAGAAGTGCTGCTTGATATCTTGGTACATCTTGGTCCCTCCAGGGTGTATAGAATACTGAGAACTGTGAGCTTCTGCCATAACCTCTTGTCTGATATCTCCACTAGGAACACATAGGCGTGACCCAAACCTAAGTGTACCATCTTCATGGATTTGCATCTCCTTTCTGAGTCCTGACTCACATTCTGTCCTAAGCTTCTGAATCCTTGGATCTTGTGCCTGAGCTGCCTTGATCCTGTCTACCAAGTTGGATTGAACTTGTAGACTCGTCAGAACTCCTACATCACTAGGAAGTATAACCTCGATGCCCATCTCCTGAAGGTCTTCTAAGATATGCCTCTGTGTTGTTAACATAAATGCGCCGCCTCTCCTGCTGAGAGCATCTGCTACCACATTAGCCTTGCCTGGATGATACTGAAGCTCCACGTCGTAATCCTTGATCAACTCCAACCATCTTCTCTGCCTCATGTTCAGTTCCTTCTGAGTAAAAATGTACTTCAGACTTTTGTGGTCTGTGTACATGTCCACTCGATCACCATATAAGTAATGCCTCTATAGCTTCAAAGCAAATACTACTGCTGCCAACTCCAAGTCATGAGTCGGGTAATTCTTCTCGTGGTCCCGAAGTTGCCTAGAAGCATATGCTATCACCTTTCCATGCTGCATAAGGACACATCCAAGTCCTTTACCTGACGCATCACAATATACAGTAAAACCTCTGGGTCCCACTGGCAATGTAAGAATAGGCGCTGATATCAACTTCTGCTTCAAATTCTCAAATGATGCATGGCATTCTGCCGACCAGACAAAGGGCACATCCTTCCGTGTCAAGCGGGTCATAGGTGCTGAAAGCCTCGCAAAGTCTGATACAAACCTTCTGTAATATCCTGCCAATCCCAAGAAACTTCGCACATCTGCTACGGTCTTGGGTACTGGCCAACTCTCTACGGCTTCTACCTTCTTGGGATCCACTGCTACTCCAGCTCCTGATATGATGTGACCCAAAAATGAAATACGATCCGTCCAGAACTCGCACTTGCTGAGCTTGGCGTACAACTGGTTCTCTCTCAGAACCTGTAACACTTTCCTGAGGTGACCTTCATGCTCTTCTTCACTAGCTGAGTATACTAGAATGTCGTCGAGGAACACAACGACAAATTGGTCTAAATATGGCATAAAGATGCGGTTCATCAAATCCATGAATATTGCTGGAGCATTGGTCAAACCAAACGGCATTACCAAGAATTCATAATGCCCATACTTCGACCTGAATGCTGTCTTGGGGATGTCCTCCTTCCGAACCCTCACTTGATGATACCCTGACCGAAGATCTATCTTGGAGAAAACTCTAGCTTGGCTCAACTGATCAAATAAGTCGTCGATCCGGGGTAGTGGGTACTTGTTCTTTACTGTTGCCGCATTTAGCTTCCTGTAATCGATGCACAATCTGGATGACCCATCCTTCTTTCCCACAAGTACCACTGGTGCTGCCCATGGTGACACGCTAGCTTGGATGAACTTCTTCTTCTTCAGTTCCTCTATGTGCTGATATACCTTGGCCTGCTCGGAATCCGCCATTCTATAAACTCGATCTGATATCGGTTTAGTTCCAGGTGCCAATTCTATACTGAACTCAATATCTCTAACCGGTAGGAGACCTGGAAGTTCTTCAGGAAATACGTCTAGAAATTCTTCAACTACCTTCGGAACTTGAACTTCTTCCATTGCCGTCACTACTCCCTGCTCTTGTTGAGTTGCCACTGATCTGACTAAGGTGAACTGCTTCATGCCTGGAATATCAAAAGATACACTCCTTCTACGACAATCTATTGTCGCATGACTGTCTTTCAGCCAGTCCTTGCCTAAGATAACGTTGAAATTTCCAACAGGAAATTCTATCAACTGGGCGGGTAAGGAATGCCCGCAAACTACAACACTACACGCTAGAATAACTCTACTAACTCCTACGAGCCCATTACCAGTGAGTATATTCAACCTCCCTGGCAATGCCTCAAACTCCATTCCTAGCCGTGTCGTAAATTGTGCAGATATAAATGAATGTGATGCTCCCGAATCAAACAATGCTACTGCGGGATATGAGGCGACGAGAATGTTACCTGCCACAACATCTCCTGATGCCAATGTCTCTTCCAAGGACAGAGTGAATGCCTGCCCTCGATCTCTTTGTTGGTTTCCATGCTGCAGCCTAGCTTGGTGCTGTTGTTGGCCCCTTCCTTGATGATGCTGGGGTGGTCTATGCTGGTGTTGCTGCATCGACGGTCCCTGCTGCCGAAACATCTGAGCCTGCGGCATTAACGGGCGCTGTGCCAACGGCCTCACTGCCATCGCTGGTCCTCGATACTGTCCTGCCCCTGGTGCTGGCAGAGCAGGAAATTGCTGTACGGGTCCTCCTGACCTCGAGTTCATGGGACATGTGTAACCCGATGGTCTGGATTTCCACAAATCAAATACTGCCCGTTCAATGTCCGACACACATCTCTAGTGTGTCCTACCTTTCCACAATAAGTACAGCCCGTCGGGGGTTGCTGGTTCTTCCTCTGTTGCTGTTGTTGTTGCCTTGGTGGTGGTGCTGGCCCTCGCATCGCCACATCGTGGATACGAATGCCAGGGGATGGTGCTGTTGTTCGGGGCGCTGCTCCCCCTCCTCCTTCAATCTGACTGTGGGATCTCTTCTGACCTCCAGTCCTTGCCGCAAGCCTCTGAATGGTGATCTCATGCCTTCGGGTCGCCGTCAATACTTTTTCAAAAGTCTGGTAATTGTGCCCCTCTATCAATTGCAAGAGCTCAAGATGAAACCCTTGCTGGAACCTCATGGCCCTCTGGCGCTCTGTCGCGACCATCTCTGGGGCAAACCTACTCAATCTGCAGAACTCTGCTGCATAAGCATCTACAGTCTTGCCAGCCTGTCTGAGGTTGATAAACTTCTGTTGTAGCTCAAACTGTGCCACAACTCCATAGTACTTTATCTTGAATCTTGTGGTAAAATCGTCCCAAGCCACAGGACGTCTGATGCCTACTTCCTCTGATTCCCACCAATCACGTGCGAGATCCTGAAGTAACAACTTCACTAGATCCACACGCTCTTCTGTCGGCACCTCAGCTGCGTCAAGATAGCCTCAATGTCCTTAAGCCATGCATCTGCTGAGATGGCATCCTCCGTGCCTTCGAAACGGCGGGGGTTGTATTTACAAAACCGGGCTGACGCTCCTGAATCTGTCCTTGCCCCTCTTTCCAATGCCGTCTGCAACCCTTGGTTGAGTAGTACATTCTGCTATTGCAACTGAGCGTGCATGCGCTGCTGGGCTAACATCTGGTGTTGTTGAGTGGCCATCATCCCTCTCATGATCTCCAGAAGGGCTGGTGTGTCCACTTCCACGGGGGTAGACGGAACGATGGGTGGTGTAGGAACCTCCGGATACTGCGGTCCAGTTGCTGGTTCCACTATTACTTCTTCTTGAATAGTCTCATGAAGTGGTTCTGGCCCTTGTTGCTGACCAACCTGGTCAGGTTGTCCATGCTGTCCTTGTTGTTGTTGCCCAATCCTGACAGATGCGGACGAGGTGCCCCTAAGAAAAGGGACAAGAAAACAATCAAACGATCGGACAGGAAAGATCAATGAAGTCAAAGGATACCGGAATGTCAAGCTAGAGTCGAGAGTAACGAATCATGAGATCATTAAGGGGGAACATGTGTGATTGAGACATCCTATAAATTAAAACACTCCACAAGTCTGAAATCAGACCTGCATGGGCCACCACTAAAACCTTGTCACGCCCCAGAACCAGAATACTGGAGAGCGGGGGGATGACTCAGCCAGCTACGTATTACGGGTAGATGAATACCGTATAATACGATCAATGCTGTCTAACCAGACGAGGGGGTGCATACTACATAAAAGTCCTACTATGGTTACTTCACATCTATTGTCTCAATCATTCAAACAAGGAACAGAAATAGAGAACATGTAAGATAAAGCAGTAAGGCGTCCCAAACGCTCTGTCAAAATGTTTTTGACATCTGGCTTTATAAAACATAGCCAGATGATGTAGTAAGGTATACACAATTGTTATCAGCTGCAGTCTGACTTTAGTTACAATTATGTAAAAGTAAATACAAGACGATCCGACTAACATGTCGGTGCCAAACGGCAAAGTATAAGGTAAATAACAAAACGAGCGGTGAAGTAAAGAACCCACTCGAGTCCTCCTGCGATCATTCCTCTAGTATTGACCATATTGGAGGTGGAAGTAAGCTGGATCCTCGGGAACCGACTCTAAATCTGGCCATGCAAAACCAGAGAGGTTAGACCTCTAATAGCAAGTACCGCAAGGAAGCACGATATGAAGGATGAAACCAGTAAATAAGGGATTATAATAATAGATCTCTGTTTGCTACTGAGATTCACATAACATCACGACACTTCGAACCAACCTCCCAACCAAACAAGGACAGAAGTTGGCCCGTCATGTCCTGACATTCTGATCATCTCAGTTAGGTAACAGAGTAAATACAGTACACGAACAAATCAATTTAAACGACCATCCAACTCCTACGGCTTACTACTGTGAGTCCCAAGTTATCCTGGAATTATGCAATAAAGGATTCCTCAGTTCTTACTATGTGCGAGCAAGGCTAGTCTATCCAATCAATCAATTGCGCCAATCATGTATTAGACGAGTCCCAGCGGGACGCCCGTCGTTAATATACCATGTACAATTTAATAATATAAGCAGATACCGCTCCCTGCCCGTGTGGCAGAACTGCAGTATCTGTGGGAACCAGCCGGCCTGTCGGGCACTTAATAGTCCCAAGAGGGCTGCCATGTAAGAACTCGGGAATCCATTCTCTCCATGCAATCATTATTTTATTTAACTTAATAGCCTCTATGTTGCATGAAATTTTATGTCGTGGATCATGGTCATTCAGAATGAGTACTTCCGTACAAAGTACGATATGCCAACTCTACAACGATACCCGTGCGGTTAGGTTGTAGGTCTTACATAACGTAATGCATCAATTAAAACTAACCACGGAATAATCATGCATTGACCATAAAGTACACATGCTGCTTTGGTAAAATAAATGAATAAATTAATTAAAGCCTGCATGTATCCATATGCCAATATTCGAGATCAGCCAGTCGATTACAATAGTTCATAGTTCATATGAACGTGTCTCATTCCATTTAATTCAATAAGACGACTAGCCAGTCTCTTAGTTTCATCTAGGAACGCATGATCAATTATAAAGCAAGATAACAATCAATGTTAATTAATGCCAAATTCGGAAAATAAAAATCTATCTCATGAGGTTGGAAAATAAAAGTCTCATGCGGTCGGGAAATGAATAATCCATGCGGCTGAGAAATGAGATTGAAAAATAAATAATCCATGCGGCTGAAAAATGAGATTGGGAAATAAATAATCCATAATAAATATCTCATGCGGTTGAGGAATAAAGATTCCATGCGGCTGTGAAATGAGATTGGAAAATAAATATCTCATGCGGCTGAGAAAGGAGATTGGAAAATAAATAATCCATAATAAATATCTCATGCGGTTGAGAAATGAGATTGGGAAATAAATAATCCATAATAAATATCTCATGCGGTTGAGGAGTAAAGATTCTATGCGGTTGTGAAATGAGATTGGAAAATAAATATCTCATGCGGCTGAGAAATGAGATTGGGAAATAAATATCTCATGCGGCTGAGAAATGAGATTGGAAAATAAATATCCATGCGGCTGAGAAAGGAGATTGGGAAATAAATAATCCATAATAAATATCTCATGCGGTTGAGAAATGAGATTGGAAAATAAATAATCCATAATAAATATCTCATGCGGTTGAGGAGTAAAGATTCCATGCGGCTGTGAAATGAGATTGGGAAATAAATATCTCATGCGGCTGAGAAATGAGATTGGAAAATAAATATCTCATGCGGCTGAGAAATGAGATTGGAAAATAAATATACATGCGGCTGAGAAAGGAGATTGGGAAATAAATAATCCATAATAAATATCTCATGCGGTTGAGATGCGGTTGAGGAATAAAGATTCCATGCGGCTGTGAAATGAGATTGGGAAATAAATATCTCATGCGGCTGAGGAATGAATCCATCTTCTCAGAAAACCTGAGAAGGATGGTCATGGAACCCTTGGCTTCCAAGCTCCATAAAACCTTCACCGTAAGTCCAAATTTGGACTTCCATAGGTCAAAATAGGGTAGAACGAAATTTTCTACGACATGGAACTATCAAAACTTGAAGATAACAAAGTTTACTAGATCAAAACCTAAGAAATTCGAAAATGCATCAATCTTAGATCTACAACAAATAAGTCATAGAAATTGAAAATGCTAAGTACTAAAGAGACTTGGAATCAAATAAGGAAGATGATGGAACAATAATAATGAGAATCCATCAAGAAGCAAGTTGGCACTTGTCTAGCTCTCTTAGGTCGGTGGAAGAGGAGTTATGAGGAAGAAGAAGATTTATGGACTTTAAATGGAAGGGATGGTGGTAGGTGGGGGTCTAATCCGGTTCATGATGAACCCACAAATAAACCAATCTAAGCCGATCCTAAAGCAAGGCTAAAGCAGAGTATAAACGCAGAAATAAAATTGCAGAAAATTAATTAACATAAAATTGAAGGAAATTAAATACAGAGTAGTACATGGTAAATATTAAAATAAATACTTTTAAACAGTGCATGTATTTAAAATACGTATTCTGGGAACGGGGAGTGACAATTATAATCACTTGAAATTTGGTATATTGCCAATCAATAAGGTGTAGATGAATCCCATAAAAAAAATTCAAGAAAAAAATGTTGTAAAGTGAGGAAAATGAGGTCGACCTTAGGTAACTTACCTAAGGTCGACCTTAGGTACATTTTTCTCATATATATATATATATATATATATATATATATATATATATATATATATATATATATATATATATATGTGTGTGTGTGTGTGTGTGTTGCTATTAGTACTCCTAAAATGTCATTTGGTACTCTTTTTTAATTTTTTAAGATTCGAATTCCAACTCTACCTCCGCATTAAATATGACATTAATTTTTGTATGAATGGAGAGAGGAATGTAGGATGACATTTTATGAGTGTTAATAATGTTAATGCAGGAACAAGTTTGAAATTTGAATGTTAAAAAAATTAAAGAGGAGTGTCGAATAACATTTTAGGAGTGCTAATAGTAGCACCCATATATATATTTTTACTTTTGATATAAAAGTAGCACCCATATTTGTTAACCTACCAAAGGGATTTTCTGAATCTGTTTCCTATTTCTTTGGGTAGATACATCACACGATTTCATGGAAGATGACCATCTCCATAACTTAAACGAGACGTATAATCAAATGTGGAGTGCATAGTTCTTTTTAATTAGGTTGCATCATTATTAATTCAATGCATCCTAAACTTGATTATCACTGCATGTCTTGTACCCGTTACCCGCTCCCGTGGTTCGATCCACTGATCTTCCGCCATTCAGCCGGGATCTTATATCTCTTTTCGGTAACTACAAGAGTCACTCGAGTTCGGTCATCTCTTTTCTTTTCTTTGTGTTAATGTTTCTTTACATCTGATTCTCCTTATGAGGTGAAAAAAATGATATAAAATAATGGCACTTAATTAAATCGTTCCGATTGTTCAGGAGGTAAGTAGTAAGTGAACATATGTTACATCAGCATCTGTAAAATATATGCTACTAGATCAGATGTATGTCATTTATCTATTTTCATATCCACGAAATTCCGACCAGGTTTTGGGTGTCACGGTGGTCGAATAAGAAAAATACTAAATTTTTTTATTCGGTTTCGGTTTTGGGTTTCGATTTTGGTCCAAAATCGAATAAAATTTATAAAATTATGCAAATATCCTCAATTCTATACATATTTTATGATTAAAAATGTGTATATTTTGAAAACAACAAGTCTATGTATGTGTTTTGAAGTCCAACTTCGATAATTTAACTGCTAGTTCAACTTTGGACACAATTTTAAATATACAACAAATGTGTGTATAAAAATTATAATTTAATTACGATCTTAACTTTATAACGGACCCATTAAACAATAGACATAGCTCAACTGAACAAACCGAATTGGTCATTCGGTTCGGTTCGGTTTCGGTTTTGGCTAATTTCGATTCGATTTCGGTTTTGGAGATTAAGAATTTCGGTTTATTCAATTTTGACTATTTCGATGTAGAAAAGCACTGCCCTTGCAAATAATAGGTAAGAACTGGGGAAAACCTAGTAACAACGAGTAGGTAAAAGATTAATGACCTTCCTCGGCTAATTGAAGTATTAAATATTTTAAGAAACCGAGGATTCATACCATTGTCTGCTTAGACCTTGCCTTCAGAAATCAACATGTAGGAGTTAAAACGAAGGGGACATTAAGTTATGTTTAGGTTCTATTTTGTGCTGTTTTGCTAACATACGGGTATGTATGACACCATCCAGGAAGCACGGATTGTGTCCGTCGGGACACGACATAAACATCCACGCTGCCGTGTGCACCGTTCAACATAACCATTGATGACGACTGGCACAACAAATACTTTTAGAGAAAATTTGAATGGCACCCCACTTTTTTTTATCCTAATTCAAGATGCACCCCACACAATTACAATAATGTAAGGTACCTCTACTTTTAACAGAAATCGTCCTCTTCTGACGGTCAACTGTTTTAACCAGAACAATTTGACGAAAATATCCTCTTCTTCTTTCCCGTGTCCTCCCCTCTTTCCCTCTCCCCCCTCCTTTTTTTTTTGCTGTCTCCTCCCTGCCGCGTGCCTCCGCTCCCCCACCGCCGTGGCAACCGGAGTCCCACCACCTCTCTCTCCTCCTGCGTTCTCCCTTGGCTGCCTCCCTCTTCATCGCGTGCCTCCGCTCCCTCGACCGCTAGAATTTGGATCCGTGCATCAATTGTTTGTAGTATATATATACTTAGACAATGTCATTTTTAGACACGCCAAAATTGAAGTCATTGTAATGTCATTGCTCCTTTTTCAACTTTTTTCTTTTCTTTTCTTTTGTGTTGAGAAGCTAAAGTTGAATGGTGGATGCTATAATGGTTGAAGTGCAAATCTCCTCAAAGGTTAACTCATGGCATTTAGTAACATGCTTTAGGGAGATATCTCCACAAAAGAAGAAAGAACAAAGAAAAAAAAAATGCAGTGAACACTGCTTATATTTATCAAAAATGCAGCAACCTACACGCAGCGGCAGCAGCTACATATATGAGGGGGGCGTGGAGGGGCGGCGCTGCGGGAGAGGGGGGGTCGCGGAGGGGCGGAGGGGGCCGCGGCGTTTGTAGTAGCAGGGGGCGGAGGGGGACGCGGCTCGGGGGGTGAGCGGTGGAGGGGGGCTCTGTGAGGAGGGGGGTTGTCGGCGGGGCGGAGGGGAACGCGACGGGGCGGAGGGGGTGAGCGGTGGAGGGGGGCTCTGTGAGGAGGGGGACTGCCGATGGGGCAGACGGTGGCAGCGGCGGGAAGGAGGGCTGCCGGCGGCATAAATGGGGGAGTGGGGCGCGGGGGGTTAGGTAGGGACATAGGAAAGGGAAGAAGACAATGCGGACATTTTCGTCCAAAGAAAATGGTCAAAGGAGTTGACTGTTAGCGATAGACTATTTCCGTCAAAAGTGGGGGGTGTCATATATTCTTGTAATTATGTGGGGTGCACCTTAAATATGGACAAATTAAGTGGGGTGCCACTCAAATTTTTTCATACTTTTAATTAGCTCCAAGACGAAACTATTTGACTACCATGATGCCTAACGTACTTCCTCTTTCAATGTGGATCCCGAAACAGATTGTGAGAGCATCCACGATAGATGGAGCTCAACAATGCATCTTGAGACCCAAATTTATAATAAAATAGATAAATCTAGAATGGCTTGAGTCTATTTGGTAATAGTAGAAAATGATCCAGCAAAATAAAATGACCTTTGGTGGCAAAGGTAAAAAAATTATGTTGTCAAAAATAATGTGAAATCTTGAATCTAGAAATTGGGGCTTCACCGAGCATTACTATTCTATAAATTGAGTTTATACATTCTGAATGTAGAAATTTTCAGGCCCAGACTATAGCTCATGTGGCTAGGACAGAACCATCATTGGGCTCCAACCGAACCTTACTATTCTACAAAATGAGCTCCTACATTATGAATCTAGCACTACTAAAATATGCTATATTAGCGACGCATTTTAGCGACGGAATGAAATTACGTCACTAGATATGTAATATAGCGACTCCTATCTACAGACATCGTAAAACGTCGCTGAATAGCGACGTCCCGCGACATTAGGTATATTACATCGCTGAATAGCGACGTTCAGCGACATATTAATAAAATATGTCGCAATATATTAAAATATTTTGCCATATATTAAAATATTTGCGACGTTTAGCGACGTCTACTATTGACGTCGCTAACTTTTGTTACTTAGGGCACGCTGCTTCCTTTTTCCCCTCACTCGAAAATTAGAAATTTCGATCTCAAATTTCCCCCCTCTCCGGCGACTCCCTCCCCCCCCCCCCCGGCGACTCCCTCCACCTCCGGCGACCCCTACCCCCCCTCGAGCTCCTCCTCCCCCAATCCGAGCTACTCCTCATCTTTCTCAGGTATAAACCCTAACCTAACTCCTCTCCCTCCCCCTCCTCCTCCTCCTCCTCCTCCCACGGACACACACACGCACACGGACACACACACACACACACACACACATGGACACACGGACACACACACACACACAGACACACACGGACACACACACACATCCACCGACGATGTTTGACAGCATGTTGAGTGTAGACTTGTAGGAAAAATCAACAACAATATTGAGTTAGGTTTACTTTTCTCGTTTGGTTTGTCGAATTATCGGATTGGAAAAGAAAAATAATTACTTTTCTATGTTTGGGTGTCAAAAGAATTGAGGAGTAAAAGAAAAATAATTTTCAATGGAAAAAAATTGGGAGGAAAGTAAATATCAAAAAAATAATTTTCAATGGAAAAATAATTACTTTCCAAATTGAAGCACACTTTTCTTTTCAAATTCATTGACATTTTTAAATATAAAAAATCAATAAAAATTGTAATTTTTTAAAAGAAATAAAATGTCGAGGAATTGATTTTCTTTCTTTTCCATTACGCGAACCAAACGAGGCCCGGGAGAGAGTTTAAAAAGAAAGAAAGAAATGTTACATCAATCTCAAAACAAAGCATAAATATTTTGTTATGATTGCTATTTCCATAAAAGTCTCGTTTGATATTCAAATTCCAAAATATGAATGACTTTTACTTTGATTTTGCGAACCAATCGTGACCAAATAATATGCAGCATGACTAGGCCACTTAAGATCCTAACCCGAAAAGAGAGGAGATTGATGCGGACCATAGTCTTTTTGTTTGCATAGGATTTTTAACTATGTATAGGTTTCTAAAACAGGTGACTGACTAGTGACTGACTGTGCATAGGTTTCTAAAACAGGTGACTGACTGACTGTGCATAGGGTTAGAAATGGGTCTGTAACTATGTATAGGTTTCTAAAACAGGTGACTGACTGTGCATAGGGTTAGAAATGGTTAACTTGATGAGTAAAATGGTGTGGAAGTACATGGGTATTCGACCAATGGAAACTGATATCAGTTGATAGGTAAAGGGAGGGAATTTTAGAATCAAGTATCTGTCAACCTTTCCTATCTTGGTATCAAATATCTGATATGAAGAGGATATGATATCAAGTCGAGTAGAGGAATTGGCTTGGAGCATAGGCTAATAGGTCATGTACACTACCATGTAGGCAGTGAGCTCAGGTAGGCAGAGCCATGCCCCGCCCGAGTTGCACCCCTACACACGGTTACCATGTCTCTCTACTGTAATATACAGTAGGAAGTTCGGACACTGCAAATATCGGTATTTCTTTCATGTTTATCTCTAGTGAAGGATAATTGCCTAGACTTAGTCAGCTTTACCCAGTTTGACTAGTTTGTCCAAGATATTGACTTAGTCAACTCAACTTCACCCAGTTTGACTAGTTACTGTGCTGAACATGTGTGTCCATCTTTGCAGAATTATTTTCAAATGGATATGAATTACTACTTGTGGAATCGTTCATGGATGTACAATCGTCGTCCTGATGATATGTGTGGTGTTACATAGCGGGAGTAGAGCAGTTCCTGCAGTTTGCTAAGGCATTCCCTCAGTACATGGACGACACCAAAATTAAGTGTCCATGTGTGAAATGTCATAACGTGAAATATTATCCAGAAGTGGAAGTGACATATCATTTGTACTCGAGGGGTTTCACGCCTAATTAATATCAGTGGGCCGCACACGGAGAACTTGTGTCTTTAGCATCAGAGCCGGAGCCTTATGTTGAGCCGTATATGCATGCGGGACCTAATTTTGTTTCAGATAATCATGCATACGACGACGGGTGCGTGAACATGGTTTTCGACGCTGCGGGGCCTAGTTTCGTTCATGATGTAGCAGAGGAGGCACCGAATGTCGATGCTGTAAAGTTCATGGAGTTGCTGGAGAATGCAAGGACTCCAGTGTATCCTGGTTGTGGAGGATCATTCACCGTTGGAGGTGGTTACAAGACTGTTGAGCATTAAGTCAGATTTTAATATGTCGCAAGAATGCTACAACCGAGTGTTGGAGTTGATTATAGAGATCTTGCCGGCGGGTGCGAAGTTACCTAAAGACTTCTATCGGTCTAAGAGGATGGTGAGATCGCTCTGGATGGGATACGAAAAAATTGATTTTTGTCGCAATGGGTGCATGCTGTACTACAAAGACGACAAGGACGCAGATGTGTGCAGTTTTTGTGGTGCTGATCGCTATAAGACAACTAGTACAGGAAGGTCTACCGGTACAAGAAGATCGACCGCTTCAATGCACTACTTGCCTTTAACGCCGCGGTTGCAAAGATTATTTATGGTAAAAGAGACGGCCAAAAATATGAGTTGGCACATACGAGAATAGATTGAAGGAGTGTTGGATCACCCATCCGATGGAGAAGCGTGGAAGCACTTTGATCGAGTGTATCCTGATTTTGCTTCAGATCCGCGTAATGTCAGGTTGGGACTATCTTCTGACGGTTTTACTCCTTTTGGTCTTTCGGGATTCCAATATTCGTGCTGGCCTGTGATTGTCACTCCGTATAACCTACCGCCTTGGATGTGCATGAAGACTCAGTACATGTTTCTAACCGTTATAATTCCTGGTCCGAACAATCCCAAGAGGAACATTGATGTGTACTTACAGCCTTTGATAGATGAGTTGAATCAGTTATGGGAAGTAGGCGCTAACACGTACGATGTTTCCAGGAAGCAGAATTTTTAGATGAAGGCAACCCTTATGTGGACCATCAACGACTTTTCGGCCTATAGAATGTTATCTGGATGGAGCACTCATGGCCGTCTCTCATGTCCGTATTGCATGGACCGTAGTAAGGCTTTTCGCTTTAAACACGGAGGAAAATCGTGCTTCTTTGATTGTCATCGGCAATTTCTGCCAAAAGATCATCCGTTCAGAAGGAACATGAATGCATTCCGTGTCGGCGTTGTAGAGAAGGGTGATCCACCGCCAAGGTGGTGCAGAGCCACGATATGGAAGGAGGTTAGAGATTTTCCAAGTTCTCTTGAAGATCCTACAACTGGGTACAAGTGCGATGGATTTGGTAGAGATCATAACTGGACAAAGAGGAGCATATTCTGGGATCTGCCATACTGGAGTACCAATCTGATCAGACATAATCTTGATGTCATGCATATTGAGAAGAATGTGTTTGATAACATAATTAATACTGTGATGGATGTAAAGGAAAAAACGAAAGACAATTCCAAGGCCAGGTTGGACTTAGAAGAAATATGCAAACGCCCTGCGTTGCATTTGATAGAGCAGAATGGAAAACAGTTCCTGCCGAAGTCAATTTTTTCACTGGACAAAGAGGATAAAGTGAGACTTTGTCGGTGGATCCAGGGCCTAAAATTTCCAGACGGATATGTGTCAAATCTGAGAAGATGTGTCGATCCGAAGGAAAACAAATTGACGGGTATGAAGAGCCACGACTGTCACGTATTCATGGAGAGGTTAATAAGTCTGCAGCAGGCTACAGCTGTCACGTATTCACGGGTATGAAGAGCTACGACGGGTATGAAGAGCCACGACTGTCACGTATTCACGGGTATGAGTCTGCAGCAGGCTACAGCTGCCAGCTTGCACACGCTCACCGAGTCTACGCAGCGCACAGAGCATAGACAGGTCGAGCTGGAGGGATCGCAGAGGACCGTGGCTGCCTCACTCACCCAGCTGCATACTTCTCTTGAGGAGAGTACTCAGAGGATGGTGAGTACCCTTGCTGTGCATGGTGACCGACTTTGAGAGCTGGAGCAGATATGTTCTCCCGGTCCATCGACGACGCCGACTCCAGACGTTGCACTACCTCCTACTGCCCTACGGTACAGCTCACACAGGAGCAGTATGAGTACATGTTATCCCAGATGCGCGACAGGGGTCCTCAGTGATCCAGTAGATTTTTTTTATCATCTTTGTATGTATTGGCCCTATGGGCCCATTGACCGTTCTGTACACTGATTTTCATTCTTATTTGCTCTCCATTGTGGACATGTATGTTTGTTGGATATTTACTTTGTGATATTTACTTTGTTGGTATTTTTATTGTGATATTTACTTTGTGATATCTGCGACGGGGATGACAAATATACCTACGTTGGGTTATAAGCGATGATCTGATATACAAAGGAGGTGCTGCCCAAATTTTAAAAAAATATAATATGTATTTTTGTGATGATGTGTATCTGTGTTTACAGTGTATGTGAAATACAGTGTTCGGAACCATCGATAGTTTCAATTACTGTTATATGTTTTATCTTGGACAGAAAGAGCAACCGTTCAGGGTGTACTTCTGAGAGCTTCATTTTCACATCCTACACTCTCTTGGGACGTCGTACAGGATCCCGAGAAGGTGAAGGACGTGAAGAGGAAGCTCTGAGAAGTGCACCCTGAACTGTTGCTCTTTTTATCCAAGATAAAACATAGAACAGTAAGCGAAACTATCGATGGTTCGAACACTGTACTTCATACACACTGTAAACACAGACACACAACATAACAAAAATACACATTATATTTTTTAAATATTTTTTATTATTCTGCGACGTATAGCGACGGATAGCGACGTATAGGTACGTCGCTAACCGTCGCAATCCGTCGCAATCCGTCGCTTTACTGTAGAATACTGACGTCGCTAATATATCGCTGTACGTCGCTAAGATGCTGACATGACAAGCATGCCACGTCATCACATAAATATATCTGGACGTCGCTAATACGTCATACTACGTCGTTAATTTTGCGACGTCAAATTTCGTCGTCCTCTGTTGCTACTTTTGCGACGACACAGCGACATTGTGATGACGTCGCAAACAGCGACGTAGGGCGATGAATGTGTCATCTATGACTAGGTTTTTCGCGACCTTCATTTTTTGTCGCTAAATACGTCGCTAAATAACTTTAGCGACGTATATGCCTTAATTAGCGACGTATATGGACGTCGCTAATTTGGCTTATTTTTGTAGTGTAGAATCTAGAAATTAGGATGAGCCATAATATTGATTCTCTGAAGTGCATGTCCAGAAGAAAGAAAAAAATAAAAAAGTTATAGAGGAGTTGGCTGATGGGGGAGAGGGTGTTGATCGCTACCAGATCACATCTTATCTTATAGCATCATTAGTAGATGTAGCTCCAAAAAAATAAATCTAGAATGGGTTGGATTTGTATGAAAATAGTAGAAAAAGGATAAAATGACCTTTAGTCCCAAAGGATGTGTGGTCAAAAATTAATGTGGTAACAAAATAATGTAAAATCTAGAATCTAGAAAGTGAGGCTCCAAATTGGGACTTACTATTCTACTAAATTATTTGTTATATTATGAATCTAGAAATTCTCAAGCCCAACCTATAACTCTTGTAGGTGGGTTGGGCCTAAGAATCTAGAAATCGAAACTTGGGATGAGTCTTACTATTCAACCAAATGAGATTCTAAATTCTGAATCTAGAATCTAGATTATGGAATGGGCCTTACTAATAGCATCTCCAACCCTAATGTCTTGGGCCATCTCCAATGGGGGTTTCTATCTCCCATATTTCTATGGTAGAAACCAAATTTAGAAAAAAACTTCTCCCAGTGGTGGTTTCTATCCTAATTTCTATCCTAGGCGGCGTTGATGTAGGATGAAGAATTTCTACGAGGGTTTCTACATATAAAAACTCTCATAGAAATTCTCCATCTCTCATTGCAATTATTATTGTGCCCTACATCGTACATTGATCCTTTTATTTTGTAACACCTAGAATAGAAATGGAGAACCATTGGAGAATAATTTTTTGTTTGCACAATTTCTACGAAGAAACTCTTCCAACTAGGATAGAAATTTCTTTGAAGTAGAATGACAAGTAGGATAGAAACCCAATTTTTGAAATCCTCAGGTCATCTCCAATGGGGTTTCTATCTCCCCTATTTCTTTGGTCGAAATCCACTTTAGAAAAAAAAAACCTCCCAATGAAGATTTCCATAATAATTTATATCCTATGTGGCGGTGACGTAGGGTGGAGAGTTTCTATGAGAGTTTTTACATGTAAAACTCTCATAGAAATTCTTCATCTCTTATACCAATTAATATTTGGTCCCACATCATTAATTGATCATTTCATTTGTTGGCACCTAGGATATAAATGGAGAACCATTGAAGAGTATTTTTTTGTGTGCAATTTCTATATAGAAAGTTTACTAACTAGGATAGAAATTTCCATAAAGTACAATAACAAGTAGGATAGAAACCCAATTTTAGAAATCTCTATTGGGGATTGCCTTATAATGTGATATGATTCCTATGTGGCATGACGCACACAAGACAATATCTTTCCAATGTGGCAAGATTATATTCACACAAAACATCCAATGCAAAAGTATTGAGAAGACAATAAAATTAAAAAAAAAAAAACTTCCAAGACAACTTTTTCCTTCCTTCCTTTCTTTCTTTCTAAATATTTGTATTCATAATAGATGAGATGGAGGTAAAGTCATTGTCAATCGTCTAAAACTAGACAACCAACTTCACAACGTCTTTGTCTTGTAATGCCATGTCATTTCACAACTTATTTGACATTTGCATCGAAGAATGATTTTTTTTTCATTGAAAACATGATATTCCTATCTGGCAACAACTTTTTTCTAAACTCACAATTGTATTGGAGATGGACCGTTGTAGGGAGGATCCAGAAATGTATACTTGGATGGGCTAGAGTGGGTTGGGATGGGCTGGGTATGGACTATGGACTAGCTCCTATAAAAAAATCAAAATAAAATAAAAACCATATGAAAAAAAAGGGAAAAAAATTGGGGTGGGCTCCAGCCCACCCCATGTTACACTTGGATCCGCCCATGGTCATGGTTGTGTAGTTTGACAATAAAAATAGAAGAAATAAAAGGCATCAAGCAATGATCAAGAAGAGTTTATGGGGGAGGAGAGAGAAGGAACTGAGACATACATACCATCCATGACTAGGCAGGAAGGGTTTTAGGAGGGGGGAAAGGAAATGGACAAGGAGGAGCCGGAGGTTCTGTTGTTGTTGTTGATGATTTATATAGTCCCAACTCTTTTTTCATTGGCTACTTAAAAAAAACAAAAACAAACTCTTTTGTCATTGGGCTTCGCTAGGCCCAATAACAAACACCTATTCTAGTGGCTCATCTTGGGCTAACATTATTCCTCTTCTTTTTCCACCACCAAATCCAAATGGCTGTAAATCTGTCCTATCAATTCTTATGCAATTAATTCTTCTCTAAAGGGGTGGGCATAATCCAAAAAGTCAATACCGAATAAACCAAAATTCTAAAAATTTAAAACTGAATCGAAACTAGCCATAACTGAAACCAAACCGATATAATCGACTCCGTTCATTCGGTTTGTTCGAATGGGCTATTTATATTATTTAATAGGTCGGACTCAAAGTTGAAACTGTGGTTAAATTATATATATATATATATATATATATATATATATATATATATATATATATATATATATATGTATATATAAAATACAATTTTATGTACACGTTTCTTGTGTTTTAAAGTTCGGCCCATAGTTGGACTAGTTGTTAAATTATCAAAGTTGACTTCAAAATACATACATATAATTTTCGTTTTCAAAATATACATATTTTTATTATTGAATTGAGGGTATTCATATAATCGCATAAGTCTTATTCGGTTTTCGATCTTTGATCGAAATTGAACCAAATCGAAACCAAATAAGAAATTTTAGTAATTTTAAAACTGAGATCCAACTGAATTGTTTTCAGACCGAACCTAATCTCTTATTTGGTTCGGTTCGATTCGGTTTTCGGTCCAAAATCGAATAATGCTCACCCCTACTCTACAACAAGGTTTGCAGTATCGATATTAGATTGGTATCGAAATCGACAGTATATGCAGTGCCAAGTGTTTCGAATCAGAATATAGAATAACTTGGTGTCAAAAAAAAATTTATTAATACATCATTAAAATTTTAGATTAAAAAATAATATATATAGGTGTTATGAAAACGAAAGAGAAAGAGAAAAAATTGGTAGCCAGAACATATAAAGAGAAAATGGGATAGAGTTTGTTGTGGGTATGGATAAAGGGCATCCATATTCGGGTCTATCCAAATCACAACAATCCCCTTGGATGACCACTTTAATAATGCCTTATTAAAATCTTTTCTGAGGAAAAACCCATCTTTTGGGAAAAATTATAGAATAAAAAAGAGTACAATAATATTCTTTAGGAATCCAATTGGATGCGACTTACACTGCTTCATTAAAAACCTTTCGAAGGAAAAATCCAGTAGAAAAAACCTCAACGAAGGAAAATAGTATAATGCGCAAAGATATGCTTCAAGATGTCTCCATTAACATCTTCGGAATGGGTGCATCTTCAAGATGCTCTCCCTCAAATTATAAAAATTGCATGTAGTTCTTATATAATAAAGAAAAAAAAAACCCCAGTACATCTGAATATTACATTTGTCACGCCCCAGAACCAGAATACTGGAGAGCGGGGGAATGACTCAGCCAGCTACGTATTACGGGTAGATGAATACCGTATAATACGATCAATGCTGTCTACTAGACGAGGGGGTGCATACTACATGAAAGTCTTCCTAGGGCCACTTCCCATCTATTGTCTCAATCATTCAAACAAGAAGCGATAACAGAGAACATTTAAGATAAAGCAATCAGGCGTCCCAAACGCTTAGTCAAAATGTTCTTGAGATCTGGCTTTACAAAACACAGCCAGATAATGTAGTAAGTATACATAATTGTTATCAGCTGCAGCCTGACTTAGTTACAATTATGCAAAAGTAGGTACAAGACAATCCGACTAACATGTCGGTGCCAAACGGTAAAGTATAAAATATTTAACAAAACGAGCGAGAAAGTAAGGAACCCACTCGAGTCCTCCTGCGATCATCCCTCTAGTATTGACCATCTTGGAGGTAGAAGTAAGCTGGATCCTCGGGGACTGGCTCTAAATCTGGCCATGCAAAACTAGAGAGGTTAGACCTCTAATAACAAGTACCGTAAGGAAGCACGATATGAAGGATGAAACCAGTAAATAAGAGAATATAATAATAGATCTCTGCTTGCCACTGGGATTCACATAATATCACGACACTTCGAACCAACCTCCCAACCAAACAAGGACAGAAGTTGGCCCGTCATGTCCTGACATTCTGATCATCTCAGTTAGGTAACAGAGTAGATACAGTACACAAACAAATCAATTTAAACGGCCATTCAACTACTACGGCTTGCTACTGTGATTTTCAAGTTATTCTGGATATATGCAACAAAGGATTCCTCAGTTCTTACGATGTGCAAGCAAGGCTAGTTTACCCAGTCAATCAATTGTGCCAATCATGAATTAGACGAGTCCCAGCGAGACGTCCGTCATCAATATACAATATACAATAGATAATATAACCAGATACTGCTCCCTGCTCGTGTGGCAGATTTGCAGTATCTGTGGGGACCAGCCGGCCTGTCGGGCACTACTAGTCCCAAGAGGGCTGCCATGTAAGAACTCGGGAATCCGTTATCTCCATAAAGTTATTATTTTACTTAACTTAATAGCCTCTATGTTAAGCAAAATCCCATGCCGTGGATCATGGTCATTCAAATGAGTACTTTCGTACGGGGTACGATATGCAATTCTACAACAATACCAGTGCGGTTAGGTTGTAGGTCTTACATAGCGTAATGCAACAATCAAAATTAACCACGGAATAATCATGCCTTGACCATAAAGTACACATGCTGCTTTTTGTAGAATAAATAAATAAATAAATAAATAATTAAATAAATAATTTGAAACTTGCATGTGCATGTATGCCAATACTCGAGATTAGCCAGTCGTTTACAATAGTTCATAATTAATATGAACGTGTCTCATTCATTCAATCCAATAAGACGACTAGCCAGCCTCTTAGTTCCAACTAGGAATACATGATCAATTATTAATCGAGATAACCAACTATCATATTATAATGTCAAGACAATAATTAATGTAAATAAAAGCCAAGGTAATTAATCAAGGTCAATAAATGTCAATCAATGTCAATCAACGTCAATCTGGAACAAGGATCAGCCAGAAGGCTTTAGAATCATAGTTCATACGACCAGGAAATCATGCAGCTAAGGAAGCTTAAATTCATGCGGCCGGGACAACATGCGCCCATGCGGCTAGGACCACACGCGCCTGAGCGGCCGGGGTTGAAATAGTCCCATGCGGCTCAGCAATGCCCAAGCCATGCGGCTGAAAAAGGTTACAGTCTCGTGCGGCTACGGTTAATCATGCGACCATGCGGCCAAAGGAAATTCCATGCGGCTAGGGGATAGCAAACCCTATGCGGCTCGAAATGACATACGCCCATGCGGCTCGAAATGACATGCGCCCATGCGGCTGAACATGAGACAAGCCTATATGCGGCTAAGAAAAACTAATTTCATGCGGCTAAGTGTAATCCTATATGCGGCTGAGAGGTCATGCAGCGCCATGCGGCTGCAGGACCGAATGCATATGCGGCTAGCTAAGAACTCATGCGGCTGACTAAGCCCATGCGGCTGGGACTGGAATCAGTCTCATGCGGCTCAAACGAATGAACTCATGCGGCTGGAATGCCCATACCCTATGCGGCTAGAATGCCCATGCGGCCAGGGGACTTTCCGCATGAAGACTCATGCGGTCAAGCTTTGTCATGTGGCCAGAACTGTTCTTCTTCTCCGAATTCCTAAGGACAGAACCATGGAAACCATTGCTTCCAAGCTCTCTAATCCCTTCATTCTAAGCCCAAATCTGAACTTCCATAGGTCAAAATGGGGTAGAACGAAATTCTCTACAACATAGAACCATCAAAACTTGGAGATAACAAAGTTTACTAGATCAAAACCTAAGAAATCTGAAAATGCAACAAACTTAGATCTACAATAAAGAAGCCATGTAAATCGAAACTGCCAAGTACTAAAGAGACTTAAAATCAAATAAGGAAGATAATGGAACAATAAAAATGGAGATCCATCAAGAAGCAAGTTTGGCACTTGCCTAGCGGCTGGGTAGGTGGAGGAGAAGTTAAGAGGAAGAAGAAGCTTAATTGTGAAGTAATGAAGAGAGAGAAAGGGGATGGCTTTAATAAAGGGGTGGTGGTAGGTGGGGGTTTGAGGTGAACCAACTAAGCTAAACCAGTCCAAACCGAACCCAAAGCAAAGCAGAAAGTAAAATACAGAATTAAAATTGCAGGAATTAAAATACGGAAATAAAATTACAAAAATTAATTAACATAAAATTAAAGGAGTTTAACTACAGAACAATACATGATAAATATTAAGGCAGTACATGTATTAAAAATATGTATTCAGGGAACGGAAAGTGACAATATTTCACCCCAATCTTTATCTATACATTTTTACACATTAGTCTCATGTCCTAATGAATACTTGTAAACTTATTGGTTATTCCTGGAAGCTTGTAACTCCCTCTGATTGTTTAACGGTTGAAATCATAGCCATGCACATTATCCGTTTGCTTTGATAAATTTGTCGTAGTGATTTTCTTTAATTCTCTCTAAAATATTTGCAATACTATTTATAAAACATACCTTGCTTTTGGAATCCTCTTAATGAGTATCAGATAAATATCATTCACCTGCATACCTTATTAGATCAAAACATTCATCAAGTTTATGTGCCTTATCTCATTCCAGTATATGTGTAATTTATGTGCCTTATCTCATTCCAATTTATGTATGTAGATGCATATCAGCAGATTCACATAAAATATTATAGTGAGTGAATGACAATAAAAAATTTAATGACAATAAAAAATTTGTATTTACATATGCTACTTCAGGACCAGAACATGTTCTTTTGGTCATAACGAATCTGATTGACGTGACCATTTTATTTCTTCAGGAGATTTATCTCTACAAGTGATTTATCTCTACAGAAGATTTCTCTACAGGAGATCAACATTATCTTATATTATCTCTTTAGGAGATAAATCTTATCTCTTCATGAGATTATAGTAGATCTCTTCTAGAGATTCATCTTTTCATAATATTACAAGAGATCTCTTCTGGAGATTTATCTATTCTAGAATTTATCTCTTCAAACGATTATATAAGATCTCTTTTGGAGTTTCCAATCTCTTTGGAAAATTCTGATCTCTTCGAAAAATTTCAATCTCTTCGGGAGATTCCAATCTCTTTGGGGATTCCAATCTCTTCGGGAGATATTATCATATTTTCTATCTCTTCAAGAGATTTTCTCTTCAGGAGGTACTTTAGTCTCTTCACGAGATCTTCTCTACATGAGGTACTATATAGACCATTTTGATGAATTCGTTCAGGGGTTTCTTCATACACTCAATGAGTCTATCACATTCTTCTGGATGATTTAGTCCATATGTGGCTCATTTATAGATCCTTTAGGGATAACATTGTAATTTTAAATCCTTCAAGGATATACCTGAAAATTTTAAATCCTCGACATTCGAGTATATATCTTATCGTCTAGGTTATCATGATCGAAGAATATTTATTGATATTCTTTTCATGATCATTTCGAAAATCCTTGAGCTTACATTGTTCTTAAACATTTGGATCTCTATTTGTTACAAACACCCATTCAAAACCTACCGGATATATTCCTTTTGGGTTTTGTATATAGGACAAACACCCATTCAAAATCTACCGGGTTTATTCTTTTTGGATTTTGTACTATAGGATCGAACACTCCACGTTTTGCGAGAGATATCTCATATTGTCATTAGATTATTCGTGGTTTAGTGTTATCATTATTTTATCACCATTTTTATTCTTATTTGATAACATTTATGACAAACTTCTTGATTATAAATTTTTCTTAACTATGTATAAAACATAGATTTCATGGGTACCGATACCTCTTTCTCAGTCTCTTATAGAATCTGAGGCATATCCTCTACCGGAGCGATATAGTTTGAGAAATTGATCTTTGGTTCATGACATCTTCCGGACCGTCATGCAGTTTTTCTCTACAGGAGATGCTTCTTCAGGAGCTGCTTCTTCAAGAGCATGATGGTGTGTTATATTATTCGATCTCTTCTTCTGGAGAGCTGAATCTTTAGAATCTTTAGTATTATTCGGCCTCTTCTTCTGGAGAGATGAATATTTAGAACCTTTAGGTCTTACCGTTCTTACTATAGAACTTATTCATTTGCTGCATTTATTTGATTCTTTTGGTACTTCTGTCAGAAAATAGATTCATAGTTGGTATAACTATATATACATCATAATCGAGTAAGCATCTTAATAATTTATTTGTAATAAAATACAAGAATTTCTCCTAATTTAGTCAAGGTTAGATAATGTAGAAGTATGCCATGATACGTTCTTCAGGAATGATGCTTTTGAACATTCTTTGAGAATGATGATTCAAGACGTTCTTCTAGAACGATATTTTACAATGTTCTTCGAGAACGATAATGTATTTTTTTCCTATCTTCCCCTAACGGCAGGAATTCTGTCTTATTAACGTGACAGATCAAAAAAAATCTTATGTCTAGAAGATATAATAATCTAAAGAGATAAACATAAAAATTATAATTCACAAAACATAGATGCCAAGATTACAGTTTCAAATAATACCAACATAAACCATCTAAAAAAAATACAATTTGAAACTGAAACTATGTTACTAGTTACTCAGATACAATCTTCAGGATTGATGGTTTAGAAACAAACTTATCCTTGAGATCAAAGATGTATGCTGCAATTTAGTAAGTGATGATGAAACGAATTAGTTTTGATAATTATTATCGTCATTGATTTAGGGTGGCTTGTCGATCGTGTCACAAAAAATTATATGATTTTTCGGCTTCTGGTTCACAATGGACTTATGATCGAGCTTCTGGTTCAATGTAGTATGTGACTCACTACACCAAAACACCTATATTCCAATGGTCTAAACATGTTACAAAAATTAATTCTAACTGGTAAATTCCGTGAGTATATAGGCGTAGATAATATTACTAACTACCCTTCTAACGGACATGCCCGTTAGTATTTCAAGCTTTCTAACGGCTGTAGCCGTTAGTAATTATTTTTCTAACAAGCATATAAATATATGTAGATATGAATACTAACGGGCTATGGCCGTTGGAATATTTTAAAAATATATAAAAAACAATTTTAGAATTTAATACTAACGGGACTGGGTCGTTAGTATATTTAAAAAAAATGGAATTTTTTTTAGAATTACTATCACGAGAGTAATTCAAATTATTTGTTTTTCCTATATTTCAATAAAAATGTGCACCTGCCTCACAACTTGCACCTGCAGGTTGCTCTAGTATATTAAGGTTGTTCCACCTCACAAAAACTTACATGCATGCTAAGGGTTTAGAGGAAATTTATATATGACTCGACATACATTTTCATATATACAGCTGCAAACTAACATGCATGGATGCATACAAGAGAGAACTAAGATATTAGAGTGCTCAATATTTCTAATGTGCTCTAAACGTTCCAAATTGGCATAAAAGGGATACTTGAGAATGATACTACAAACCTTCAAGTCCAGCAGTGAAGATACGATGACACGATTCACATTTTGTCTTCCTTCAACCTCCTGCAGCCCACACAATTTAATTTAAATAAGTTATTAGGTTCTATATAATAAGCAACAGCTCAAAGAGAACTAACCTTGTCAAAGACATGAAAACATTTTAGACCTGTTTCAATTGCCTGAGTGCGAACATATAGGCAAACTGGATGTCTCATATGCACATTTTAGACCAGAAAGCCAGATGTTTGAACTACTTTTATCAATATAACCTAACATACAATGGCTTTGAACTCACGAAGAAAGACGACAATATCACAACTAATGAAAGTTAATACCAGATGACCTGACAAGCTATAGTGGAGTCCACATTTACTATATTAGCAAAACAAAGTCTAATGATAAGCCAAAAGCTTGTAAACCTTTAGTCTGCTCTCTCTTCTATTTATATTCCCTTCACAGGCTAGCTCAATTAGCTGCAGCTGGTATATTTTCCTGACCTTTAACAAATAAACTGAAAACCCTCAGAATATTTTACTAGGACTCTATTTACTCTCACTTGCAAAATTTACTAATTAACCAAATCATTTCCACTATGGTTGCTAGACCATCAAGATACCATGGCTTGGCTAAGTAGTGTATTAACTGCTGGAACTCAACATTCAAGGACATTGAGATCATTCGAAGGACTGCACCAGCTGCAACCAGTAGACCAGCCTAGAACGCCAAGAACTACATCCACATTCTCACATGCAAATACCTGCAAGTGTTACTGGGTTGAATTAGAAAACAACAGCGAACAAAAAAATGTAAATGTAATCAAAGAAAAGAAAGGGCAATCAAGACCTACCAGATTCTCATCAGATCCTTCTATATGAAACAACATGACACTCATACCCTTTCTTCTATCAATCTCTACCTGCTCAACAAAGAAAATTAAAGGAAAATGTCAATGAGGGATATGTGCTACAAAGGTAAATTTAAAAGTTGAAATACTACCCACCACACATGACATATCATTATTCTAACAGCTGTCAGTGCCGAAGTAACTTCAACCATTATACCTGTAATTGGAAATAAGTTAAACAATGCTAAATGCAAAGGAAAATTGAAGCAACAATCAGAGGGGAAAAAACCTCATTCACAAGTTCAATAAATGTTTCTTAATACGTAGAAATCAAAAGAATGCAACACACGAAAAGTATCATAAAATATAATGCTACTTTTGACACACCAATCTTTAGTCGTTACCACCAATTACATAAGATACACAATTGAACATTACACATGAAGTATAATGTTCACGTCAGCCAGTTATATGATATTAAGTTGACATCATTATCATTGTACTGAGGATTGTCTTTAAACATGAAAAAAATAAGGTCAGTTGTGTAATACAGCTTTAATATCAAAACAGGAGCAGAGGAAGACTTGATTTTTTTTTATGGAAATGTCAACTTGAAGCAATATACAAGTTGATGGTGCCTTCTTATTGCAAGTACTTTATGCCAGACAAGTTTTTCAAAGAACCTGGAAGACCAAAGATATGAAAACAAAATCTACCTGTTGATCCCTGTTTTAAGCTCATGCAACCAGAAATCAAAATATTTTAGCTACAGAAATCAGATGTGATCTGAAATAAAATGAAATCATATATTTTGTTTCTTCACTGGAAACTTGTATCTGGTATGAATTCCTCATTCAAAAAAAAACTCACTTAGGGCTGTAAAATGGAGATGGTCCAAATTCATTTCATGGATGACTACAGCTGTAGTATCTTATGGGTTCAGGATAGGAATCTGAATCTTTAACTCATTTCATCCCTGTATTTGTGTATAATGCAGTTGATTGTACTACAAAACACCTCAACGAGATCCAACTCATGTGAGATATAGGTGCATGGAGTTCAGAATACTGAAACTACAAAAGACTGATACTACATATCTTTACTGATACTACAGACCTTCAAGTCCAGCAGTGAAGATACGGTGACATGATCCACATTTTGTCTTCCTTCAACCTCCTGCAGTGAAGATACAGTGAAGATACAGTAATATTAAGCTTGAGGAACTGAACAAAGAGTTCTCCCTATCTTGAAACGTTTCGTACCAAATTTATGATCGAAATTGATGATGCCATATAACTGTTATCAGAGAGATGTTTGATTGTATCTCGTTTTCGCCTTTTCGGTTGAGCCTTCAAAAAGGGACGACAATCAAGTTGATAATTAGTCCTACTTCGGGTAGGAAGTGGAGGAAGAATCATGAAGTAATAACTTGTGGTCTTCTAACCTGCAATGCAAATAAAAATTAGGACATGAAGTTAAAAAATGTAAGTATTAATAAAACCTTTTCCCTCCTCTTTTATCCGGACTTGGGACCGGCAATGCAAAGATAAACAATGCATTGGCAGAGTTAAAAAGGTTTTTTTTTTAAAATCCAAAATAACAAAGATGACAAGAAAAAAATGTAGACATAATTAGAACCTCCAAAAAAGCATCACATATAGAACTGGTAAACATAAACAAAATAATTGAAAACATCATAAACATGTAGTTTATGGTTCAACTACATAAACTAAACAAAACCAACAAAAGACAACTATGTTAAACAAGTTTCAGCCCATAACATACCTGCATAAGATAACTAGAACAAAAAGTAAGATAGAGATCATCAAATATACTCCAACCAGCAATCTAGCTAAATTAGAAATCCCCCATCGACCAAACCTGCAAAAGTATGATTTTTCCCTTGTAGAGGGTCAAATAAAGGAGCATCAGGATCAATCACTTCCTCAACATAAACTTTCTTCTCTCCATATCCAACTTTCTTGAAATGACACATATTTGATGTAGCATCTGTGACGACATATCCTTTTGCCAATTTTTTACCGAACTTATCACACAAGATAACTTGGGGGCAAAAGTATGACTTTTTAATGCCATTCCTGACTAAATGGCTTTCAACAAATTTTTCTTGAAATCTTAATTTATTTCGACACATAACACACGGGCAAGGTAATGTTGTCAACCCCACATCACGGTTTTTAATGGCAAATTCAAGAAAATCTTTAATTTCCTTTGTATATGCAGGGCTCAATATATCATTTTCATTCATCCACTCTTTGTTAATTGGTTCTGACATACTGCACCATAAAACAAAACCTAAAAAAATTTAGAATACAAGATTTACTGTGATAAATATTAAGCATGAGTTAAAATTTTGTGAGTATAGGTAAGAGAGCTAGGATCGAATCATCCAACAAAAAAGGATAGTAGTTATTAAGAAACACTGTATATAAATCATTTTTCAGATGTTAGTGTTTTAAAATGACTACCTCATGCTTTGCATTGTAAAATGAGAAGTTATTAAGCTTTATGCTGATATCAGTATTAAAAAAACATGTAGTTGTTATTAAGCTTTCTGATATCAATGATATCAGTAGGCAATCTTTTCGAGGAGTTGTTTTTATGAGATGGATGTTGCCCATTTTGTCACGTTTGGTGAAGGAAATTAGCTTATCTAACCCACATAAAAGATGAATAACTCCTTTCTTTAGGGACATTCTTATTAAAAGTGTATTCTAGTGAAGGAAATTAGCACTAGAACTTAACAGAATATGTCCAAGTATAAAAAAGGAAGAGGAGAGGAGAAAACTGCCTATTATCCCAAAGGATGTAAACAGTATAACGATGAAGAAAAGATCAAGTTTGACTTTAAAATGATCAGTGAAGCCTCAAATTGCCTGTGCCTGGTTCATAAATTAGTATAATTTCAAATGGATAGTCGCAAGCACTACTGATCCCAAATAAGAGCCAGATTGAGCACATGGAGTATAATTAAAATATAAACCCGTAAGCCCAGAAAGATGATCTACGCTTGAGTTTCAACTTTTAAGGAAAAATAGGCATACACTTGCTGAAGTACTATGTTGTATTCTTTAAGCCATACAACCAGATTGGTTGATGGGATAAAAAATAAATATATAAGTAACATATAATAAATTGAGCATAGACAAAGCTTAACAGATATTCTAACTATTCTTGCACAGCCAAACTAAAACTTTGATTACTCAAATTAAATCCTCAATGATGTTCAAATATGTTAAATAGCAACAAAATTAGCAATAACTATATGAAACAAACCATTTGAAACAAACACAACTGATCCCCAACAAACACAATCGATCAACCTGCTGATATAAGAATAAGGCTACAAATTACGAAAAGGAGGAAAGGAGCAATTGGACAAACCCTAGATATATAATAATTTTTAAACACCATTTGGCTTAATAACCCATCAATGAAATCAATTTCTTAGTTGTGTGCCATATCCAACGAAATCAATAGCTATAAACAACAATACTTCACCATTTATTATTACCAATAACATATAGCATAATCAATTGTTTAGCAAGCTAGTAATAACCCAAATGGAAAATCCAAAAGAATCATGTAGCAACAACAAATCTAAATAAAGGCCATAAGTAAGTGACCACTACGAATAGAGTACACATAGAACGATAATCGCATACATTAATTTTGACCCCAAAAATTAGGGTATTTCTCACCTCAAATTACAGGAAAAGAAGAGAGGGTTTAATGCTGCTGGAACCAAAGAATTACTCTTCGCAGTGGACGCCAAGTCGTCGGAGCAGTCGATGACCCTCCTCAAGTGGACGCCGGTCGTCGAAGTCGAGTCGACTACTTGTCGCCTGCGGATTGAGAGAGAGAGAGAGAGAGAGTTTTTGAGCCGACAACCCCAAAAAATTTGTGAATGGGTCTGTGTGAGAGAGAAGGGGGGGGGGGGGCAGCAATCGGTGTATATCACAAAATTTTGGGGGGAAAGGGAAAGTGGGGGCGCCAAATTTTTTTCGGCTAACACCTATTTGGGGCTGGCTGGATTTTACCATTATTAATGACAAAGAAAAAAAAAATCTATATTTGTAACATACTACAGTTATTTCTAACGGCCTATTCTTGTTGGTAATTTCTAATAGGTTACTACCATTAGAAATTAAAAAAATGGCCTGTTTGGATTTGGACAATTTGGTGTAGTGACTTGACAAAGTAAAAAGATGGATAATCTCTCTAGGACGAACTTCTGGTTCTCT
This sequence comes from Iris pallida, assembly GCA_029216955.1. NCBI lineage: Eukaryota > Viridiplantae > Streptophyta > Magnoliopsida > Asparagales > Iridaceae > Iris > Iris pallida. The sequence continues at coordinate 17,094,135 of JANAVB010037020.1, forward strand.
AGACTAGTGGTTACATAAAAATTTATTTCACTTGCTCAGTGTTTTAATACGAGACCCATTTTTACTCCCAGAAAGAATCTTCTGGAATTATGAGAGTATAAAATAGTTTGTATAAGTGGGTGGGTTCTATCGGGTAAAATAAAGTGCGCTCTGTCGTAGCCTTCAATAATATAACCATGTCCAGCTATTATGGATATTATTTTTACACTAGTATTCTTGTTGGCAGGCAACTGTGACCTACAAAAACTAAGTTCGCAGGCAACTAGTTTCTTCTGAACATGCAGCGCAACATCTGTCATACATACAACCATTTGGGTTGTACGAAACTCAAGCAAACAAATAGCTTATATTATGCTAAGACAATAAAAAAAATTATTATCTCCAACATAATCCTACCTTCTAGGAGATAAAAGACATGGAAATAATGACAAAATGTAGACATGCTGCTTATATATGCAATTTTAGATTCTCTATAGTATATGCATCCATATTATGCTATTCAGTAGCTTAAAATATGTGTTACCTCAAGTGAAACTTTTAATACTTGCATACAATCTTTGTGCACAATTATAAATGTGAGAAATATATTTGTCTATAAAGGAGTGCACAGTGATGGATCATTGAAAAAGTTCATGCAACTCCAAAATCAATGTGATAAAAGAAGCAGCTATAAGGCATGATTTTTTTTCTTTTCTAAATCATCTAATTAACCAATTATTAAAGAAGAATTATCGGTCCAACTAATTACATACATATTTGTGTGACAACTATAGCTTGGTTGTGCTCAAGGACCACTGTTTATGCATGGAGGGTTCGGGCATGGGGGTTAGTTGCAAATAGAGAACCTTGGAAGGGGTTAAGTGTATATTATCAAAGAGGCTCACAGAGCGAAGCAAACTCTGTGAGTTGTGCCCTATTATATTAATATATTTTGTAGTGAACCATTGTTCTCTTCCTATCCTTTTTTCTCTCTCTCTCTTTCTTATCAGAAAATTTCTCCGTCGATGCAACTGCAACTCCGCGAAGGGACGTGGTTGTTGAGGAGAGGCTCGCATTCTCCGCTCGTGCCACGTCAAGTCTTGTTTGAAAAATTTAAATAATTTTGTTTGGATAGTATCACAACCTAGTCAAATTTATTGGATGACAATAACAAAACAATAGATTAATTCTATGCGAACAAATGGTTTAAACATATATATTACATTCTTACCTTCGCATGGTAAAAACAATCAAAATTTGAAAAAAAATATCAATATGTACCAATTTTCTCCAAGTCATGACATGGAACAATAAAAAGTTGCTTTTATTTTGCAAGCAATAGCGAAAAGCACACAATATAATATTTATAACAATCAATACTCCTGCGACAACTCAAAAAATAAATTCCTAGTCAACTGAACACGAATGAATACAATTAAATTTAAAGCAAAACATATTTTGTCTTTAACATCAAGATCAAGACGGCGATAACATAATGTCACGTCCCAATCCCAAAATACGCGGGACCGGACCACGTGGCATAGGCCAACTACGTATTCAACCAAACTCTATTCCGACTAGAATACGTATAAGATGTTCGAAATGGTGTAACTATCACTACATCAACTCTATATCTCAATCCAGATAACAGAAACATAATAAAAGAAAATATGAATACTAGTCTGCAGCCCAATAATCATACTCACCCGAGTAGACTCAAAAAGAATAATACAAGTCTATAAATACAACACAATCGAACAGATATGTAATAGCAGAAGATAAAACTTCAAAGAATATGTACCTGAAATGAAATGAACACCGACAACAATCCAGCAAGGAGCTCTACAAACCTACTCTGTCAACCTGGAAGGAAACCAGGTCCTCAGCGGTACGTAGCAAGATACATAATATATATGCCGGTATGAAGTGCAGTAAATATCAAGTGAGGGTAGTAACATGTGATCCAAATGCTAGACACGTGACCAAGGTAATAAATAGGTGATCAAATGGCACTAATACTAGGAAAATCATCTATTTTTTATGATATGCAATTGAGGACAACTTTCGACGCGAGGACTTTCCAAATATAAAATCCGTAGCTCCGGTATAGAGACTCCCGATAGATATAGTCGTAGCTCCAGTATAAAGACTCCCGATAAATAAGAGGCACGAAACTCCGGTTACAAATCTCTCGAATAAGGATGTATAATAAAAAGTACATAGTGATATATGCATAGTAGCCCTCTCGCCTAGTAACTGTCCTCCCCTCCCAATGCTACTGTCCATGCCGTATCCAAGACACATCTAGTCTGACTCTAATGAAAGATAAGTCCAGAAATCCAATCAAAATATGTACACATGAGATCTAACATCAGTAACATCTAGAGATCATAAGAGTCACCTATATGCCATGCAGTACGAATCCGTGTGTCAAGTCTATGTGTTAGCAAAAAAAATCATGACATTGTACTGATAATGAACAGGAAAATCGTGTACAGTATATCCAATGTGAATCGACTAATAAGAAACTATAAGCATATAGATAATGTAAATCATGTTGGCAAGGTATACTTGCCTGGAGTTGTCCAAACTGTGCTGAGACTGCAGTACCAAGTCTATCCCGCTATCCATGAGAATCATACTCCATGCAAATATCTATCAACCCAAATCACAAACAAATATATATCACACACTATAGAACACTTATGCCTAATAACTCCTACCTAGGGAGCTTGGGTCATTTTTAGTCACCTATTACCTTTTGTTATCTAAGACACTTGTTAATTATATCACCTAGAACTAGGTCACACTAGTCTCTATAATTATTATTGCCAATAGTATGAATTTCAAGTTATATGTTATTAAAATATCAAGTTTGCACCTCATTATTCGTACAATAAACCTACGACACGTAAATCAAGACAAGATAATTAACCACAAGGTTAACAATCCTATCTTGGCGATCCATATGGTCACCTTGTCAATTTTAGCGATGTGAGATCACTGGAATTGACTGATCTCAGTTTCCTCGTCTGAATTCCGAAATACGAACATAACAAAAATTAATTATAATTAAGGATGATACATACATGAAAATCTACAGACGTCGTCGGATGATGAAATAAATATTACCAACATACCCAGAATGGTCAAATTAGCTAGGATAGTCTATCCATAAGTCCAATTTGGATACAAGGACAAAATGATAATTTCAGATCAAAACGATGTCCGTCGTTGGACCCGTTTTGCACCAAAAAATATGTCAGGATAAAAGTCTTCTAAACCTAGCAGAGTATATGTCCATGAGTTCAGAATGATGATAGGAACCTAACAGTATATTCAAAATTGAATTTCGATGAGCCGATCTCAAAATGACCCGTTGACCCGGACATTAAAAAATACGGTTTGTACGAAAATGTGTGCCGGAGTCAAAGTCCTCTAAATCTAGCAAAATATATGTCAACGAGTCTAAAATGAAGATACGAACCCAACGGTATATCCAGAATTGAATTCCGATGAGCCGATCTCAAAATGACCCGTTGACTCGGACAAAGGGGCCCGATTTTGCACAGAAATACGTGCGGGGCCACGTTGCTCCAAAATCAGCAAATTATATATAAATTTTTACCAAAACGACGCCACGAGTTTACTGGGCGTCAGAATTTGAATCCGAAATTCTGGGTTAAAAATTAGAATTTTGCAAGTTGAAAATTACGGTTTTGAGAGGCCAACTTCGACGTCGATTTCAACCAACGCTGAAATTTTTATGACACGAAGGTGGTTATACCTGTTACACAGGAACTAGTGGCACGTCAAAGAGAGTCGTGATGGCAGAGAAACAAATCCACGAAGTTGGCTCCTCAAAACTGTCCTAAAATAATATAATTTATTCGAGCAACTTGGTGGTCAGTTTTGACATAGTATACGTACGATCGAATTAACAGCTAAAAATTTAGGTGGAGGTAGAGCTATATATCGAGATTGCAACGGAGAAAAGAGATCGATAATCCAACGGTCGAATTTCTTGAAAAATATGCACGAAGTTGCTGTCCCAAAGCATACTTTTTGATTATTTTCAAACGCGCGTCACGGCGGGATTTCGATTCCAACGTCAAAACCGACTGCTCGTGGTGCTCGGAGAGTTTGGATGTTGTAACCCCCTAATTTTATTTTTATTCTAAATTGGGGATTTTTTAGCACAAATGATAATTTTAGCCTTAAAATGATTTATTATAATTATTTAGAATTTTCTAGAATTTTAAAATAATTTTTAAATAATTTTTTTGAGCATAAAATATGATTATGCAAATTTTGAAAGTCATTTTGTAAATAAATAAATTAGCTCTGCAATGGTTTAGATTGTTTTTATATAAGTTTGTAATTTGGGAATTTCTTTTGTTTAGGGCGGGGGTAAGTTGCAATTTCTGTTTTGTTGGAGGGCTACAATGCAACCCGACCTCCCCTCCGTACAGTCCTTCTCTTTCCCGACCAATCCCCGGCCGAGCACAATAACCCTAATCCTAAACCTAATTAAAATCCCTAAATTAAGACCCCTTTCGACTCTATATAACACCCTGACCTAAAACCCTAACCCTATCCCCATCCTCATCAGCCCTAGTGCCGTAATAGCTAGTTTCTCCCCATAGGTCGCCGGAACCCTAGATTAGTTTTAGCCGCCGCCGTCACGCACTTCCAGACGTACCACCTCAGTCGTTGTGTTCGCCACGACGAGGCGAACTCAGGGCAATTTTTCCTGGCCGTCCCGTCGCTTCCTCTGCCATGCAGCTGCCACTCCAAGCCGGACACGTACGTGTCATCTCTTCCCTTCTCTCCTTTGTGTCTCGTTTTCTCGTATGTGGTTCGTCTCGTGTCGTAGAGTGGGACAGTGGTCTGGAGACTTGTGTCATATTCTTGCATTTTGCTTTGAATTCAGGATGCAGAGTCTGATTCGTTGAACTCGTGTCCCAAACGGTAAGGACACGAGTGAATTTAATTGGTTCGGATTTCGTTTTGGTGTTTTGGGTTCAAACCCATTAACAGTTGGGTTTTGGTTTTTGTTTGTTCTGGTTTTTGGATTCAAACCCATTAACACTTTGGGTTCGGGTATGGGCTTGTTAATGGGCCCTGTGACACATTAACCCGATGGCCTGTTGGGCTGAGTGTATATATATGTATGTATATATATATGTTATATTACTGATAATTAATATTATTATTTACATTATTATTGTATCATTAAAATATTTTAACATGTTAGTTTACTTACGTGTATAACTTCGTATTTTTATGTATTCTGTTAAATACGACCACTTTGAGCCCAAACCTAGCATGGTTTATGTGGACTCAAATGTGCCTAAATACATTCCAGACCTGTACAAGTCATATTGGATTTAATTCATGGCCTTGGGTCCCGTATTTGGACTTCGGTTCAATTTCGTATACGTGGGCAAATATATTAAATAATTAATTATTTATTCCTAGAAACTGTACTTTGCGGTATTTTAGTATTTAGATAGTTTTAAATTACTGGAAAAATCCAGGAAAAATTGTTTTTTAATACTATGTTAATTTAGATAATTTAATATAATTTTTCCAAGATTTAAGTTACTCATTTAACACTGTATAAAAATAGGTAAATAGAACTTACTTTTAAGGTACAGATGTATACTGATTTTTAATAAATATCTACATTAAATTATAAATTCCAGAAAAATTATAATAAATTACTATAATTAACAAAGATTATTTTGGTAATTTAACTCATGTTTATAGGGGCTTTATAACTACCTTAGTATTTTTTGGAACATAGTGAACAAACTGGATTTTATTGATTAATTGTGTCTTGTGTGTTAATGTGTGTTTTGGGGGTATTTCAGTATTGTAGTCTCGCCCCACCATAGTGTTGAGTCTCTAAGTGTTGGTTATAGGTTTAGTGTCACCCCACATTGGACTTCTATGCTAGGTCATCACTTAGCTGGGTGTCCAGTTAGAAGTCGTGTCACACCACTAGTGTTGTCTTGAACATAGTATAGATACTGAGATTGTATATCTTTTTGACAGTGACAGGTCTGGACTTTTTCCTCTGCATTCTTATTTCTTTGCCTTGCTCGAGGTAAGTACAAACTACAAACTTTACTTAATGCATATGATAATGAACTGTGTATGAACAATATCTATATAGCTATTTATAACTGAAATTATGCCTCACATACTTCTACGTACTTTTCATATGCTTCACATGTTTTAAACTGCTCTTGGTATCTTTCACATGATTATAATTTGGGGATGGGAAAACTGCTACTTGAGTACGTGATCAGACCCCTTTACATGTATCGAGCTCGGTCGCATCTCATGCAACGTTGGCGTAGGCCTTTGTCACCCCCACTTTCCTGAATAGGCCTAATATAGACATTTATATTATTTATTATTTTAATATTATTTATATTACTAGTGTTAGTGTTTTTACATTATTAGCTAAATAGGTATTTTGTGGATATAGATATATATATGTTCAATAAGTTTTATTATCAAACTTTTAATATATTAAATAAATATAGATACAGAATATTTATTTTTATTTTAGAAATAATTTTAGAATTTTTTGGTTTTTATTTTATTTTATGAGATATGTATATATAATATTTATTTATAAAGAAGGGAAAAAGAATTTTAAATAAAAATAATATGTGGTTGGTTTTTATATAATAAATAAATATATAATAATATAATATGTGTATGTATGTATTATAAATGTATGTATGTATGTATGTATGTATGTATGTATACGGATGTATATTGTGTGTATATGTGTATATATATGTGTGTGTGTGTGTGTGAATATATATATATATATATATATATATATATATATATATATATAAAAATATATATATAAAAATATATATATATATAAAAAAAAAAAAAATATATATATATATATAAAAATATATATATATATATATATAGTATTAAAAAAGAAAGAAATATATATAGTATTAAAAAAGATAGTATTAAAGAAAGAAAGAAAAGAAAAGAAAAGAAAAGAAAAACAAAGAAAGCACATAATGCACCCACGCCCACCTACAGCACTCAGCAACAACTCCTTTTATTACCCAAAACCGAGCCTTTCCATCCGAACCCGAGCCCTCCCTTTATATGTGCTCGAGAGAGAGAGAGGGAGGGAGAATTTTTTTTGTAAAACCCTAACCCTAGCCGCCAACACCAGGACCCCGACCATCCCGACGATCCAGCGCCGCCACCACGACCGTCGGAGCCGCCGTCGGTGGCCAGGACACGTGCGCGCACACGCGTGTTTGACAGCAGCAGCAAGCACCGCGGAGCCGACTTCGTAGCGACGTTTGGCCACGCACGCTCGATCGATTTTTGATCCGTTTCTTCCGGTATGATCCTAACCTATACACCTTTAATCTCCTTCAAATAGTTCGTGCAATTCGCATCATGTGCGACGAAAAACGAGTTCCAAAATCGAGAAAAAACTCGATTTTTTGGATTTAGAAACTGTCCCGAAACTCTATGTTTGCGGTCGATTTGCGACCAGAATATCGCGAACTTTGGAAAACCTTCTGAAGAGACTTGTAGACAACATATAGGAGATCAAAACCCTTCTTGTAGATTTAATTTTCATGCATTATGCAGAAAGTTATTGGTTTGTGAAGATTGAGAAAAAACTGGTTTTCAAAACTGAATTTTTAGAAAAATTGTCCCGATACGACGCCCGTCCCGTCTATCCGGGCGACGTGGTCACGAACCGAAAGTATTGAAAGGTGCGTATCGACTTGTGGACGTGTGGGCTTTGACGGAATTCAAATTGGTTGCGTGTGCGCGATGAATTTGATGCGTATCCGTCAAAATTCACCGTATCGACCTTTTTGCAAATTTGTCAATTACTTTGTGCACGCTCGTCATATCAAGACGAAACTTACGCCAACAGGACCGTATCATTTTTCTGGTCCTGTATGCTAAGTTTGGTCCGATTCTGAGAAGGTCGACTGGAACGCTATTTTGGCGTGCCCGCGACCCGATCCAACGGGCAAATTTGTGCACGGCCCACCGGAATCCAACTTTGGACATATGGTTGAATTCATCTCGTCAAACCAGACCTGTAGACATGTAGTTTGATGACTTTAGAGACCGTAGGTTCTGGCACGTTTTTTGGTACAAAGTGGGTCCAACGGCGGACACAATTTTGACTCGAAATTACCATTTTGTCTCTGTGTTCAGAATTGGACTTATGAGTAGACATTTTTTGCTAATTTGACCATTCTGAGAACGTTGGTAATGTCTATTTTAGCATTAGGAGACTGTTGTGCAAGTTGACCATAAGTGGCTCATTGAGTGGGTTGTAGTTTCGATTTTCTCAGCTCAGGACAACAGGCAAGTACATTCTCTGATAGTTTTTATTGCTTTGATATCTACTATATCTGATTCAGTTGTAATGATATACTTGATTCTCGACACGAGGATACACGGACTAGTATACGTAAATCTCGTAATGAGATGGCATTCCTGGTTTACCTGGTATATGAGTACATTGTTCGATATTGTTTCATGTAATTTTATAGACACCGATTTAGGAGTGGGCTGGCCTCCTGCTCTTCGAATCCCGTGTCATGACCTGTCATGTCTGGATTCATTATACTACTCGGGAATAGGAAGTTATTAGAGATTATGTGATCATTACCCCTACTTGTTTATTACTTGTGCATAGCCCCACCCTCACCACACGTAGGGTGTAGCCTGACGTTATACTACTTGTGCATAGCTTTTCATTTTGGCCGGCCTGATCCCTACACTATTATACTACCTGTGCATAGCCGGTCAAATGGAACAGCCCGATCTTGACCCAAGCCGATCACATAATGCTCTAATATCTCATAGCACTTACTTTTTATGTTTACATCATACCTCAGATTACTTTCCACTGTTTATATTCCAATTTTATCTTAATCTCACACATGACATGATATCCAGTTCTCTTGTACTGTTTTACTTTCAGTCTTGATATTTTATCTTGTATTTCATTATAATTGTCTCTTATAGTATTTGTCAATTCACATGGAACTGCTGTTGGTGTTTGTACTTGCTCATTTTCTGACAGGATAACCCCTGTTATTTTTCAAAGGATTTAGATATAGATTGCTCGACCTACTACGGGTTTGGCATAGATGGTGCCTACGACCAGGACGCACAGCCTGTAGTGACTTACTTTAGCTAGATTTTGTCTGGATTATATTTCAGCTTGATACTTTGAGACTTGTAGTATTTATTTGGGATCTTGTGATGTCTTTAAATTCTGAACTTGTGATTGTGGCTCGGCACTATTTCAGACTATTTACGTCATCTTTATCCTTATCTTTATCATCGTGCTTATCTTCCTTAGATTATGTGATTGAGTGGTGAATATATATTCCTCTGTGCGGAGATGACAGGTTATATTATTGTGTCTTAGATTCTATATATTCTAGATGACCTTTACAACGTTCTACCGCCGATACTGCGACGTAGGCTGGACGTACCCACGTGCTCGTGCCCCTAAACAGGGTGCCGGTCGTGACACGTTTTTGTGGTGGCCCATGCAGGTCTGAGTCGCAACTAGTACGATTTCATAATGGTGCTCAACTTAGAGTGCTAATTACGAGTCTGCTGTTAGGATATAGGTTCTAGGTTACGATAGGAGTTACTCAATCACATATTAGAAAATTTTTGATCTTTTGATTATCATGACAACTCTCCTTGCATTTCGAAATAAATTGTCCTTTCTTGACGATATCTTATCATGTGACATATTGATCTCTTTGCCTAGGACTTTTGAGAGATTCCTGGGACGACCCTTGAGAATCTTGTTTGAACGTCAATTTTAAATCTTTTCCTTTTGTTCACCCTTGCTCCTTGTTATTGAATTTGATTTGATGGATCATCGTTGGTTTTGATTTTCATATCGAGATGAATATTATGGCCTGAGTTACGGTATCTTCTGATAACATATGTTGACGGAATAACAAGGAAGGTAAAACGTCTACTTGGTTATGGAACCTGGAGTTTATCGCAGCTATATTAGCCGACGTGGCGGAAACGTAGGGACTGGACTTCGGATGTACATATCTTGGTTATAAGATTTGAGATTTCTCGCAGCCATACTAGTCAGCGTGGCAAGGATTCCAGACGACATGATTATAGAGGTGCATACCCAGTTATGGAATCTACCGTTTATCGCAGCCTTGCTTACTGGCGTGGCAAGGATTCTGAGTATCATGATTTAGGACAGACGTGTATGATTATCAGATTGTATCTTGAGAAGGGTCCTAACATGTCATCTCTATCATTTCACTTCTATTATTATAGATTCTGTTCCATCCTCAATTATCTTAGGAATAGGGATAGTTTCAGTTATTTAGTCCAAGTCCTTGTAGAGTCTCATTTCACTATAGGTTCTTCGCAGTATGATGGCTTGGTGACTTGTAATTAGTTTGTGTCCTTGAGTATTGTGTTAATAGTTTAGAGCATGGTTAGGAAGTAATGTATATGATTTTTGATAATTAAATATAGATGAGAACCTTAGAGTGATTAATGAGTGTTAAGGTAGGAGTTGCACCAGGTGCTAGAATAGGAGGAGTACCCTAGTAGCAATAGCCAGAGTATTTCAAGTGTTATAGAGGTTTAGGCACCAACATTTTAGGTAACTAGTTAGAGGAGGGACATGAGTAACCTAGTATAGAAGTATCATCCAAGTATCATATAGATGAGTTAGTGCCTTGTGTAGATGGCGTCAAGACTTGGGTAGATACCCTAGAGAGAGTATCCTAAATAGACGAATGTTCTTCCGTGACTTTGATTTCTGGAGCGTCAAAGATGTCAATCTCTGGAAACTTCCTTCATGAGTTTGTAGTAGACAAGATTATCTTCATTTTGATATATCATGTCTCACTCAAACTCGTTCTCTTGTACTATCTTTGTATCACACAACTTTCGGATCAATTTAGGTTATTTATGATTATCATATGCACATTGCCATAAATTTTAATTTATGAGCACAAGACTAGTTGTTTTCTCAAAACCAACTTTATATGCATGATTTAGACAAGACACCCTACGCCCATGACCTTCGTATCCTACTCAGGTACACCATCTTGTGCTTTATTTTATCACACGACTTTTCTGACACAAGACCCAATCTTGATTCACCCCACGAAGTCACTTTTATTTCCGACTCGAATTGATGACCCAAAATATGGACACGACCCACATTAAGCCTACTACCCACATGACACTTGTGTCCCATTCAACTGAGCCCCGCATGCTACTTATTTACCTGCATTCATTTGAGGAAGAAAATAGAAGGTAGTATCCCATAAGTGTAGTATAGTATCCTGGATAGAGTACGCCAGTAAGTTGAGATCTTCACGGATCACAAGAGCTTGAAGTACGTGTTCATCCAGAAAGAATTGAACATGAAGCAGAGGAGGTGGCTTGAACTGATGAAGGACTTCGATATCTAGTTGCAGTACCATCCAGGAAAGGCCAACGTAGTTGCAGATGCCTTGAGAAGGTATCAAGTCGCTATGTATCTGACGGCAGATCGTCATCTATTGGCCGATCTGGATAGTTTGGGTATTGAGGCGATCGTTCCGGGCATGGAGGTTCAGATGTGGGGTTTATAGATTCAGTCTGCGTTGATGGACACAGTCAGATCAGCCCAGTTTGATTACGTGGCCCAGAGGAGCATTAGGGAGCAGGTACAGGCAGGATTGCTAGACGATTTCTCTGCAGGCTGTAGTACCTCCACCTCTACCTACGCACCCTACCATGCCTCCCCATCCCACTTTTCCTCAGATCCAGATACCTCTACCACCTCCTACCCAACACACCCAGCAGATCAAGATACCTTCTACCCAGTACGCCCATCAGACTCAGATGCCTCCACCACCTCCCACACCACAGATACTCCCACCTCCACCTGTGATCATACCTACTCAGACTACCGTCACCCTTGACGAGAACCAGCTTGGGTTCCTAGCGACCCACCAGGAGCAGTCCGTCTTACTTCGCCGGAGCATGGAGCGCACTGCGGAGTGCACTGCGACCCCACCACCTGTAGAGCCTCAGCCTAGGGCTGGAAGCATAAAAGACTTCATAAATCTGAACCCCAAGGAGTTTGTGGGGACCGAAGGCAAAGTAGTTGCTGACGACTGGCTGGATTCAGTGGAGAGGAAGCTCATTGGAGCTAGACTGCCCGACGATCTTCGGGTCGAGGCAGCAGGATTTCTGCTGATAGACTTAGTTGGGATTCGGTTCTAGAACGAGCCACTGTTTACCGGAGGGAAGGGTACATGGGAGAAGTTCACGACCCAGTTCAAGAAGAAGTTTTTCTCGACCACCGCTAGAGTGGCTATGGGACTCCAGTTCCAGAACTTACAGCAGGGGAACCGTACTGTTGATGAGTATGCGGCAGAGTGTAACACCCAGTTTTCCAAATAAGGGTAATTTTGAACTTTTGTAATTATAATCATTTATTTATTGATATTTATATCACATTATAAATTTTGGTGATTTTTAATCAATTTAAAATTATTTTAAGTCATAACTTGTGATTTTGATGTGCTGCTAGTGAAACCCTAGAGACTGCATGACCTAGAGACTAACCATGGCCAAGGAGGCCTAGCCATGTGATTAGGATGATTATTTGTGACTTTTTAGCCTAGGGATATTTTGGTTATTTTTGACTTATTTGATGAGAATGAATTTTGGTTGATTATTATAGTGCTAATTATTTTATTAGAGACTAACCTAGTTTTGACCGAACCTAGATGCTAATGATGTTCATGGAGGCTTAGTTAGAGGGTTAGAGACTTAATGGCTAAGTTAGATTAATATCTAGATATTTATGGGTAGATAATTTAGTTAGATATTTGTGTAGAGAACCTACTTTCAATGTGAGCCCTTAGATGAGCTAGAAATTGGTGGAAAAACCTTAGCCACTCATCTAGAACCCTAACCCTAGCCTTTACAACAGTCATTATAGCCTCCTTTCCTTATTTAATTACATCTCCCAAAATTCTTGCCTCTTTTTCATCTCTACAAAGAACCCTAACCTTGTTCTTCCCCAAATTCATCCCCCTTTATCCAAATTGATCCCAAATTGAGTCAAATCAATTGCATCATCATCCCCAACAGTAGAGGATGCTAAGGGAGGCTAGCTACCAAGGATTCGAAGTAAATCGACCATTGCATTTGAAGAAGAACACCTCCCCTTTCTCATTTTCATTGAGATTTCCTCTCAATAGGTAAATGCCATAAAACCTATTTAAATTTTAGTTTCTTTCCTTAGATGCATTCATTTAGGGTTCACCTAGGTGTAGCTCAAGTTTGGTAGGAATTCATGTCCATTTCGTGTCCGTATCGGTGTTTTTAAATAAGTGTTTGGTGAAATACCACATAAGAAATTATTTTAGTAATTTTCAAAACTAATTGATCAAATTTGTAGCCCTATGCATGTGCTTTGGATTTCGTGTGGACTGAGTCGATTTTCATGTCGTGTCCATATCCAAAACGGACACAAACACGTTGCACGAGCAGCTGCGCGCGTGCCCTACTGCTCGGGGGTGTTTTCCTCGCAGCACAGGCCACGTGGCCGCATGCCACTTGGCATGGAAGTGGGGGCCACGACTGACAAGTCAGCCCCCAAGTCCCAGAGCTGTTCGTATCGTGTCGGACACGCTATGACACGTGCACGCATTTTTGCCTACACTGGTTCAGGCAAAAAATGTGCACTTATACGGTGTCCGTATCGAGTGTACGCGTGTCGTGGATATGTTGTAGACACTCGAGCGTGTAGCCCTACTATGGGAGAACAATGGGATACGAGCATAGAGCCTCTTGTGTCGTGTGTCGTGTGCGCAAGGCCACGACACACGTGCACGAGGAATACTTGTCTGTTTTTTGATACTTCAAATTTTTTATTTTGGACACGTTCGTGTCCACTTGTGTGGACAACATCCCCCATGACACGTATTATATGCCTCTCACCTCTGTACACCTATTTCATTAATGATTTCGAGTTTTGGTTAGAAATCGGATTTGATTTTTAGGTTTAACATATACACAGTATTTTCCAGTTTTATTGAAATGTGATTAGGATTGATAAATTCTAAGATTTGGGTATGTTTTATATGTTGATTTGTCCCAGATATGTGTATTGATTTGGGTTTCATGTATCAAAACTAATTTGGGTTTGGTTTATTAAATTGAATTTCAAAATGGGTATTGCATGAACTATTGATTTTCTAGTTAAAACCTGAGATTTGTTGAAACTTGAAAACTGAGAATTGGTTTCGAAATTTCTGATACTTCGTGTCTTGATACTGAAAATGAATTGACCTAGGTTTCATTTTGGGTTTCGATTTAGGTAATAAGTTGAATATGTTCACTGTTCCTTTGTTTCATTTACTGAAAACTGAATGCATGAATGAAATGAATGCATGAATCTAAATTGTTGAGTTTTGATTTAACCTTGGGTTCATTTATACAACTGAAATTGAGTTTTAGGTTGGGTTAAAGTTGTATGTATAGGTAAGTTGCTGTTTTGATTTCAAATGGGTTTTAATTACACTGTTTTTTTATTTTTCACAGTTTGGTATTTGGGAATTCAATCCTGATATTGATACATATGGATTCAGGTTGATTTTTCCAGGTTTCTAGTTATATAAGGAATTGGGTTTTGTTGATTTGAAATTGAGTTTGATTTGGGTTTTATTGGATTGAGTAATTAATGAAAACTGAATGAATGCATGAACTGAATTTTTGCTGAGATTGATATTTCTTGAGATTATGGTTTTGCTGAAACCTGAGATTGTTGGGGGTATTTACATATGTTTGTATATAGCTAAGGTAAGAGTTATACCTCATATATATATATATATATATATATATATATATATATATATATATATATATATATAATATATATATATATATATATATATATATATATATATATATATATTATATATATATATATATATACGCTCGAAGGATCCTGGGGAGTGGTCTCCAGGGAGCGCCGATCGTCGGATGGTCGGCCCTCCCCTTCTTCCCAGCCCCCGCCTCCCCGGGGGCTCCCCACCCTCCCGCTCCGCCTCCTCCGTCGGCGGCGGATCCCCCACCCCCGTGCTGCATGCCCCTCTCGTGGTGATGGCCTCAAGCGCTCTCTGCGCCGTATGCTGCATCCCAGGCGGTAGGCGCCTCCGGGCGTCGGCCGACTCCCCCTCCCCCCGTCGGAGTCGTCCCTCCCCACCTCCTTAGGGGTCCAACCCTCCCCCCTCCCTAGACGATACGCCACCCCCCCTACCCTCCTCCGGGCCGGGACGTCTGCTCCTCCGTCGGAGCCCCCGTGCTTCGGACCTAGCTCAGGCGGCTCTCCCGGCTCCCCGCCTCCCCCAGGCCGGTCCGAGCCCCCCTCTTCCTTGTTCCCCCGTCGGCGCTCCTCCGCTCGAGTCCGGTTCTCCCGGCGGCCGCTAGTGCCCCGTCCCCCCTCCCTCTTCGGGCTGGCCCCCTCGCCGGAGCCCCGTCCCCCCTTTCAACCGGCGCGCTGGGGGGAGCCCGAGGATCCTCGAGCCGTGCGCCCCCCTCGGGATAAGCGCCCCCTTCGGGCAGCGTGTCCCTTTCGGGCTGTGAGCCCACACCCTCCCCCCTCGGGCAACATACCCGACCCCCCCCACGTTCTTTCAAATGTTTGTAGTTTCGAAATATTTCAAAATTTTGATTTTTGAATTTTTGAATTGTTTCGAAACACAGTGGTTATTCAAAATTTTGGGTTTCCGAAATTTTGACTCTTAGTATTTCAATCTTTGCTTAACAGGGCCCTTTTGTGTTTTTGGCCCTGTACCGGTCTATAATGCTCTTCTTGAGCTCACTTTACTGTTTCAATAAATTGTTTTTCTGCAATATATATATATATATATATATATATATATATATATATATATATTGCAAAAATATATATATATATATATATATATATATATATATATATATATATATATATATGTAATGAATCAATATATGCATGTAAGTACCAAATTATGAATGCAATGTATGTAGACAATGTATGAAAGGTTATAATAATTGCAAGCATGAGAGTGTCTATGTATGCAATAATGTATGAATGCTAGTATGTATTAGGATATGCATGTATCCTATTTGATGTATGCAAGTATCTATGTATATACCTATGTATGAATGTATGTAAAAATGCATGTCCACTGAGCACCACTGCCTTACACTATAAAACACACACACACACACTCTCTTTTAACCCTTTCCTTCCTTATATATATATATATATATATATATATATATATATATATATATATATATATATATATATATATATACATACATAATGTATGTGCATAGCTTCATATATATCTATGTATATTGAAGTGAATGTAAATAAATAAATAAATAAAAAAAAAAAAAAAAAAAATATATATATATATATATATATATATATATATATATATATATATATATATATATATATATATATATATATATATATATATATATATAGTGCTATGGTGTAGTTTGTGTGCCTTGTTAGCTAATGTGGTTAGCTATGTGCTTGGTTTAGCTAGTGATATTAGGCTATGTGTTAGATATTTTTTTGGTTTACTTAGAAGCTTGTTTGCATAGGCCTAGACTTTGGTTTAGACTTAGAATGACTAACCTAGACTAGTTTGACCCTTGTTGACCAAATCCTAGATAGTTTGACCACAGTTTACTATAGTTTGACTTGGTTTGACCCAAAGTTGACCAAAAGTTGACTTTGACCTAGATTGACCTAGAAATCATGTAGATTGCTTCGTAAACTTCATTTACCTTATTTTAAACACATTATAACCCATATTGCTCTATTTAGGACATTGTGACTCTGGTACAGACATCTGATATTATACTACTCTTTTCAGAGTGTCAGGCGAGTACATTCTCTGATAGTTCTCTCATTTACTTGTCAATTACTGTATTTCAATTCTAGTTAGTTCTATGTGATTTTCTGTTACAACACGTATGTATATTTCTGGATTCATGTATGCGACACACATACCATCTTGTCTGGCCTCTATTACTGGAATCATTCTGGAATTATTGCTGGTATCATCATGTTTGGCTGGACTCATCTCGATTCTCGTGTTGAATTTTCGATTCACTTGTACTGTGGGGCAGGGAAATATTGAGTAAGACATGTAGACATATCCCAAATCTGGAATCTCCAAACTGGAATCTACTGGAAGCATAGCCATCCCTCGCCTGATCAGTGAGTGATGTGCCTGGTACCTACAGCCGTTTACATGTCGATCTCGGTATTTTAAAACACACTGTTAGAATATAGATGGTCGCACATGGATTCTTGATCACTGACTAGAATCATCTTGTACTGGATTCATCTTGTACTAGATTCATCTTGTACTGGAATCATCTTGTACTGGATTCATCTTGTACTGGAATTATCTTGTACTGGATTCATCTTGTATTAATTCATCTCGTACTGGATTTATATTGGATTTACACTTGTCTTACATTTACTGTCTGGGCTTATCATGTTACTCTAGTTCAGCTAGAATCTTATTTTACAGTCTTCATTGCCATGATTCTTCTCTTGTTTTAGTTACCTTACTTTCCTTGTATCTTAACTGTTTCTCTATACCATCACCTGAATATAAACTACCATGTTCATCAATAAAACTGTCTATAACTGCTTTATAGTTCTCTGTCATTTACTTGGGTTTTCTAGATGAGTTGTGCTCGTTCCTGTCCTCACTGGACCTGGTGAAAATATTACAGATGATTGCCCTGAGGACATTTGCCCTACTTGTCTTGGAGCAGGAGATGGCTTAGCTACCTTTGGCCCCGACACTCATGAGTGATCGGAAGACTAGCTAGTAGACTTGGTTTAGTTTTCATGTTTTAGAACTTGAATTGTAATAAATTGAGATATTATTTTGTTTTGAGATTGTTTGAGATTATTATTATTTAGTAGTCGGTTTTGTTGTTGTTATTTAGTCTTAGTTATAAAATTTTGTGTTATCATATTGTGCTTAGACTGTAATTGAAATTTTATTATATCTATACTTGTCCTCCGTTCGGATTTGAGATTTTGACAAGTACATTATATAATTTTGTGAGTTCTTGTTTAGATAATAACCTAGAACAACGTTCTACCGCCAACACTGCGGCGTAGGCTGGACATACACACTTCTCGTGCCCCTATACTGGGTGCGGGTCGTGACACAGAGTTCAGCCATTTGAGCCGCTTCGTCCCGAGCTTGGTAGCAGACCCAGAGGAGATGACGCACAGATTCTGTCAAGGAACCTCTCGCTCGAGCTCTACACGAAGGATGTCCAATTGAGCTCCGGGGCAAAGTTTTGGCTCAGAGCAAGAATCTGTTGACGGAGCACATCTACCATGCTGTCAGAAAAAAATAGTAACGGTGAGAGATCCATCTGAGTAGGACGTACACTCTGATAATATCTCCTCCAACACTCAATCCCACTACTGATATCATTCTTGTAAAGGTGATCTCTCAGAGTATACGTCCTACTCAAGGATGTCCACTCGAGCTCTGGGGCAAAGGATTGACTCAGAGCGGATTTCTGGACAGAGATGACGAAGAAGATGGCTGCCAAAGCTTATGTAAGTTTTCTAATTCTTTATACGTATTATATTTTTGTCATTTTGTATTACTGATACTCTGAGTAATACGGAATGGTCTGATATATACCGATACTCTGAGTATCATACCATTCCGATGTGTATCGGTATCGCAATCACAATACCGATACTCGAGTATCGCATTGATACTTAAGTATCACATCTGATAGTTCTCTCATTTATTTGTCAATTACTGTATTTCAGTTCTAGTTAGTTTTATGTGATTCTCTGATAGTTCTCTCATTCATTTTCAACCGCTCTCCCCTGTGAATATTGATTTTACCAGATGGCACCCATAACCCGAGGAGCGGTACGTCGTTTGAGGGAAACAGTGAATGCTGAGGTGGCCCCTCCTACTGTTAAGGAGGAAGTGGCACCGGTAGCTAGTGAGACCGGGAGTTCTATTCATCCAGCACCGGTAGCTAGTGAGACCGGGAGTTCTATTGATGCAGCACTTGCAAGGGACTACATCCATCCAAATACCGTCGATCCTACTTTTTCGAGGTGGTTGCGTGATCGTATCACTGAGCGTTTGCGTGAGCTGCGTGGTTCTCATTAGCAATTAGTACTTATTTGTATTGGACTATTTGTATTGTGGGTTGTTTTTGTATTAGACTATTTGTATTGGACTACATATATGAATTAGTATTGTGTCAATCTCTGGATTGTATTGGACTACGACATGGTGATCAGGACATAGTCTCTGCAGCCATTCGACTGGCGAGGCAGAAACTATGTAGCCGTAGATAAAGTTGACTGTCCTTCGACCCTCATCCCTCGACAATGATGATACGAAAACCTATCACTATATCTTATATAGTAGTAGATGACGTTTTAGTATTACATTATGTGAGTTCATCTTGATTCTGTTACATTCTTCAGATACTACATACTAGATTCGATAAGAACGTATACTATACCATATGTACAGAACATAGATGATTCACACTAATGTATGCTAGAATGAATTTTGGGTTGTGTTCTGAGCCATCCGTTCTCAAAACAGGAAGGATCAGTGCTTTTTACTTCTCTTCCATCCATCCATTCCTCCGTTCTGATCAAGCCTCTTCCTTCTCCTCTAATCCACCATGGCTCTGGACCCATCTGCTCCTCCCTACTTCCCTTCTTCTTATTTGACTCTCTCAGCTACATATGATATCCAGCTCAAGTGTAGAGGCGGGGGAGAAGAAGTGGGCAGGATTAGGAGGCCAGGGAAGCAGCACAGCCGGCGGCATGATCTGGAGGAAGTACATAGGTTTTTTTCAACATCCGTAGGAGAACTATAAGGATATATCTTTTCACAACATGTCACCTTGTCAAAGACCCTTAATGTGAATATCACGTTACCGCGGTGTCGGAAGACCAACATGTCAAAGACCCTTAATGTGAATATCACGTCGCTAATCTGACAAATTTTTATAGTAGTTGCTAACAATCCTACCAACAAATATCTAGGTATATGGTATCTATAATCCTCTCGTATCTATCAAGCAACCCAAAATTTAACAAGCAACAAACTTATACAAGTAGCTAAGAAATGTTGATAAACTCCAATAAGCATGACCATTCGTCGCTCCGAAATAGGAAGGACATGAAGATAGGGAAGAATAATCAAGAGCAAATATGAAGTCTCAAAAGCGGTAGAGAGTTTCCAATGATGCATGTAGAAAGAAAGTTTACGAACCATTGACTTATTTGCTATATTGGGCTACTCTAGTCTAGTCACTTGCTAAATCGAAGAACTCTTCGTTTCTTAGAGGGCTTGCACTCCGTGCAATACAGAAGTTCCGTTCTCGAAATCCTAAACAAGGTTCCATAATAGAACGAATTTTTGAGAAATCAAGAATGTGATCTTTACTGTGGTTATTTAAACACACGAGCAAGGGATCTAAATGCAAATACAAGATCGAATTGCGACTTCCAGGTAGATGGAATAAGGGTTACGAATGACTTCATATTCTAAGAGGTGGAGACTACATAATAGGTACAGGGACCTATTTCAATTAGTTCGATTTTATAGTCCAATATGGTGGTATGCATGGATAGGTTCTATTGGACATCACTCGTTGGTTGGATGAACCTTGGGTTTCAATCTATATGGACTGGACAAGATCCCAATGGTAAAACTATTTCTACTAGGTTAGGGTAACCTGGAATAAGTTTCTACCCAAGAGGTTGAGCTAGTTGCCCGTCAGGTTGCTTAGCTAGGTTCTTAAAGCCCAAAAATGAGTCTTCAGTGACTTTTGTGTTTAAGTAGCACATGAGGCCTCAATTGGATGGCACACTAGTGGCATGTGCGTAGTGGACTTCGAGTAGATCACAACCATATATTGGGTCGAATGAATTGAGTTAAGGTTGAGGCTCTAATGGAAGATGGGAAGTATACCGGTATTATGGTAAGGGTTATAGCTAGTCCTTTTGACCTGAAAGTTGTACTATAAAAATAGAGTACAAGAGGACGAGTTTGAGTGGGACATTGTATACCTAGATAAAGGTGGACTCGTCTAGATCTTGCATGTGAAATCTGTTGGAAGGTAACAGATGGTCTCGTGCTCCGAATATTAATGGCACGACCGGGGACAAAAAATAATCTAAATGGAAAGTGGAAGTCCATGAGGCGCTAATTATCATTCTACGTGGAAATTATTCTAATCGATCGGTAATCCTCGTATATCCTAAAATTTTAGGAGGCTTAAAGTCTACCCACCTTAGAAGCTAGGATATAGTTTTAGGAATAATGAGGTTAGAAGGATTGCAAAGTTCGGATATTGTACATCGACTCTTGTTAATGAAGAATAAGGCACGGTATAACGGAATATGGTAGATGTAAGTCAAGTTAATGATCATTCCTCAATAAATGAGAAACGAGGGTGTACAATGACACATGGTCGATAAAATAGAGGAACATACACATCCATAGGATACAAGAGTTTATCGACGGGATAACCAACTCTACGGCCAAAAGATTTCTAACAACTGGGTCGTAAATTTCTATTGGTGTCAAACCTGCCAGACTGTTGTCACAAGGGTTCTAGTTAAAGCAAGCTTCAACAAATAATTAAAGGCTCACAACATTTGGTCTCTTGAGAATATGTAGTCTCCTAGGTTGGCATTTGATCAAGGGGAAGATACTAATCATCATCGAACTCCAATGACTAGAAGATCATGATAGTAGGTTTAGGGTCGAAAGGAGGATGAGTAACTCAAGGCAAGGTTCCTGTCACAGGGCTGGCCGATGGTAGCTACACTTGTGTATGCAACTATCATAGCCATGGGGGATACTCTGTATCTATCTATAAATTTCGAGCGTTCTTCTTTCCAATTAGTGAGAGACAAAAGCAATAAGGAGTTCAAGGAAGATGTCATCGAATACAATTGCGTGATTCAAGGGCGGATGTACAATTCAAAAGGAATTGTCAATACAGTCGCGGTTGAGATCCTGGATACCTCTATATCTCAATCCACGTAGGTAATGAAGAGCGAACCAAATGCATCATGGTTGATCAGACCGTAAAACATTGATTCTGATTAGACAATCTGTTAATAGGCGTCCCCAATAACACATACGTCTTGCATCAAGCTCGATAAAGAGTAAGCTTACAAAAGCTAGGTTGTAATAGCAGCGTTGATCAAGATACAAGTATGCAAGATTTTTGGAAGGAGGAATAAGTAATTCAAGTTTTGAGAGAATCAAATCTTTACCAGGTGTTCTTGCCTATACAGTCATCCTACTATCTCTTATCCTTAAGGCCTTGGTCGACTAATGGGTTATGGACTTTTGAATTCTATATTCTAGGTAACTTATTAGTGCCAGTCAATTACCTCGTCAATAGATCACAATGACCACATAATGCGAGGTTGGGAGACATGCTACATAACTTCCACTAGTATTGGCTTTGGGTTTTATGGGACATACAGGGCAGTTTACTATCCTCTAAAGTATCCTAAACTTGTAATCACGTCTGAAGTCATTTTACCGAGAATTATAACTCGCCCGTATACTCTGGCTGTGGTAAACCCATGGTTCCGTAATTCAGATGTGATAAGCTATCGGATACTCTATCCTATATTGACACAAGGGTATCTAAGATCTGGAGAGGTCAACGAGGACATAGTTTTAGCAATGTTCCATAAACTATAATTCATCGAAATGATTTCAATTCTATGGGTTGTGCCTCGCCAGTGCGCTGCTGGCTGCAGTGAACCC
Organism: Iris pallida; assembly: GCA_029216955.1. NCBI lineage: Eukaryota > Viridiplantae > Streptophyta > Magnoliopsida > Asparagales > Iridaceae > Iris > Iris pallida. The sequence goes on from JANAVB010037020.1 coordinate 17,117,048, forward strand.
ACATTCTCCACTCTCAAATAATTGACGACAGTGCGCTGCTGTCTAACTATTCCTTTAACTATATCCGTAAAAATTCATGAGCTTCTAGAGATTCAAACAAGTTGTCTAAAAATAGAGCGTAGGTATTTGTCCTATCAGTCACAACATTTAAAATAAAAGATTTAACATGGAGGAAATAACTAAGGACGAAAGAAATACAAATATTCTAGTATCTATTTCATATGCATTTCAAATTACTGAGGGAAACTTTAAATCAAATCTAACTCGAGATTCGTATATGATTAGCAGCATCAGAAATTATAAACCAGTTCCTTACCACAATTAGAATTTAAAAATAGGCAATTCTAACTAGTGATATGATGTTTTTTATATCTAATAGAGCAAAAGAAAATTGAACAGGTTATCAAGATCATAGCCTTAATTCTAGGAAAACCTAACTTACCAGGTGAATAGTGTATCCACATGGAATCATATCGTCATACCAAAAGTAAGATTGTACCTATAGAGACCCAACAAGCTATCTAATTTAATAATTCCTTATCTAAATTGCATGGCCTATCTGACAACCTTAACTACCCAATGATCAATTTTGGACAAGGGACTCTTAGTCCTAGTCATTCTCTTAAATCAATTTAACCTAAGTTGTGAATGAGCATTTTCTAGTCGCGGGCTCGCAATGGTACGACTAACTTAAGTACCATCACGAGTTCGTAATCTTTTACGAAAACAGACCTGTATGGGCCACCACAAAAACTTGTCACGACCCGCGCCCGCTTTTTCGGATACGAGACGTGTCCAAGCCAGCCTACGCCGCAGAGTCGGCGGTAGAACGCTGTCACGGCCAAGATGCTCAAAATCATAAAATTATATTTACTGCTCATTCACATTATTAAATCAAATATACAATTATTGCAAGATTTACAACATTTATATTTAAAGAAAATACAAGGTTCTCACAATTAATGAAAATGATACACTACTATCTATTTCTAGGTTTTTGTCTGTATGTACACCCGTATCTCCCCAAAGCTAAGTGAAGCCACAGTAACCTAAAAAATGTTGGTTTTCAGTCAGGAATGGAACAAGTATACAAACTGACGATAATGCAAAAACACAGTAGAATTAACAAGACATGAAAATAACATATGAGATATGAAAGCTAGAAAGTACTGATGACATGGCACGGTGGAGGAGACAAGGAAAACAAATAAAATACAACTACCTATGTGGTGTGAAATATCCGTTTCGACATGTGAACGTCTATGGGGTAAATCCGGCACACTGAACGTGTCATGTGCAGCTGCTATCAGGAAAGAATAGACATTTTGGGGATATTTCTGGGTAGTCCACATATCTACTAAGATATTTTTCCTCCCGACTACTCCGTGTGACGACCGTGTCAAAAAACAGCAAGATGTATGTATAAACATGAAATGTAAAAACTACTATGAATCGAAAGCAATCAGAAAGTGCACTTGCCTAAGGTCCTTAGCTGGTGAAACCAATAATATTATACCACTCAACGAGCCACAATCAGTCAACACATGCAGAAGTCTCCAGATGTTAAAATAAACATTACCAACATTCTCAGAATAGTCAAATTAGCTAGGATTGTCTGTCCTTAAGTCCAATTCTGAACACAGGGGCAAAACGGTAATTTTGGGCCAAACAGTGTCCGTCATTGGACCCGTTTTGCACCGAAAAGCGTGCCAGACACTACAAAAAAAGTTGGCTTTTGGGACAACACTTTTAAGAACTCTAGTTTTAAACGTCCTAAAAAATTATTATTTGGGACTGCTATAATTTTTTTGTAACAAAAAACGAATTTATTGGTGACAGATTGAAAAATGGATCTCTTATTTGGAACTATTAATAATTTTCGTTCCAAATAAATTTTGAGACCGTCTCAAATAATCTCAGCGGGTATGCATATGTTTGAAGTTTGACTTATTATGTCATACTTTAATCTTTATCTTCTACTTGAATCATTAAAGCCAAAAATTTCTAGTATACCTCACTACACCAAAATAGCTAATTAGGAACACTAGGGGCTTTGAAAAATGGATTTGGATTTGGAAATCCAAAATTCAAATACAAATCCAAATCATGGTTTCAAAATCCAAATGCAAGTCCAAATCCAACTCCAACCAAAAATAGGATTTGGATTTATGATTAATAACTAAATTATAGTCATGATCAATAATTAAGCTATTAATTAATTATAGTTATTATTAATTATAAAATTAGTAATTAACGATTAATAATTAATAATTAATGATTAGTTATTATTAATTATAAAATTAATAATTAACAATTAGTTAATTTTTAAAATAACGATTATAAATTATAATTAACGATTAATAATTAATAATTAACGATTAATAATTTTTAATTAACGATTAATAATTAATGATTAGTAATTATAAAATTAATAATTAACAATTAGTTAATTTTTAAATAAATAACAATTAATTAACGATTAATAATTAAAAATTATAAATTATAATTAATTTTTAAATAAATAACATTTATTATAATTATAAAATTAATAATTAACGATTAAGAATTAATAATTAACGATTAGTTAATTTTTAAATAAATATTAGTTATTTTTTAATTAACTATAAATTAAATATTTTAAAAATAATAATTATAAATTAATATAATGATGATTAGTAAATTATTAACACTACACCATATTGACCAATTTCTAACGGATGTTTTTTTGGTTTCTAACGGTCGCAATGTGTTACAAATTACCAACTAGGTCAAATCGTTAGTATATACTATTGTCTGTTACAAATAATGTATTTTTCCCTGAAATTATTCACTATTGCTGAAAATTTTTGGCGGATAAGGGAAATAGCCAAAAAATTAAAAATTGGCGCACTAATTTCATAACCCCCCAAATCCCCTCCAATTCAACTATAATCATACACCTACCCATCTCTCTCTTTCATTTACAAAGCAAAAAAACTGGTGTGTGAGTCTGGCGAGTATGGCAACGGATCCATCGTGTCATTCTTCTCTAACAACCCGATGAATACTCGGCAAGTACGGTGAGTCCGATGAGTACAACGAGGTCTTTGAAGGTTTTTGGCGAGTACTAGTCATCGACTGTGGCGGGTCGTCGACTACCCAACAATCCCTGACGGTTCCCAGTGACGGTCGATTCTGGCGGATCGTCGGCTACCCAACAACCCTCTTTGAGGTGAGAAAAAACCCTAGGTTTTTGGGTCTAAGAATTCATTTTCTCTTATCAAATTTACTCCGCAAATTAAATGTCTGAAAATTTAATTTTTCTATGCATTACTCTCAGGAACTTCAGATTTTGGTGCAGTGAAATTTGATACCTAGAATGGTGCAAGACAAATTCGTTGGGGTAAATTTCATGATATGAAATTTTGGTGCAGTCATTTATATGCAAGAGCCAAGCTATTGAATATTCTAGTTTAGTACTCTTTTGATCTCTTAGGAAAGGAATTATTTTGCTAACTCAGTGAGATTGGGGTTGATGGGGGCTTCATACGATTATTTTATTGCTCCACCTACTGTCCACGAATCACATTATATATGAAATTCTAACTTTCTTAGTGGGTTAGGGTTGATGGGGATTTCATACGATTGATGGACTAATGTCTAGTGATGAGGAGCAGGTATTTCCATATTACTTACCAAATTTAATCTTGAATTAGTCACCTGGGCTTGTATTTTTGGTGTTACTGATGAACAGTTGGTGGACACTGACTTAACTAACGTGACATGTTGGTCTTGATTAATATGGAGGAATGGCGTTGAGCAGGAGAACTATTAAAATATATAGAGTCAAAATGTTAACATTTGTTCTTGATTCTGGAGTGGAGTTTTGTTGTTGTTGTTCTCTTGCTCTCATGGTTAGATTGTATCGCATCATTTACCAGCATAAGACCCTAGTTTGAAATTTACTATTCTTTTTTCCTCCCCTTTCTCTGATTTCAGTGGATATTCCTGATTATTTGAGAAGAAAATATGAGGTGTTAACCTTGGAAAGGCTTAAGCTTTTTTCTACACTCATCAAGCACACATGTGCTATAATTCCAATAATACATCGGAGTACCAGTCATTGAACTCTCTAAATCATTCCTCTTCTTTGACTGGCCAATAATGGCTATCGAGCTTCCAATAATTATGGAACTTAAATATTTGCTTTTTACTGCTCTAAGCTTCCATGTGAACATTGGTGTTTCTTTGAATCGATAGATATCTTGTTCTTCATTCATATTCATCGACATTGAGATATAACTACTTCTATACTTAATTGAATGAACGCACACGACCAAAAAGTTCATAAATTTGTGATATGCCTCTTGGTAGTTTTCCCCCCTATCCATGCATCTAACTTAAGATTCTAAAGTTAATTCTTATATTGATACTTTCTCTACATTCTGTAAGCATCATTACAAACAATCTTATTGTATTTTATAGATTGGCTGGCAACACTATCATCACTTAAATTTATATCCACTGCAGTATCCTTATATACTTTTACATGCTCACATAATTCCATGGAGTTAGCCATCCTTAACTATGTTATTCCTCTAATTATGGTTTTTTTTCTAATTCTCTGGAGCTTCTAACATGAACCCAGACCAGCTTCTCAAAATATTGTAGAGCCCTTTTATCCATCACAAAGCCCTAACATTTCAATAACAATGTATTATTATGTGTCCGCCTATATCACGAAAGTAAAACATATATAATTCACATGCAAATACACTAGTAAAACTCCCTATTACTTCTGCTCTTGATTTTGCAATAATGCATTTTGGAGAAACTCCTTTCTAGGATTTGTTCTAGTTTATGAGCTAACGTTTAGTGGACTAGCCCTTTCTATTGGTTGTGGAGCAGTATCTTAAAGAAAATATAAGTTTACTAATTACAATGTTCAACTCTGTAAATTACTTCTACGATTTAGTATGAGAAATCATAAAGTATTATTCATGCACTTGGAAGAGTATTTAACATGAGTTAAGTCATTCTGCAATTCTATATTACATTGTGCATATAGTGGTGTGGCTTGATTGGAAATCTTCCAACTGAGTTCAGTGTCTCAATTTGTGGATACGATTTATGCGTATGGAAAGATCTTGATAAAATCATTATGCAGATAATGGTTATGACTCCCAAGAAAATCATTTGTTTACCTACAGATAAGCTTGGAAAGATCTTGATAAAATCATTATGCAGATAAGCTTTTTATTGATGAATGCTGGTTGGTTTAGAAGTTTCATTGCGGACTATGGGATTCCTCTGATGGTTATGGTGTGGACAGCAGTAATTCTATTTGATGTAGGAAAAGCTTGTAATTATTATTGGTGGTATAATTTTTTTTTTCCTCTCTTTTCCAATAAATTCATACATAATACCTGCATTGATAATTGCTGTTTGCACATACTAGTGAACTGGTTAAAACTTTTGGTGGTATAATTTTTTTTCCTCTCTTTTCCAACCTCCCTTCGTCTCATCGCCACCACCTTCCGCTTCAACTCTCCCTCCATTTTCTCCGATCAGGAGTTACACACCCATCGTTGGCCAGAGCTGCGACAACACAAACCCATCTCTTGCAGCCATTGACGCCATCAAGGTTCACCCTTCCTATTTTATCTTTAGTTATTTTTTTAATTTTATTTTTTCTTATGATTTATTTATGTCTGTATTCTTTTGCAGATCTTCTCATCGTCCAGGCTCGATGTACCCGACACAGGAGGGCCTGCTGTGAGTTATTCTTCTTTTGTTTGTTTGATTTTCTTTTGGTATATGGATTTGGGGATTCTTCGAAGAGCCTATTGTTTGGAAGTTAGGGTTTTTATCTATCATGTGCTGCTAGTTCGTTGTTGGTGTAAATATAGTCTTCATTATTTGGACCAAAGTTGTAAATCTTTGGTGGGGGGACTGGGAGTTCAATAACTTTTTTAGTAGTACTCCAAATAATATTGGCAATAATTTCAAAGATATGTTGGTTTTAGTAATCTTCAATTTTGTATGAGAAAGTATTTTGAAACTCAATCTTTCTAGTGTCTCAGTAGACTTATGAAGTTTTTTAGTTTAGTATTTGGATCCAGCTTCTCTCGAACACTCTTGAATCCATCTACATAAGCAACTTTTAGAACCATTCTCTATTACTTCTTATTTGAATGCCAATTCAGTTAGATATATTGTTACCATTTTGTGTTGATATGGACAGTCTGGGCTGGTCCGTCCTTTCTTTTTCAGCACCTTTAGATTGCCAGCGAGAAAGGGTCTTGAAATGCCCAAGTCAGGCTTTTTCTCGTGCACATTGATACATAATAAATGGTTGAGGAAACTTATCCTGACTTAGTACAACTTGGTTGGAACTACAAGTTTGATGCAATTTGTTCCTTATTTTTTATTCCATCGCGGGGTCTGTTGTGGATATTATAAGTTTAGCTCTTATGAGTAATTTGTATTATTGCAGAGATGTAAATTTTCTAGTCATCTTACAGTTTGTGGGGATTGATTTGAAAGGGTTTGCTTGATTTGTTCCAGATCCACATGGGGGAACCCTTGCACAGTATGAACCTCGAGGAGCTACTCAAGGGATTGGATGCCGAGCAATCAATTGCGGTCGATGGGCCCTCCGGTGGAGATCAGTATGCATCAGGATCTGGCATCCAGCATCAGGGAAGTGTCACTATGTATAAACAAATATAATAACATCCAATTACAAGGTAATGACATTTTTGTTATATTAGGATGAATCATACTACTTCAACTTCATAAGGTGCAATATATCACAGGAAAGCTCTTACCCATAACCTAGCAATGTTGCTATGTTTATGCTAAATGGATATTATCATAAATTTAGTATATAACTCATATTTACATCCATTCATGATCCATTTTAACTATGAAATTAGCTTATGATTGATGTTACCACTCAATGGGGCTTATGAGGTTGTGCCAAATTTCTCCACAAGACTAGACAAAAAGATTTACTTGCAAATATTTGACATGTGACCTTCTTCAAGTCAGAATGCCCTAAAATGCTCTCCATTACTTTTTCTTGATGTAATGTGTCGGCAGCACCTGCAATTTAAGAGGGAATGATAAGGAGTTCATTTGATCAAACAAATAATGTTGTCCTATATGAAGACCGGCAAAACTTGCTTGCTTTCCATGCTTAGCTGTTGTCATACTAACTAGCAGGTCACTACATCCTTTAACATTAATTTTTTTATATTATTAAATTATTAAATTGAAAGTAATTTTGTCTTCTTTTTTCTCTCTATTTCTGTGTTGACAGAATGGATGGAATTTGGTCTTGCACGTCTATATGGGCCACATTTGATTAACTCCAACAAAAGGGGACTAATACTTGAGGTTCATTTCTTGTGGTATTCTTTTATTTTCTTTCCTTTTGTGAGTCTTATAAGTTTATACTAAGGGATAATGCCTAAAAAAGGGCCATGCCATGGAAGTGTAATTTTTAATGAATACAAAGATCGCTAATTTAGTTAGACACGAATATGTTACGGTACGAGCACTGTTGGTGGTATCAATGATGGAAATATTACAATTATTCTTCCTTCTAAGTATGGAAAAATGCAATTCCATTTTTTTTCTTTGAATTCCATCATTCCATGAGTTGACCATAATTTTTAATGAATACAAAGATCGCTAATTTAGTTAGACACGAATATGTTATGAATACAAAGATCGCTAATTTAGTTAGATGATAATGACAATGAAAGCTCGAAAAGGGCATCCATGTAGAATCTCTCCGCAGATTTTTTTTAATAATGCTTCTGTTAACTCTTGTCAAGAATTTTGATAGATTATTTACAGTATGTGATTTGAGGACTGGGTTGTAGTATGTTATTTGAGGACTGGAATGCAGTATGTGATTTGAGGAATATATGTTCCTAATATCAAAGGAAGAGATTCCCAATATTAATGTGATTATTGTTGAGCTTATTTTCCTCATATTACTGTAATATGTGGTAAGGACCTCATTTCTAACACACTTGTGCTATCTTAATGCTGTAGAGCTGGAACAATTATATTGGAGATATGGGAGGATGGCCAGACACTGAAAGATATTAATGCCCACCTTGTAAGTTCTTGAAGCTCACATTTTGTTATAAATCATTTAGAACTGGATATGCACTCAAAAAGGTTTAGAATTGAAAGAAATTATTATATAAGTGGTTGCTGTCAATCTACATGACACTCATTTTAGTCTCTTGGTTCATGCGTATCTCAATATATTCCTTGGGTGTCATAGCAGGTAGGTACTGATTGAATATAGGAATTCAAGTCGGTGTTCCTAGGACACTTCCAACCTCGCCGGGGTAAGCCACCACTTTGGGAGCTGGACAATGTTGGAAGACGAGGCCGTGGTCTTGAAGGAAATATGAGGTACTGATATCTACATATCATTTGTTGTCTTCTTTTCCTTGATAAGTAAACTGTCCTTATATTTATTTTCTCTGCTGGCAACTTAAAATTTCATTGTGTTCACATTACCCATGGTCATGTATGCTGGTTCGTTTTTCTCAATTTGGCATGCCCTTTTGCATCTGTAGTTTCTCTCAAAACTATCAAGTAATACTTCAGCTGAATCTTTTACTCCCATGAAGAACTTTGCCCTTATTTCTTTGTTTCCACAGGACTTAGGCATTTGTTGTGGATGGTGTTGCTTTAGAAATTTTTCTGAAGAGATATAAGGAGGGCTTTCACTGAATTGTCGATTCTTTCGAGGACAGCCATCTGCTGTCGTGTAACTCCTTCACAGAAGGCTGCTCCAAAGAAGGCTGCAGATGGTGCGTTTGACATGCACATACGGCTATCGACGTGATGTAAACTTTCATTTTGTAAACAATGGGATATGAATTTTATGTTATGGGGGAAAGATTCGACGTGATGTAAACTTTTGTTTTATTTTGTAAACAGTTGGATATGACTTTTAAATGTTTTATAAAAATTTCTTGTCTTAATGTTGCAGCTACCACAATGCATTTGCGATTAAATAGTTCTGTGTGATTTTTGTTCTATATAAAATTTAATTGTATATTTCATATACAAATAGGAGGAGGATTAAGTTTTTGGGACATATTTTTTGGGACAGATTTATAAACTGTCCTGCAGAATTTGTAATTTTGAAACCTTTTGGGACGGGAGTTTAACAGTCCTTTATAAGTATTTGGGACGGCAAATATCCGTCATTTAACTTTTTGCCACGCCACCCTAATAAGACCACTCATTGCCGTCCTAAAGACCGTCCCAAATAGTAGTTGGGACGGTAAACCTATTTATTATGACGTTTTTTTGTTGTCCCAAAAGGTCACTTTTTTGTAGTGAGAGTCAACGGTCTCTAAGGTCGTCAAACTATATGTCAACAGGTACGGTTTTCCGATACGAACCCAACCGTATGTCCAAAGTTGGATTCCGGCGGGCCGTACACAAAATTGCTCGTTGAGTCGGATCGTGGGGTCCGCAAAACGGCGATCCAATCAACTGTCTCAGAATCGGACCAAACTTGGCATACATGACCAAAAAAATGATACGGTCCTGTTGGCGTAAGTTTCGTCTCGATCTGACGAATGTGCACGAAGTAATTGGAAAACTTGCACAGAGGTCGATACGGTGAATTTCGACGGATACGCATCAAATTCGTCGCGCACACGCAACCAATTTGAATTCCGTCAAAGCCCACACGTCCGCGAAGCCATTACGCACCTTTCGATGCTTTCGGTTCGCGACCAAGTTGTCCGATTTGGCGGAACGCACGTGGTATCGAAGTATTTTTTATTAAATTTAGTTTTCGAAACAAGGTTTTTTCGAATTTTCAAGAATGGATTAATCTGTACACGGTTTATGAAATTCAGAACTACGAAATAGTTTCCGATCCCCTATATGTTGTCTTTGATATTGATCAATTGGTTTTCAAAATAGATCAAGGATTTGACCGAAGTCGGCCTTCCAAGTATGGGGTTGGGACTGCTCTGTGAACTGTTCAAGAACAGTTTTTCGTCAAAGTTCGTGTCGACTTTCTGGACGACCTAATTCGTCTAAATAAAAACTAACTGAAGGGATTGGAAGGCGTATATGTTGTCATCATACCTGAAGAAGTATCTCGGAAAATGATCGAGCGACGAGGATAATTTTTGACCACGAAGTTGAGGTCGCCACTGCCGTTCCCCTGTCCGCGCGCGTGCACGCTGCCTCCGCGCGGACCTGGCCGGCCGGCGGCGCCGTGCCCAGGGCTGGGAGAGGTCGTCGGGGTTAGGCGCCGTTGGTTTTAGGGTTTTCTCGATTTTTTTACTCGATCTCTCCCTCACAGTTCCGCTCGGGTATGCATATATATTCGCGTGTGTATTGGCACAGGGCTCAGCTGTGGGGGTTTTAAAGGCTCGGGCTGAGGGATTGTTTGTAAGGGGAATGCATGGGCTGCTCTGACGTAGGCCGGGCTGGGCTGGCTCTGCCTGGTTGCTCCTATTTCTTATTCTCTTTATTTCTTTATCTTTTTCTATTTCTATTAGCAATTAATATATCTATATATATATATATATATATATATATATATATATATATATATATATATATATATATATATATATATATACACATACATGTATACGTTCTACTATACATATGTATATATATATACACATACGAACATATATTTATATATATCCATGTATACCTACACATACACGCATATATATATTTATTTATATCTATATACATATTTTTACTTATCTATATATTTATATATGTACTTATATAATATACTCCATAAATTCTAAATAAATCCAAAAGCAGCATTCCTATGTAGAGCCTATTTTTATAAATATGAACATGTATATATATAACATTTTTTGACAATAATAATATAACCAGTAATAATAAAATAATAATAATAGTAATGAAGTTCAATAAATCCATAATGGTGTGTATACCATCATGTACAGTCTATCAATTCCAAAATGTACAAGGACATATTTTATACCAATGTCATTGAATATCAACTAGATAAGGATAATTATAATATCAAATTTCGAATACTAGAAAATATTCGTTAAATCATTAAAATGAAATACAACACCCTCATACCAAATCCCCTCAACACGAATGTCCTTGGACGTGCCGCATGACTACATGGGCTTGGTCCGGTCCGCGTCCAGTCCGGACCAGTCTGGTACAACCGGATCACTTAAATGTCAAATAATAATAATAATGAATAATTAAACTATTTATAATGGTCATGTCACAACTTGGCCTGATTTTCCTAGTTAGGACATCACTATGGCTCGGCCTTCCCCTACCATGGCTAAACTTTAGTCAAAGCACGCCACTGCACTATCCGTGCCATGATTCCTAGTCGTCTTGTACTCCAACCCCTAATCATGACTAAAATCATCTACCGTAATAATTAACTAATTAATTATTTATAAAAACCTAAAAATCATCATTCCAATAAAATAAATAATAATAAAATATTTTAAAATTTTCGGGAAGGGGAGCTACAAATCTACCCACCTTAAAAATAATTTCGTCCTCGAAATTCTAATCCATAGCTATTCCTTAAGATTCAATAAGAAGTCTACCTGAACCTTAATCTCCTTAAATTTTAATTCCTCAAAAAAAAATAGTTTGTATTCTTCTCCTAGCCATATAGCCTCCAAGGCTTCTACTCACCTTTGGTCACACTACTACTCAAACTATAATCTTAAAATCTTATAACTGGTTGCTAACAATCCTACCAACAAATATCTAGGTATATGGTATCTATAATCCTCTCGTATCTATCAAGCAACCCAAAATTTAACAAGCAACAAACTTATACAAGTAGCTAAGAAATGTTGATAAACTTCAATAAGCATGACCATTCGTCGCTCCGAAATAGGAAGGACATAAAGATAAGGAAGAATAATCGAGAGCAAATATGAAGTCTCAAGAGCGGTAGAGAGTTTCCAATGATGCAGGTAGAAAGAAAGTTTACGAACCATTGACTTATTTGCTAGATTGGGCTACTCTAGTCTAGCCACCTGCTAAATCGAAGAACTCTTCGTTTCTTAGAGGGCTTGCACTCCGTGCAATACAGAAGTTTCGTTCTCGAAATCCTAAACAAGGTTCCATAATAGAACACGACAAGTTTATTTCATCTCTATATTATTCCATCCATGCATAGTTTCGCTCATCCAAAAATATGTATAGGAATGAAAAAAAATTCTGACCTTGTTTGGAGGATAAATAATGAGATATATTGATACCAAGTATAAAACGAGAAAATTTTAGTCCTTGCGCCAGTCCAAGTCTGGTTTGACGGTCCTCTTTGATATTTTTCGGTGATGGTCTGAAACTCCTCGAGCAGTCGTGCTGATAACGTGTTATGAAAATGAGAGAGAAATAGAAAAAATTGGTAGCCAGAAAGAATGTACGTAGCTTTTCTTATTGATAACATATAAAGAGGGAATGAGATAAAGTTTGTTGTGGTATGGATAAAGGGCATCCATATTTGGGTCTATCCAAATCACAACACTAGACATAATTTTAAGTATTTTTTGTGGTTTTCTTTGGTAGTTTTGGAATTAAATGAAATATTAGTCACCCTAACGATTGGTTTACATGCGATAGAATTTGTTTCTCTTTTACATTCTTTACAACTTTACCATATTTTTACACCGTTGCTGATTAGTCTTTTTCATTCAATTTTTTTTGTCGAATTGACTAGAAAAAAATGTTTCTGGTGCTGGTAACGATTAGTATCGATATCGATCAGAAGATGTCAAACTATATCAATATCGACCGTATCGGATCGTTATGGATCGATTCTGCAAACTATGCTTTACACCACTAAACCATCCATCAGAAACCCTCAATACAGTATATGAGCAGTAGTAGTTGTACAACCACTGCCTTCTGCCTACTTTTAAGTCCTACTCTGAAGCCGGCATAATGCAAGAGGCTCTCACTGTCACGACCCGCACCCTGTTTAGGGGCACGAGCACGTGGATACGTCCAGCCTACGCCGCATAATCGGTGGTAGAATGATGTCTAGGTCATCTAGAACATATAATATCTAAGACACAATAATATAACCTATCATCTCCGTATGGAGGAATATAATCACAACTCAATCACATAATTCTAAGGAAGATAGGCACGGAATGATAATGATAAAGATGGAAATAAATAGTCTAAAATAAATGTGGGGTCACAAACACCAAGTTCAGAATTTAAAGACATAAAACCAACCCGCATAAGTTCTACAGATCCAAAGTATCAAGCTGGAATACAAATCCAGGCAAAAGCTAGCTAATTTAAGTCACTATAGACGATACGTCCTCTACGTACACCGGATCCACAGGCAGGTCCTGGTCGTAGACTCCATCTATGCCAAACCTGTAGAAGGTCGGGCAATCTGCATCTAAGTCCTCTGAAAAATAACGGGGGTTATCCTGTCAGGATATGAGCAAGTACAAATGCTAACAACAGTTCCATGTGAATTGAAAAATATTATAAGAGAAAATTATAATGAAATACAAGATAAAATGTTAAGACTAGAAATAAAGCAGTACATGTGAAACTGGATATCATGTCAGGGTGTGAAATACTAGAATGTAAAATAGTACATAAAATCTGATAAGTAAATATAAATAGTGCCTTGAGCTATTAGAGCGTTATGTGATCGGCTTGGGTCAAGATCAAGGTGTTCCATTTGGCCCGGCTATCACAAGAAGGATATATATAGGTTCTAGCCAACCAATATGGAAAGCGAGCACAAGGAGGAACGGATCTCGCTACACCCTATATGCGGCGAGGGTGGAGCATGTAATGCCCCGCTCCGCACGGTGCATTACGCTGAGACGTTGACTCAATGAGTCGCGTTGACCGAATGAAATGTATCGATGCGAATCGATACGAGAGCTACGTTGTCCCGAGCCACGCATCGAACTAAGTCGATGCGAAGAGTTGCCTTGTCCCAATGTATGCATCGAGTTGAATCGATACGAAGCGCCGCGTTGCCCCGAAGGATAAGTGCGTTGAATCGGCTCGAAGATTCTAAGAAATCGAATCGACCAAGGCGCAAGTCTGAATCGATGTAAGTATTAATTTTAGTTGATTTCATGTGCAGGCTATACGTTTACGCTAAAATATTAAAGGTCAGCATTCTGCCTTATTCAGTAAGGGGATCGCAAAACCAAATCGTCGCCTTGCGACGGCTGAGACTTGGGCACGGTAAGCCAAATCGGACGTATAATTCAATGAAGCACGAAGTGTTAGAATGGCTAAGTCAGGAGAGTGGCCGTGCAACAAAGTTATGAAATCGAGCCGCATCGGCTCGACGAAACGACAAGGCGTATCGACTCAAGGTGGGAGGATTGACTCCTCTTTTTACTCCTTCATGCTTGAGTCAGAATATATCATTGTATGCTAAGTTAACCTATCGACGCCACGGGCGTGGTCCGATCGGAAGATAAATCGTAGTGTGTGTCGAACACTAGTTAGAACAATTGAAATGAAACGTGCATCAAATGCACGAGTTGCTATGGAACATTGGATATCGCAAAGGCGAGCGCCTCGGTGTGCAAGTCGCAAGAACATAGGATAACTGTATTCGGCGAGTGCCTTAGTGCACGAACCATACCGTGCCTTCGCGCACGAGTTAGAAAGGCTAGAACATTGAAAGACAATAGGCGAGCGCCCTAGCGTGCAAGCCACGAACATTGAATACTAAGGCATAGAACATAGAAATACGGTCGAAATGTGCCTACGTGTACGAGATCATAAAAGATGGCTTCGTTGCGAAAGAATACAGTTGTGGCATGAATGTGGCAGAACTGTCGGATATGACATGATGCCTCGAAAGGTGTTCGGGACCTTCGGGTCATTCGGTTGACGAACATTGAGTTGAGGCATGATGTCATTGAACATTGAAATGAAGTATAAAATATAACAACATAGAAAGTTAATAGAAGAAATACGAGATGATAAAGTCTGAGTCTCGGACTCAAGACTATGTTTGGTTGCTTGATAAAGTCTGAGTCTCGTGCTCAAGACTATGTTGATTGATTGAAAATAGGGCGTTGCATGGTCGAATGGACTTGAGATAATTGTGATATCTTCCGTGCACGGAATGTTCCCTCCGAACGGGTGCACCGGGGCACCGGGACCGTTCGACCTAGGAGGGATATAATCTTTGATAGACGCACAACTGTGAAGTCCGATTAGCACTCGGTTGTAGATGTGAAAAGCCGTAAATGATGGAATACAACGGTAAGTTTCGGTTGTTTGGGATAGCAACCCAACCCGTGAAACGCCGGCTACCCAAATTCGAGAAAGAAAAGAAGGAGAGAAAAGAAATTTAGGAAAATAAAAGAGGAACTCCTTTAGTTTATTTTGGCACGGATACGCCAACGACCATCATATAGTTAAGGAACGATGGGTTGAAAGTGTGGGCACGTATGTGTCCCGCACACATAGATCCTGCTTAGAGATGCACTTATAACATAACAGGGGAGGAATGGGGCGTATTCACCTTGCGTTGATGCAAGGGCGAGTGCGTCCATACTGGTAAGCCACGAATCAAACACAAGATTGCTTGTCTGCTTGCCTATTCAATTTGAATAACATGCTTGCCATGATAACATGATTTACGCTTTCGAATATGCCATGAAATCAACCCTAAGGAGAATATAGCAAGATCATAAGCTAAGTTGCATGATTGAACATAAACACTGAAATGTCGGTTTAGAAGGAAGGTCTTTTCGTCAGTACATGCGAGGACGAACGTACTGATCCCCCACCGGCTTTCATGCAGGGTGCAGGGAATGGAAGGTTCGCGGCGAAGCTTCGCTTGATCGCGCAGAGACATGGAATGTCGTAGCGTTTGAAGTGTTGCGATCGCATTGATGCTCGGACTTACAATAGGATTGATGCGGCCGAGATATAGAAGGCATTATGTATGGAACGGTGAAATCCTTTGTGGGCAAGAGAGAACCTGAGTGTTGTATCCAACCTGGCAAATTTAGTTGGGCTATTGAAAGCCTTTGTAATCTCAGTTCGAATATCAATAAAGAGAATTGTTTCATATACTCTGTTTTCCTTTCGTTGCTAATATCAATTCAAAGATAACCATTTGAGAACTTGTCATCTTGCCTTGCACGAGCGCAACTCCAGGCTCGTGCGGCATCATGTCCCCTGCGAGGACGATGATTCGGGTGATTCCGGGTCAGGGCGTGACAAATTGGTATCAGAGCTCTAGGCTCAATTTTCTCTGGACGCTCGCTTCATTACAGTTCTAAAAGTTGCCTACCACCAATCGAATCACTCTTGACTCTACTCGATGCCGTACTGGATGTTCCATACAATAAGTCTAATACAAATCGTGTAATTTTGCCGCATGTATTTTGGAAATTACATAATGTTTGCTAAGAAAGTTGCGAAGGATTTATTGCATTAAGTACAACAAGCCGTAAAATGTTAGTTGCTGCAAGTGCAACAAATTGTGAAATACGATTTGAGATGTTGTTGCAGTGTAACATATTGAATAAGAAATAAAATGATGCACGAAGTGTAATGGGTTGTAAATATTGGTTGCACCAATGCGAAAACTTAAATAATGCATCACAATGAGAGTGATAAGTTAATATCGAATGTGTTGAACGGATTTGAGCATTGACTTTGAAAGTCGAAAATAAATCGTTGCACGATGTGCGACTTCGGTGAAGAGTTGGTTGATGCGGTTAAATAGTGCTTAAGAGATAGTTGGTTACGTTACGGCGAAACTCATTTGAGTACGACTGAAATACGCAGAAACTTAGAGGGCGTGATCGTATAACTCGAGGGTTCGATGTTGGATAATCGGTAACTCGGTTACGCGATCAAAGCTTAACGGAATGCAACGAATCGAGAAACGATTCGAGACGTACGAAAATGTTTGTGGAGAACTTGGACGTATGCAATGCAAGTTGTCAACGTTGAAACAGAATCAAAGTTGACATTTACGCTATCAAAATTGATACGACGTATCGAGATCGATACTTAAGGAAACGTAAGCACGATGTGAGAATACAAAATGGAGTGTGCTTCGTGCTATCAAAATTTTCTAAATTACAATGCGAGAACGAACGAGCTGGTTGATCATGAACTTTGTGATTGATCAAGACGAGACTATACGTCATCGACGATTGCTCGATGCATATAGCATCTCGTGTGTCGACCCGCAAATAAGATTGACTCGAACTCAATGCGAGTAGATGCGTCGTGAATAGCAGAATCATTGACGGTAGTGCATGACTTTATTCGGAGGATAGTTGCGCATCAGTTGCGCCAATAGAAATGATTTTGTCCGAAATTGGATAGTCGCATAGAAATCGTCGGAACGTGATTTGGCTCCGAAATAAGATATAGCATGGTTCGTAGTACTGTCCTTCGGTGATGATCCACAATTATCGAGCGTAGCTTCGGGGCAGCGGACCCTAGAAGACTCGACCGCCAAATCAAATTGAATGTTGCAGACCGTAAGATGACCCATGCGATATCATATATGAAATTGCATCGATAACAAATACAATATGGTGCATGTTGACGATAAGTCTAGGCGATCAAGAATTGTTGGAACAACTTTCGATTGAGAATGATATAGATAGATTTTGAGTATTCGTCGGATGAATACTTGACTGGTTATGTTGGTCGACGATCGAACTAGAAATTCACCAACGAACTTGGTGATTCGGATAGGCGATTGCCAGAATCGTGTTGTGCACGAGAGAGAACGATAAAAGAATGACTTACGAGTTATGTCGTTAGATTCGGATTCACCTTACAATTGAGCTTGTGTGAATCGAACTTATATTCGATGTTGCGAGACGGATAAGTTAAAAATTTGGCTACTGAATTCCTACTCGTTAGGAAATCGGATGTAAGATGCATCGTAGAGACTTTGAGTCAAAGCGATTGCTGCCTTGAGCACCGTCGCCTCGATATAAACTGTTGTGTCGGATAGATTGTGGCCTTGTGCAATGTCAATTTAAAGTTACGTCGGGAGAAGTTAAGCACGGTGTCTAGGTAAGTAACCTAGCGGACGTAGTCCCGAATGTTAATAAGTAAATCGTATCGAGATAAGTTGCATAGCCAGACTTCAGAAATAGTTGGGTAGCGAAGTCGAACGCAAGGCATTACGAAGATTCATTGTGATTGGATGCGCGACGGCTTGACGCGACGCATAGAATTGATAGTCCCGATGAAACATACGAAACGAGAAATATGATTTTGAATCGCGTCGCGCGCAGTGACTTTATTAAATGAATCACGTACGTATCGAATATATGTATGCGATAAAATTTTGAGAACAGTTGCTAAAGATAAGTCCAATAGGAAGTACAAGATGGCAAGCATAGGATTGAAATTTACCTGTCAGCTTTGTTCCAATTTGCTACCACTGGACTTGGTCGAAATACATATATCTTCGGGACGCCTTGAATATAGGTACGGATCTAAATCGAGTTGTATACAAATTCAAATCGAGCTGCAGGGAGGACTTTGAAATGTTAATGAAAAGCTTGCGAGATAGTGTGAAACTGAACAACACTGGTGGGACGAGATCGTGAAATGATCTATAAAACACTTAATCGGAGTGTTGGTTTTGGTTCGAGGACGAACCTTGTTTTGAATAGTATATTCTGTAATGCCCCGCTCCGTACGGTGTATTACGCCGAGACGTTGACTCAACGAGCCGCGTTGACCGAATGAAATGTATCGATGCAAATCGATACGAGAGTTACGTTGTCCCGAGCAACGCATCGAACTAAGTCGATGCGAAGAGTTGCCTTTTTCCAATGTATGCGTCGAGTTGAATCAATGCGAGGCGCCGCGTTGTCCCGAAGGATAAGTGCGTTGAATCGGCTTGAAGATTCTAAGAAATCGAATCGACCAAGGTGCAAGTCTGAATCGATACAAGTATTAATTTTAGTTGGTTTCATGTGCAGGCTATACGTTTACAATAAAAATATTAGAGGTCGACATTCTGCCTTACTCAGTAAGGGGTCCGCGAAACCAAATCGTCGTCTTACGACAGCTGAGACTTGGGCACGGTAAGCCAAATCGGACGTATAATTTAATGAAGCACGAAGTGCTCGAATGGCTAAGTCAGGAGAGTGGCCGTGCAATGAAGTTATGAAATTGAACCGCATCGGCTCGGCGAAACAATAAGGCGTATCGACTCAAGGTGGGAGGATTGAATCTTCTTTTTACTCCTTCTGCTTGAGTCAGAATATATCATTGTATGCTAAGTTAACCTATCGACGCCACAGGCGTGGTCCGATCGGAAGATAAATCGTAGTGTGTGTCGAACACTAGTTAGAACAATTGAAATGAAACGTGCATCAAATGCACGAGTTGCTATAGAACATTGGATATCACAAAGGCGAGCGCCTCGGTGTGCAAGCCGCAAGAACATGGAATAACTGTATTCGGCGAGTGCCTTAGTGCACGAACCATACCGTGCCTTCGCGCACGAGTTAGAAAGGCTAGAACATTGAAAGACAATAGGCGAGCGCCCTAGCGTGCAAGCCACGAACATTGAACACTAAGGCATAGAACATGGAAATACGGTCAAAATATGCCTACGTGCACGAGATCATAAAAGATGGCTTCGTTGCGAAAGAATACAGTTGTGGCATGAATGTGGCGGAACTGTCGGATATGACATGATGCCTCGAAAGGTGTTTGGGACCTTCGGGTCGTTCAGTTGACGAACATTGAGTTGAGGTATGAGGCCATTGAACATTGAAACGAAGTATGAAATGTAAGAACATAGAAAGTTAATAGAAGAAATACGAGATGATAGAGTCCGAGTCTCGGACTCAAGACTATGTTTGGTTGCTTGATAAAGTCTGAGTCTCATGCTCAAGACTATGTTGGTTTATTGAAAATAGGACGTTGCATGGTCGAATGGACTTGAGATAATTGTGATATCTTCCGTGCACGGAATGTTCCCTCCGAACGGGTGCACCGGGGCACCGGGACCGTTCGGCCTAGGAGGGATATAATCTTTGATAGGCGCACATCTGTGAAATCCGATTAGCACTCGGTTGTAGATATGAAAAGTCACAAATGATGGTATGCAGCGGTAAGTTTCAGTTTTTTGGGATAGCAACCCAACCCGTGAAACGCCGGGCTACCCAAATTCGAGAAAGAAAAGAAGGAGAGAATAGAAAGTAAGGAAACTACAAGAGGAACTCCTTTAGTTCATTTTGGCGCGGATACGCCAACGACCATCATATAGTTAAGGAACGATGGGTTGAAAGTGTAGGCACGTATGTGTCCCGCACACATAGATCCTGCTTAGAGATACACTTATAACATGACAGGGAAGGAATGGGGTGTATTCACCTTGCGTCGGTACAAGGACGAGTGCGTCCATGCTGGTAAGCCACGAATCAAACACGAGATTGCTTGTCTGCTTGCCTATTCAATTCGAATTACATGCTTGCCATGATAACATGATTTACGCTTTCGAACATGCCATAAAATCGACCACAAGGAGAATATAGCAAGATCATAAGCTAAGTTGCATGATTGAACATAAACACTGAAATATCGGTTTAGAAGGAAGGTCTTTTCGTCAGTACATGCGAGGACGAACGTACTAATCCTCCACCAGCTTTCATGCAGGGTGCAGGAAATGGAAGGCCCGCGACGAAGCTTCGCTTGATCGCACAGAGGCATGGAATGCCGTAGCGTTTGAAGCGTTGCGATCACATTGATGCTCGAACTTGCAACAAGATTGATGCGATCGAGATATAGAAGGCATGATGTATGGAACGATAAAATCCTTTGTGGGCAAGAGAGAACCTGGGTGTTGTAGCCAACCTGGCAAATTTAGTTGGGCTATTGAAAGCCTTTGTAATCTCAGTTCGAATATCAATAAAGAGAATTGTTTCGTATACTATGTTTTTCTTTCGTTGCTAATATCAATTCAAAGATAACCATTTGAGAACTTGTCATCTTACCTTGCACGCGCGCAACTCCAGGCTCCTGCGGCATCACCTCCCGTGCGAGGACGATAATTCGGGTGATTCCGGGTCGGGGCGTGACAGAGCAAGCATAA
Source organism: Iris pallida (assembly GCA_029216955.1). Taxonomy (NCBI): domain Eukaryota; kingdom Viridiplantae; phylum Streptophyta; class Magnoliopsida; order Asparagales; family Iridaceae; genus Iris; species Iris pallida. Next base: position 17,138,166 of record JANAVB010037020.1, read on the forward strand.
GAAAGTTACATGATGGATATTGATCACATAACCCCTAATAACTCCCCATCCTCGAATAGTATATGGATGCGGACATAACACGTTATGATACAGGATTCTCTAAAAGGGTAGCAAATCCCCTTAGGAATCGGTGTTTGTACAAGTACAGTAAACAAGATCGAACAATGTACTAGTGTACCATCGTGTCGAGAATAAAAAAAAATACTACAACTGAATCGGATATAGTAGATATCAAGACAATGAAAACTATCACAGAATATACTCGCCTGAGGTCCTGAACTGAAAAAATCGATACTACCAACCACTCAATGAGCCACGAACGGTCAACTCGCACAACAGTCTCCTAATGCTGAAACAGATATTACCAACGTTCTCAGAATAGTCAAATTAGCAAGAATAGCCTACCCATAAGTCCAATTCTGGACAGAGGAGCAAAACGGTAATTTTGGGTCAAAATAGTGTCCGTCGTTGGACCTACTTTGCTCCAAACAGCATGCAAGTATCTACGGTCTCTAAAGTCATCAAACTATATGCTTACAGGTCCGATTTGACGAAACGAATCCAACCGTATATCCAAATTTGGATTCCGGTGGGCCGTGCACAAATTCGCACATTGGATCGGGTCGCGGGCCCACCAAAATAGCGTTTCGGTCGACCTTCTCAGAATCGGACCAAACTTGACCAGGACCAGAAAAATGATACAGTCCTGTTGGCATAAGTTACGTCTCGATATGACGAACGTGCACAAAGTAATTGACAGATTTGCAAAAAGACCGATACGGTGAATTTCGACGGATATGCATCAAATTCGTCGCGCACATGCAACCAATTTGAATTCCGTAATTGCCAACACGTCCGCGAAGTCGATACGCACCTTTTGATACTTTTGGTTCGCGACCACGTCGCCCGGTTTGTCGGAGCGCACGCCGTATCGAGAAAATTTCCTAAAATTTAGTTTTCGAAAAATAGATTTTTCTTAAACTTCACAAACGAATTACTTTCTGTATAGTGGATGAAAATTAAATCTACAAGAAGGGTTTTGATCTCCTATAGATTGTCTACAAGTCTATTCAAACCGATTTTCAAAACTCGCAATATATTGGTCGCAAATCGACCGCGAACAGGGGACGTTGGGATAGTTTCTAACATCCAATAAATCAAATTTTTCTCGATTTTGGAACTCGTTTTTCGTCACACATGATACGGATTAACACAAACTATTTGAAGAGAAATATAGACGTATATGTTGACTACGTACCTGAGAAAACAGATCGCGGAATGGTGGAGTGACAAGAGAGAATTCGGCTCGCGAAATCAGCTTCTTGCTGACAGTTTCCTGTGGCTGTTGCGCTTCAACTCGTGCACGCGAGCGTTTTCGGCGATGGCTGGCCGGCCTCCGGCATGTAGGGCGGCGCGCAGGGTCGACGGCGAGGTCGGGGGGTCGTGCGGCTAGGGTTGGGATTAGGATTTTTGATAAAATTCTCTCTCTCTCTCTCTCTCTCTCTCTCTCTCTCTCTCTCGATTTATCTTATATAAGGGGGGTGTCGGTTGAACCCACAAAGGCTCGAGTTTGAAAGCCCACAGGGCTCGGCTGTGCTCGATTTTAGTTTAGCTTATGTGTGCTCTGTGTGTGTGTGTGTTTGCTCGTTTTATTCTTATTATATATATATATATATATATATATATATATATATATATATATATATATATATATTTATGAAACACTACCCATTTTATTGAAGAAGGCCTTAATAGCCAAAAACTTTACAAGTATACCAGTAGGCGCAAAATGCCGAAGCCTATACACGTATACTATCAAAAAAGAAGGAAAACCGGAGGCAAAATGGCTATGCCGGGGATATGACAGAGCTCCAGAATACCGAGTGGCCGTGCGAGAAAAGGGATTCACGCTTGCGGCACTGCCGAATGGTCTCCCAAATGAGCTGGTCGACGTTGTACTGGTGGACTTCATATCTCGTCTTGTTGCAATTTTTTCAGATAACCCATGTTGCGGCTGCTGCCACAATCTGGTGGCCATGGACATGAAAGCCCAGGCCACAACTAGGTCGGGGAAGCTGTCGCCCCCTAGAGCCATCCTGTAGTGCTGGAAGAGTACTCTCCAGACCTTGACAGAAAGGTCCCCCTGACAGAAGATGTGGTTGACAGTTTTCGACTGACGATCAGAGCAACAAGTGCACGCGGACGCAAGACTGAACCCGATAGTGTTGAGGGTGTCGTCAGTGGGAAGGATGTTGCGCCGGGCTCTCCACATGAGGAAATACCACTTCTTAGGGATGCAAGTCTGCCAAAAGGATGCAATGGTGGGATAGGGCGTCGAATTGCCAAGGATGACTCTTCTGGCCGATCTAACCGAGAATGATCCGGATACTTCGGCCGACCACCGGAGCTCATCTGCGTCCGATCCGATCGTCAATCCGCTGCGACGAATGCAGTCGACTGCCTATGGCCCGGCCCAGACTCGGATCTTGTTACAATTCCAGTTGTTATTTGAGGGGTCCCATAAGTCCTTGATGGTGCTGTTCCTAGGGGCAGCTGAAAGGTTGGGAAGCAAAGTGTCTCCAACCCAAAGTTCCAAAAATGGCGATGAATAGCCGCCGCCCAACTGAAGGCGAATCGCGGGTTCGGCGAGAGACCGGCCAATGAGAATGCGTCGCCAAGCCGCGGAGGATCTGCTGTTAGAGATGGCCGTCGACGAGTGGATGAGCTTGAAGTATCTGGCCTTCATGAACCTGATCTAAAGGTTGTGACTCGTGCGAAGCTTCCACCACAGTTTCATCGAGAAGGCATTAACGATGTGGGAAAGTTTGGTGAATCCCAGGTCCCCCTCCTCGGTAGGACAAGCCATGGTATCCCAACTAGCCCAATGATGCTTGTCGTTGCCGCCGCTATGCCCCCAGAGGAAGTTGCTAAAGATGCTTTCGATCGAAGATAGCACTTTCTTGGGGGGGACACGCAGCCAGGGTGTAGATGAGAATGGATGTGAGGACGTGATTGATAAGGATCATCTTGCCACCCGGAGATAGGGTAGCGTTATGCCATCCCTCGAGTTTTTTTCCTGATGCGTTTGATCAGGTCCTCAAAAATATCGACGTTTGATTTATCGTACATAAGGGGGCAACCAAGGTAGTGTAATGGAGGATGCTTGATGGGGAAGGGGGTGATGTTGGAGAGGCTCGCCACGTTCTCTCTCTTAAATTTGTGGTGGGTGTAGATAACACTTTTGTCCAGGTTGACCTTCTGGCCCGAGCACCTGGCGTATCTCTGAAGCGTGTTGTGCACAACATTCACCGATCCGACGTCTCCGGAAGAGAAAATGAGGATATCATCGACGAATGCTAAGTGGGTGGCGATCGGGCACCCGCTGGCGGTATGATAGTGTTGGAAGTTGGGGGTGTTCGCCATGTTATTAAGGTTTCTACTCAAAGCGTACGCCATTATGATGAAGATGGTGGAAGATAGAGGATCTCCTTGCCTGACCCCGCGGCTCGATTTGAAGAACCCGTCGGCCTGACCGTTGATGACCGTGGAAAACCACGAGTTGCTGATCGATCTCCAAATGATGTTGGTCCAGGTTTCGGAAAATCCGAAGGCTCTGAAAACCCCGATCATGAATTGCCAATCCAGTTTGTCATAAACTTTCTCCATGTCCAATTTGATGGCTATATTGCCCCCTCTTGCTGGGAGCTTCATGCAGGTAATTAACTCTTGGGCCAACATGATGTTATCTTGGATATTTCTTCCATGGACAAAGCCACTTTGCTCCTCCGAGATGATCTTGGGTAGAAGACCAGACATGCGGTATGCGATGATCTTGGAAATTATCTTGTTGGTGAAGGTACAAAGACTGATGGGACAAAAATCGCAAAAAGTTTCCGGGTTGTCTTTTTTCGGGATAAGGATCAGATTGGTACTCGAGATAGCTCTGGGGTAAGTCGCTCCCTGGAGGAATGCAGAGACTGCCTGGTGGATATCCACCTTGATAATATCCCAGTATGAGCGAAAAAATACCCCCGAAAACCCGTCTGGACCAGGCGTACTGTGTTCGTCGAGGGCCCAGACGGCATCTTTCACCTCTTGCTCGGAAGGAGGCTGTTCTAACCTAATATTGTCGGTGTTGCTAATAAGCTGGGGAACATCATTCAGGAAGGAGTTGTCTCTGAGGACCGATTACTTAGAGAACAGCCGAGAGTAGAACTGTGCGGCCGTCGCTTGGATACCCTTTTGATCGCTGATGCTGATCCCGTTGTCATCGGCTATCTGATGGAGAGTGAGTTTCTATCTACGACCATTGACGCATGTTTGAAAGTAACTCGAGTTTTTGTCCCCCTCGCTGTCCCATTTAAGCCTCGCTTTCTGCTTCCAAAAGTCGGTCTCAACCTTCAGCATGAAGTTGAGGATAGCTTAAACTCCTCTTGGACTGGCTGGAATTGCTGGTAATACCAACTAGCAGGGGGGCGTGGTCGGATTCGGTGGTATTGAGGTGAGAAAGCTTATAGGTGGTCCCCATGCCTTGCCAGTGGACGTTCGTTAGGGCCCTGTCAAGGCGAAAGTATTGCCGTCGGTCGCCTTCCTGCATGTTGCACCAGGTGAAGGTATTGCCGGTGAACGGGAGGGGAAAGATGTGGGAGTTGAAGATGAAGTTGTTGAAATCTTGCATGGCCGACTGAGGGGTGGCGCGGCCGCCGGTCTTCTCATCTCTGCAAGTGATGGCATTAAAGTCCTCAATGCAAAGCCACGGGAGGTTATGGTCGAGTTGGTGGATGTCCAGGAGGTCGTTCCAGAGGTGTCTGCGATCAGCGATGTCACAGCTTCCATGAACCACGAAAAGGATGGCGCGCTTGGGGATCAAAGGGTGTTCCATCCAGCAAGTTAGGGTTTTCCTGGAGTCCTGAATGACTCCGATCTTGACGTCCTCCGAGCAGAGGATCCAAATGTCATGTCTGCCAGCAATGGCCAAATGAAAGCCTAACTACAGTTGAATGGATTTGAGTCTCTTGTATGGAATTTTGGGTTCAAGGATGATCAAGATGTCGATCTTGTGGATCTTCTTCAGGCTGCTGATTCTCCTCTTGGTTGGTTTGTTTGCCAGACCGCGGACATTCTACGAGAGAATGTTCAGCATTAATGGAGCTTGGGGGTGGTTGGTTGGTCCGCTTGGCTGCGGACCATGTGTGCATGGTCGGGGGCTCTGCGGCCCCTTTCTTTTCATGTTTTCTGGATGTGGTGGTGGCCTCTCCCGCCTTCGAGGTGGAGGTACCGTAGATGGAATCCTCTGGGGGTTGGGGAGAATGTCTGCGTGGGGGTCGACCAATTCTCCAGCAGAGTCCAGGTCGGGTTCCTGAGGGGGGATGAGAATAGTTTCGTCGATGGTACCAATCTGGTCTCCTTCCGACTGGAGTTGGAAACCTGCGACAAGGACCTTAAGTCCTCTAAGAGCCTGCTCTGGCCCTAGAATAGCAAGGGTGGCTTCGGCCGCGACTCCGTGGGGGTCTGTGGCATTTTGAAGATCTAGGATGTTCTCCTCTGCGGCAAGGGGAGGGAGGTCGCCGATGTCCTCTGAATCCGGCTCGGGGGCCACGACCGAGTCTGTAGGACAAGTTATTTCCTGAGATGGGTCGTTCGCTTCTGGAACGAGGGCGCTGAACTGGTTGAAAAAGGGTAGATTTGGTGGGTGGTAGGGGATGACCGCTTTGTCTGAGGAGGTACCTCTGCCTGACTTGCCTTCACTGGAGTTAAGTCTGATATGGGAGTTCGGTAGAGGAAGCAGGGAGGTTGGGCATACTTGCCCCCGTTGGGGTGGGATTCTTTCTGCGCTGGTTTCTTCTTGAGTTTTGGATGAAGACGGAAGCAATGCTTGAGAGGTGGCCTCGCAAATGGCAGTGAGAGCAGAAGATGATGTGATTATCGTATAGGATTTGCTGGGTATGAGTGTGGTTGCCAAGTTCAATGAGGATATGGTTGGGGGGTTCGGAGGTGAGGTCGAGTTCCACACAGATCTTGGCGTAGTGGACTTTGGTCAAGTTGCTGGTTTCTTCTGCACTGGCCACATATGTCCCGAAAGAGTTGGCTATACGCCTGAGAGCCGCTGGAACGAAACAAATGAGAGGGAGATTGGGAAGGGTCACCCAGGCAGCAACCGTCGCTGAGTCTTCCTTGGTGTTAAAGCTCGGTGACCACTTGATTATCTTCATCTGGTGGGAATCGACCCTACTGGTGCCTTTGGACCAGACGGTCCTGTGGTCAAGATCGGAGGAGAGATGTAGCAGGATATGCCTCGGGTCGAGGGGGGCCACCATGTATTCTGCCGACAGCCGCCAACTGGCAATGACCTCTTGAACCCGGGATAGTTTAGCGCAAACTGAGGAGAATTTGAGAACGAAGGAGTGAGGAAAGGAGGTTGCCAGTGAGGTCAGTTCCAGGTCGGT
>JANAVB010037020.1:17149611-17155697 GCA_029216955.1 Iris pallida
TATCATGATAACAGAAAAACTATCTACAAAGGGTTACTAGTTATAATACTACCGTATACTATGGTTTCGGCTATGGCAAACTCAACTTACTGGCACACACTATCCAGGATACTATACCACACTTTATGGGATACTACCTTCTATTGTCTGCCTCAAAATAATACTGTTAAATAAGTAGCATGCGGGGCTCAGTTGAATGGGACACAAGTGTTATGTGGGTAGTAGGCTTAATGTGGGTCGTGTCCATATTTTGGGTCGACAAGTTTGGGTTGAAATGATGTCCCCAATTCAAGTCGAAAATAAAAGTAACTTCGTGGGGTGAATCAAGATTGGGTCTTGTCAGGAAAGTCATGCGATAAAATGAAGCACCAGATGGTATGTCTGAGTGGAACACGAAGGTTATGGATGTAGGATGTCTTGACTAGATCATGCATGTGAAGTTGGTTTTGAAAAAAACAACTAGTCTTGTGCTCCTAATTTGAAAGTCATGGCAATGTGCATATGATAATCATAAATAAAAGTGGGAATGGTCAATGGCCTAAATTGATCCGAAAATTGTGCGATGCAAATATAGTACAAGGGAACCAGTTTGAGTGGACATGATATATCAAAATAAAGATAATTTTATCTACTACAAACTCATGAAGGAAGTTTCCAGAGATTGACATCTCTGATGCTCCAGAAATCAAATTCACGGAAAGAACATTCGTCTATTTAGGATACTCTCTCTAGGGTGTCTACCCAAGTCTTGACACTGTCTACACAAGGCACTAACTCCTCTATATGATACTAGAATGGTACCCCTATACTAGGTTGCTCATGTCACTCCTCCAACTAGTCACTAAACTGTTGGTGCCTAAACTTCTATAACACTTGAGATACTTCGACTCTTGCTACTAGAGTACTCCTATTCTGGTACCTGGTACAACCCCTACCTTAACACTTATTAATCACTCTAAGGTTCTCATCTATATTAATTATCAACAATCATATACAATACTTCCTAACCATACTCTAAACTATTAACACAATTACTCAAGGACACAGACCAATTGCAAATCACCAAGCCATCACACTACGAAGAACCTATAATGAAATGAGAATCTACAAGGACCTGGACTAAAGAACCGAAAGTATCCTTACTCCTAAGCTAATTGAGGATGGAACAGAATCTATAATAACAGAAGTGAAATGATAGAGATGACATGTTATGACCCTTCCCAAGATACAATCTGATAATCATACACGTCTGTCCTAAATCATGATACTCAGAATCCTCGCCACGCCAGTAAGTAAGGCTGCAATAAACGGTAGATTCCATAACTATGTATGCACCTCTATAATCATGTCGTCTGGAATCCTCGCCACGCCGACTAGTATAGCTGTGAGAAATCCCAAATCTCATGACCAAGATATGTACATTCGAAGTCCGGTCTATACGTTTCTGCCACGCCGGCTAATATACACTACAAGAAAAATACCATTTTATGACAGGTAAAACCCGTCATATATAACAATTGATGAGTTTTTTGAAGCAGGCAACCGTCATGAACATGGGTGTTATAAAAGTTTAAAAAAAACCGTTATATATGACTTACACTTATATGACATTTTTTTAATTAAAAACGACATAATTAAGTCAATTATATATAACACTAAATTTGAAAACGACATTAATAGGTTATATATACATAACGCTTACTAAAATGATCTGGTTCTGAAACTATTCAGAAAGCGTTCATGAAACGTTATAAAAAGAACTTATACATAACACTTTGTAACGTTCTGTTCTTGTCATTCACACACATGTATATCATCTGTCAATGCTCATAATTCAATGTGTTATAAAAAGCATATTAATTTTCTGAGACAACAGAAATATGAAATTTAACTAACATTTGAAACATTTCATTAAAAATATCCAAATATCATATCATCTTAATTACATTTCAAAATATCTCACTCTTTTTTCAACTTTTATTTCACCAACATATCATAATTGCATTTTAAAATCCAAAAATTTATACATCTTTCCCTTTTAGGGCAGCCGGACTCAAAACATTGAAACATCATTCACCAACACCAAATTGTGACATCTCTTCAAAAGGCAACATTGTATATCCCTTCAAAAGTTAACACTGTACATACCTATAAATAAAGAATGAATAAATGAATAAAGAGAGATTATGATGATATTTCCAAATCACAAAAACTTTGTCACTTCTTTTATTGGAACTTTCTTAAATCCATAGCCGATACCTATTTTGATGGAAGAATGCTTGGATCTGAAATCTTATTTATTATATTATGAAGCAAAAAAAGAAAAATAAGATCATACAAGTGTAATGACATAAATTTGGAGTTACCAAACCGTCACCTCACTGGGAAGAGCTTATAACTATGGATTAGTTTAGAATTTACAGCCATCAAGATAAATACCCCTATCAATATCATGATCCTAACATAGCAGAACAAACTGAGGGAAAGATATATGCTTTTAAGTTTTAGAATTTTACCTACCACCAGTGCACCAACTGCTACACAAACGTTCCAACCTGGAGAAGAAGTTCCACTCTACTAACCTCAAGTCATCGGGAGCTGGAGAAAACAAGATGAACTAATCAATTCATAGGAAGTACTTAGACACATTTTACATAGAACAAAAAGTGACACGTAAGTTCTCCTTATGGCTTTGCTAATTCAAATCACATCAGAATCTGATATGCTAGCAGTTTAAATTTAGAGACGTGAGAAACAAGAAACATCCTTGTTCTTGGTCAACAACCTGTATAATTATCATAGTTCATTTTTCCCTTGTGGATGTGGTAATTCATTTCAGAGTTTTTCCATCAATTTCTTTTCATTATTTGTTCCAAATCATAGTTACCAGGTACACTTTATTTTAACCCCCCTCCTCTCCCAACCACTGCACACATCCTAGCATGTCTTTATTATACTGTCTACACTTGTTCAGCTACTAAGTGAATAAATTTTGAGCCATAACGCTAGAAAGATGATAAGACATGAATACACTGATACAAACAGTAAGTAATATAATAAAATTGAAGTTAAAAATTATGAGAACCTTAAATTCACATCGATTGAGTCTTCCATTTCCTTTGCTGAATCAAGGAGCCTTTCTGCTTGACCATGACACGATTAACATCTGGATAAATGAAGCAAGCTTTAAGGAACAAGGTGAACAAATATGTCTATACTCCATATGATCAATGTAAGTTAAGAATAATATGTTCATAATTTTTGACATCTCATGAATCTGCATAAGTGTATTAGTTTATGTGTGAATATTTTAAGTCAGCTGTACAAAACATGTAGATTTATCAATTAGTCCTCTCCTCTAGGTTTCTCAGAGCCCCTCTTTTGCGCACAATTCGCTTGCCAATAAGTTGAGAGGCTTCTTGTAAACAACATCCCCCTCGGCCTTGACCGAGTAGTAGAAGAGGCTCCTCCCTACCTTCTATTATTTACATGGTAGCTACTAAAAGTACTGATACATAGCTTCACATATAGACAAGCCTAGGCCAATAATTCCCCCATTTTGGTTCCTAGAGCACTAGTCCCACATGCCTTCTTGGAAAGAGTTTGCTTCTCTCAAGAAAGCATTAGACAACATAATCCCCCATAAGACATTCAACACAAAACTTATAAACAGGAAGATTTTGCCAGAATAGACATGATTTGATGCCTATGATAGTGTAGATTGGGCCCCTCTGCATGCACCTAACCATGTTCTTTAACAAGTTAAAAGTCTTTGCTACTGCAGATATAAAGGACATGATAGCAGCACTTACCTTAAATTATAGTGCCTCTTCTTGTTTGGAGAACAGATGGAGAAGATAATGAGCTCCAAGTGTTTCATGATCTTGGTTGTGTTTGGAGTACTCTCTGTACTCCTCCAAACACAACAGACTCAAAGTAGGAATCTAACACAAGGAACCACATAGAGAAGCAACTAGTGACTACCACATGACTCAAGCATAATGGGCAAAATTGCACGAGCATGGTCGTGTTCACAATCTTAACATCCATAGAAATGAAGTACTGAAATACAGGGAAGGCAACATATTTTCATCAGTTTCATAGATACTTAACCGAGTTTTCAATAATAATAGAGCACACAAGCACAAGTAATTAAAACTGAAAATTTGACATGGCAAACAAACAGATTATGGAAGTAGATACTGAATATATTAGTACCTAGATTATTGCATAACCAAACTTCTAGCATTCCATAGTAGCTGGAAATTCTTGCTCCATCTCAACCTGAAACAAGAAAGAAAGAAAGAAAGCAAAGCAAGAAAGAACTCATTCTTTGATAACCGAGAAATGAGGATTCATAAATTCAAAGTAACAAGAACGCTTCCCATTGTGGTTCTTTTCGCCTTTTTTCACATCTACACATCCTCAAGAAATGTATAAAATACATGCTGACAGGGCAGTATGTTCAGCAACAACAATAGAATGTAGGGTACATGTGTCGGTATCAAGAGATACTCAAAATTGGTATCATGGTTGAAGCTCAACATAATAAACCTACAATTTTTTGTTAAGACAAACACAAAGTGTCCAAGGTAGGTCCTTCCTTTTCCACTCATACTCCTGATCATGGGTCAGCGAACAATTCCAAAGAAACCATTGATAGGATTCATCCTCAGCATCAAGTTGTCAAATAAAATGTGAGTTGAAAATTACTTCCAAAACTTACATCTAAATATTTCATAGATTATGATGCGAGGTAGTGGAGGCATGTCCTTAGAAGTGGCACAGACATTGCATTTGCTTTGTATATGTAGCTGAGTTTTCAGTCTATAATTCCCTAAACTAAAATCGATGGATAACTTATATTGACTTTTGAATGTCGAAACCTATAAAGATGTTAGCAATGATGTTATAAGATATGAAAAAATAACATACAAGGTTTTGAGCATAAATATACAGCTTTAAACTTTTTGTTGAATTCATCAATATCGTTAATATAGATCAAACTTTTTATGTTAAGAATGGATGCATTCCGAACTTAAGCAAAATAAGAAATTAGCGATAAACTACAAAAGAATTAGTCAAACTTATACAAAATAGGATCCGCTAAAACAACATTACCGTTGACACCATGTGAAAGAATGTTGTTCTCAATTTCCACCTTAAATAATTAGTACGGTCTTTTGTTGAAGCCCCTGAAACAAAAATGGTGGTTAGAGCATTAACAAATGGTATAGGGAAATATAGGCTAGGTGCCATAACTTAAATATGCTAACAATATATCAATAGAGGTATAGACCCAACAAATTTCATATTCATATAAGGAAGCTTAAGAGATAAATTTTGACAGGAAAAAAGAGCCATTACGACACATTCCCTACAACCAAGTATGTCATATGTTTCATTTCTTGTACTCTAATCAATATGCATCAAATTTCCTACAATCCTCTTTTATTTCCTTATTTTTGAAAGCATCCACCAGCAAAATATTCTAATATTGGATTATTACAACGAAAACGTCTGAGCGCTATAGTTGAGGGCACCATTAGGATAATTTCCTTATAGGATGCAACATGAACTTTTCCCCTAAGGTGGCGGTGCACGCACACAACATACACACACAAAAGCAATAGAAAACTAAAGAGTGTCATTAAATCTCTCTTTTTTGCATACAAAAAAAAAAACTTCTACATCAAAAAGTAAACAAGCATCCTATTTCTTCATGTCCCAAAATGGTTTAAATGGTTCCTTCTCAAATATATTTTGATTTATAAATTTCAACTTAAAGTTCGAGCAGCACATGACAAAACAACCACCAACAGTATACAAATATTTACACAAGTAAATATCATATATACCCTAAATAACTAGTTTTATATCATGTTACAGTAACATCGTTGTATCGCAAGGTCTACTAGTCCTACTGAATTTGGGATTTCACGATGCAGATCTACAAAGAAAAAGGTTATCTCAATACCAAACAAACTTAAAACTGACAGTAAATAGAACTATCAAGATGGTGGTAATATGTAGTACTTCAGTTAAAGTGATAAATATACCATTTTTCTGCACTAAAAACTGAATTA
>JANAVB010037020.1:17168865-17293205 GCA_029216955.1 Iris pallida
AATAGACCACTGGCCTCTGATGCTCCGCCTTGACCTGCTGGCAACTAGGCATCTCAAAATAAAACGGGATACACCTCTCTTTATCCCGTTGCCACCAAAGATATTCCCGCAAGTCACGGTACATCTTGGTGGCACCGGGGTGAATAGAATATCGCAATTGGTGCGCCTCCTGCAAGATCACCTCTATCAGCTCTCCTTCGGCACGCATAACCGGCTGACGTACCTCAAGGATCCTCCTGCTGCTATGGGAAAGTCATCAAGCAGTCCAGCTAAAGCCTAGATATGAGTCTGCGGAGGCTCTCATCTGTAGACTGAGTCTCCTTGATCTGCTCCATCAACCTGACTGAATATCTAGCACATCATATGATCACTGATCCTGGCCGAATCATCTCAATACCGAGCTTCTCCAGATCTTCCTACGGATGTCGATCTATCATTAAATACCATGCCATCGGATGCTTGCTCAGCGCATCCGCCACCACATTTGCCTTCCCGGGGTGATACTGCAAATCGATGTCGAAATCTTTCATCAACTCCAACCATGTTCTTTACCTCATGTTCAGCTCCTTCTGCGTGAACACATACTTCAAGCTCTTGTGGTCAGTAAAGATTTCCACTCGCTCTCCGTATAAGTAGTATTTCTACAACTTGAGTGCAAAGATCACCGCAGCTAACTCTAGGTCGTTGGTAGGATAGTTCCGTTCAAGAGTCCATAATTGCCTAGATGCATAAGCAATCACTTCCCATGCTGCTGCAGGACACATCCTAGCCCCTTTTCCGAAGCATCGTTGTAAATGGTGAAACCTCCAGATCCTGAAGGTAATGTCAGAACTGGAGCGGTCGTCAGCCTCCTCTTCAGCTCCTCAAATGCTGCCTGGCAGTCCTCTGACCAGATGTACTCTGCATCCTTTCGTGTCAGTTTCGTCATGGGTTCAGCTATTCTAGTAAAGTCCTGGACAAACTTTCTATAATAGCCTGCTAATCCCAAAAAGCTCCTGATCTCTGAAACTGATGTCGGAATCTTCCATGTCTCGACGGCAGCAATCTTCCTAGGATCCACTGAGATCTCCTCTTCAGTGACCATATAACCGAGAAACTCCACTCGGTCTAAAAAGAACTCGCACTTCGACAATTTGGCATACAACCTCTCCTTCTTCAGAATCCCCACAACTGTCCGCAAGTGTTCTGCGTGCTCTTCCAGCATCTTCGAGTATATCAGGATGTCGTCGATAAACACCACGAAGAAATTATCCAGATACTGGTGAAATATTTGTTCATCAAGTTCATAAAGATAGCTGGCGCATTTGTGAGATCAAATGGCATCACCAAAAACTCGTACTGTCCATACTTCGTGTTGAACACAGTCTTCTGGATGTCTTCAGCCCTGACTTTCATCTGGTGGTAATCGGATCTCAAATCTATCCTGGAAAATACCTTCGTCCCACTCAACTGGTCGAACAAATCATCTATCCGAGGCAGAGGATATTTGTTCTTAATGGTGATGGTATTCAATGCCCGATAGTCAATGCACAACCGGACTGTACCATCCTTCTTCGGCACAAAGAGCACTGGCGCTCCCCATGGAGAAGCACTAGATCGAATGAAACCCTTTTTCAACAGGTCATCGATCTGCTCCTTCATCTCTACGGCCTCCTTGGGGTTCACTCTATAGCAAGTCCGGGATACTGGTGATGAACCCGGTACTAAATCTATAGTGAACTCCACATCTCTTTCAGGCGGAAGTCCTGGAAGATCCTCTGGGAATACATCCATAAACTCCCTAATGATAGGGTGTGGTGGTGCTAACTCCCCAACTGTCGCACAACAGTTCGGCTCTAAGCTGATCTCTGGCCCTGTCCTCCTGACACTGAATGGTGTCGTGCCTGGGGGACTGAACAGAATACTACCCTCATGACAGTCTATAGCTGCGTGAGCATAGCTAAGCCAATTCATTCCCAATATGATATCATACCCGGGAAGTGGCATCACAAAGAATTTTCTTCCAAACTCTCTCCCATCTATAGTAATAGAGCATCTATAGATAGCCCTAATGGGTACTGGTCCACTTTCGTCATTACTCTACTCATCTCCTTGGTAGGTGTAGCTACTAAGTGGTGTTTATGCAAAAACTCTAATGACAGGAAGCTATACGATGCACCAGAATCAAACAAGCATAGAGCTAGAAAAGTATGCAAATAAACATGACATGTGATGACGTCGGCCAAATAATCTGGCTCTGAAACCTGCTCCGGCTCTGCCTCAAGAGCTCGACTATAAGCCTTCCCCTGGGGTCCCTTCTGCTTTTGTAGATGTTGTCCGAACCTCTGCTGCTGAGTCGGGAGCGGCGGTCCTCTAGATAGTGGTCCAGTACCTGGTACCCTCGCTACTGGGCAGTCCCGAAGCTGGTGGGTGGTAGACCCACAAGCTAAGTACTGCCTCAACCTCTTCCTACAGATGGAGTAATCATGCACTGGCCTTCTACAGAATACACACACAGCTCCCTTCTGCTGCTGTGGTCCTGGGGCTCTAACTGGTGGGGTTGGGTGATGTGGTGTGGGAGGACGGTATGTCTGCTGGTGCGACACCGGTGCTCTCGGCTGGAAAGCCTGGCGCTTGGAAGGTCCCTCGTGGTGTACGGAAGCCGACCTCTTGTAAGACAGAAGACGCTCCTCTATGCTCCGGGCCAACTCTAGGCTCTGGTAGTAGTTGGTCGTTCCGTTCGCCACTAGAAGAATGCCAATGTCTGGGACTAGACCATAGTAAAATCTACGCGTCATCTCCTCTGGGTCTGCAACCAGGCTAGGAGCGAAACGACTCAAACGACTAAACTCCGCTGCGTACTCATCAACAGAATGGTTCCCCTGCTGGATGTTCTGAAATTGTAGCCCTATGGCTACTCTAGTGGTGGTCGAAAAGAATTTCTTCTCGAACTGGATCTTAAACTGATCCCATGTGGCCCTCCCTCTCGCAAATAGTGGCTCATTCCTGAACCAAACTCCTGCCAAGTCTGTCAGCAGAAATTGTGCTGCCTCGACCTGAAGATCACCCAGCAACCTAGCTCCGATGAGCTTCCTCTCTACCGAGTCTAGCCAGTCATCTGCGACTATGATGCCTTCTGTCCCCATGAACTCCCTAGGGTTCAAGCCCATGAAGTCCTTGATATTCTCCGCTCTCGGTCGTGGCTCTACCAGTGGTGGGACCATGGTACGCTCCTTAGAATGCTCTATGCTCTGACGGAGTAAGGTGGTCTGCTCCTGATGGGTCGTTAGGAACCCCTGGATCAGAGTGAGCAGCTGGTTCCCGTCGAGAGTGATGGAAGCCTGGGCAGGTATACTAATAGGTGGTGGTGGAAGTATCGGGTCCTGCTGGGACTGTGATGTGGAAGGTGGTGGAGGCATCTGGGTTGGTGGATTTGTGGAGTGGAGGAGTATGGTAGGTGGAGGTGGAGGTGCATCGGTCAACTGGTCAACCGGCTGGATAGGAAGTGTGCCATTTTCAGGTGTGGCATACTGGAACGAGCGTGTAAGCACCATCTAATAAATAAAAGAACTTATAATAACTCATTTAAGTAAACAATCATAACAAACAAGAAAGTCTAATTTGTAATAACAATCATATGCTGTGATGAGTTTCCTATGTTGTAATCCTAGTAATCCTATAGGTGTTCTAAATGTTATTCCTAGTGTTATCTAGTTATCTTAAGTTCCTAATTGCATGCATGCTTGGTACAATGACGTAACCAAACAATTTAGTCAGGACTTGCATGGGCCACCACTAAAAACATATCACGATCAGCTACCCAAATTGTTGGGCCGGGCCGAGTCATGTCCAGCCTACGCATGAGATAAAGCTAGTAAGCTGTTCTAAAGACAACAATATATGATCAAAGTGTGCTAACAGTTCTATATGTCATATTGAGTCAGAATATATCCCAGACACAAAATTATCTCGTATATAAATATGTTCCAAATACATAGCCAAGACGTAAAACTGGATACAGGTCCAGTATCAAAATACATAGTCTAAAACATGTCTGCTCTCAAAAGTCTCGAGCAACTAAACAAACTAGACGAGTTTTTTCGCAGGTACATCCTCGTAAGGTAAAGTATGATCCTCGATGGCAACCCTATAATAGGAATCACATAGCAACTCCTCCTCGGTAAGTATACCTATAACGTTATCTTGTCATGACGGGAGCAAGTACTGATTCTAACAAACTAAATATACAAAACATGAAATGAACAGGAGTGTAATAAACAGGAATCATGGCATATCACAATCTATCATGGCAAGGATACATATGTCATAGAGACAAATGTATATGAAATGTTTAAAACTGTAGCAGGTACGTGATCGTCAATAGCTGTACAATGTACGGGGGCACATGTAAATGAAATATACTTTCGTACAAGTGATAAGGCGATAGATGTACATACGTACAAATACAGCTTTAAGAAAAGGCCTACGATGCAGTAATATATAAAATGAAATCTTGCTCGAGTACGGTAGAGGGGACATGATCACGTACTCAACTATCAGTTTTCCCATAACCAAGATTTTAAACATGTGAGAGATATGAGAACAGTATAAAATATGGTAGATACTGAGAGCAGTATAAAGTATGTGAAACATGGAGAGATATGACTTGCAGTTTAAGTATCGGTATTTTAACGTGGTTTATATACAATTTATTATATGCAGTAAATAAAGTTTGTAGAGGTACTTGCCTTGTACAAAGCAAGGGTATGTATATGAAGTTATAGATATCCTGGTGTCCCATCACTGTAAAAAGGATATGTAAACTTAGTTTTTATACTAAGCTAAATACTAGGACACTAGTGGTGTGACACGACTTTCTGACTGGACACCTAGCCAAATGATGACTTTAGCATAGGAGACCAATGTGGGGTGACACAATACCTAAACCAACTTTCTAGGGCCTTGATACTATGGTAGGGTAAGGTCCAACACTAAAATATCCCAAAATCATACAATACATCGCAAGTCGTAATTATTCAATAAATAAATCAGACTGTACAGTGTGTCCCAACAATTATTAAGATAGGAAAAAGCTCAAATATACATAAAATAAAGTACCAAAATGATCCTTGTTAATTATAGAAATTTACAATAATTTTTCTGGAATTTAAAAACCCTCATAGATATTTATTAAAAATCAGTAAACATAAGTACCCTGAAAATGAGTTATGTTTTCCTATTTTTATAAAATACCAAATTACTAATTAAATCCTAGAAAAATTATATTAAATTAGCTAAATTAATATTTTATTTAAATACAATTATTCCCATATTTTAACAGCATTTAAAATATATATAAAAATTCAAATACAGCAAGTTACAATTTCTGGAAAATAAATAAATAATTATTAATATTTTATCCACGTATACGAAATTGAACCGGAGTCCAGATACGGGACCCAAAGCCATGAATCAAGTCCGATATGACTCGTACAGGCCTTGAATGTATTTAGGCTCATTTAAGTCCACAGGACCCATGCTAGGTCTGGACTCAAATGGCCGTAATAAATCGGAATACAAAAATACATATTTTAAAATATATAGACAAGTGAATATATATATATATATATATATATATATATATATATATATATATATATATATATATATATATATATATATATATATATATATATATGTTAATCTAGTGAAATATACAAGTCATAAAATTAAATAATAAAATAACTTGTAAATTTATACATAATAACATATAACACAAAATTATAACAAATATATACATATATAACAAATATATATATATATATATATATATATATATATATATATATATATATATATATATATATATATATATATATATATATATATATATATATAGAAAATACTTAATATAAAAATTAATATATATATAAATACAGTATATATATATTTAATATATATAACAGTGTATATATATAATATATATAAAATACACACACACACACACACACACACACACACACACACACACACACATATATATATATATATATATATATATATATATATATATATATATATATATAACTCAGCCCAAACTCATTGGGCTCGAACCCAAACCCGTTTTAAACAGTAAACACAATTAATATAAACTCGTTACTGTGCGGGTTTAAACCCGATACTTTTAACTAAACCCGTTAACCCATTTATTTTTAAACCCGTGTCAGGACAGTTAGGGACACGAGTGTAAATTTGACACGAGTCCTGTGTTCGAGGGAAACACGAAGGTTCTGACACAAATTTTCCGTGTCCGAGGCCATCACTAGACTCTCCGACACGAGACGACCCACCTACGTGAAAACGAGACACAGAAGTGAAGTAGACACATAGAGACACGTACGTGTCCGGCCTTGGTCGACGTTCGGGGCTGCTGCGCGGAGGAGGAGGCGTCGTGGTGGCCGGAGAAAAATAGGACCGCGTTCGTCTCGTGGAGGCAAAAACTTCGACAGTGGTCGGAGACGCTGACGTCGGCTAGGGCGGCTGGAATCCTAGATCTAGGGTTCCGGTGATCGTCGGGGATGAATAGGGTTAGGGCGGAGGCTAGGACGGTCGGGGTGGTGAATGGTTTTAGGGTTTTGGTCGGGGGGATTTTCTAGGCTCGGAATTTGGGGTTAGATTAGGGTTTCGATTAGGGATTTAGGATTTAGGGTTAGGGTTACGGCGATCGGTCGGGGGATTAGTCGGAGACAAAGGCGGTGGTCACGTAATTTAACAGAAACCCCCCCCCCCCCCCCAATATTCGTAATTACAAAAAATACTCACCGTCTTAACTGTTTGCAAATATAAATTTGCAAACCGATTATAAAACAATTTGAATAATTGCATACTGCTTTAAAACAATTTAAACAATTGCAAAAAGCTATTAAAACAATTTAAGAAATTGCAAAATGATATTTTGGATTTTAAAAACTATTAAAAATTATTAAAAAATTCTAGAAAATTCCAAATAATTATAATAATTTATTTTAAGGATAAAAATACCATTTGTAACTAAAAACTCTTATTTAAAAATAATTAAAATATTTAGGGGCTTACACACACACACACACACACACACACACACACACACACACACATATATATATATATATACACACACACATTATATTTGTATAATAAAATCTATTAGCTACTCCTTTACAATTATTCATATTTAAAAATCTTTTTCATTTCCTTTATAATTGTAAAGGAGTAGCTAATAGTTTTTATTATATATATATATATATATATATATATATATATATATATATATATATATATATATATATATATATATATATATATATATATATAAACTCCAAAGAATAATAAAATCCTAATATTTTGTAAAAAAATGTGATATTATTTATAAATAAAAACTAAATATTTTATATTCTATTTTTATTAAATATATTAAAAAAAATTCTAAATAAAAACTCAATTGCATATATTTATTTATCTATAAAAAATAATTATTTAACCATCAAATAAATACACTTAATAATAACTTAAGTAAATATTTAGTAATAAAATAATATAAATGTCCATAATAGTCTTACCTAGAAAAGTGGGAGTGACACTCACTGCCGGAGAAGGCATGTAGTCTCGTGAATCATCCTCAGGGTGGTTTAGCGGTCTACATGGTTCGATGATAGTTCTTTCTACTAAAATAAAAAACAAAATAATGGATAAATATTTAGCTTTTAATTTCTATGTAAATGATTCATATTCTAACAATTTAATCGAACAAAACTGTAGCCACTAACTTCTCTTGCTTATGAAACTTCTAGTAGCATGGTGGTGATGTATGGTCAACAAGTGGCCTAAGTCAAGCCATTTATAGATGAATGAAAAAAAATATACTGATCCCTCTTATGTTTTATAAGTATTATCCAAACTATTTCTATTCCGAAAATAATTACACTGATCATCCATCTTCTTTATAAATTTTATAAAATATAGGAGTGATCAGTGTTATAGGTATGATCTGTGTAATTAGTTTTAAAGTAAGAGTAATTTATGTAAATGTAGAAATATAGAGGTAGTTAAGACAAATTGTCAAATTAATAGTAGTATGGATATTTCCGTTCGAGACCACTACCTTGGTTATTTGGTAACTAAAACAATTTTGTCTTCAAGACACCAGGTCTTGGGTAATTCGGTAATTTATAAGACTTGGAATCTGTCCATGCATTAATATTGTTGGCATTTCTAAAATGTCATTATGTACTACTCCTTTCATGCATGCACAAATTAATATCCGATGCATGATAGATTTTAAAATTTAGTGATAGAAAACTAAAGAGGAGTGTAGGATGATACATTAGGAGTGCCAATAACACCATCCTTAAAAAAATCTAAGTGAATGATGAATTGTTATAGAGCCTTTATGATCCTTCCGTCCTTATGGTTACTTCTAAGCTGCAAAAATCGATCAACTTGAAAATAAAAAGGCTTAATTGCAATTTGATACCTCAACTATTCTATTTTTTTAATTTGATATTCTAAACTTTTTTTGTAACAACTTGATATTCTGAAATTTTTTTGGACAAAAATACTCCTAATCTAAACTTAAAACTCCCCCCTCCCCCCTCCCCCAACCCACCCTACCCCTCGTCGCCCTCCTCCGGCCACCGGCCCGCCCCTTTCCAACCTCGATGGCCACCCGTCCGCCCCCTTCTGACCCCCCCTCCCCCCCCCTCTCCAGCCACCGTCCACCCCCACCTCACCCCCCGCCCCCCTCCGGCCATCCGTCCACCCCCCCTCCTACCCCCACCCTCTCCAGCCACCGCGTGCGTCCGAAGAGAGTGGGGCGGTGGTGCAGCCGGGATGGAGGGGAGCGGGGACGGCGGTAGGGCAGTGCAGCGGGGGCAGGGGTGGGGGGCGTGGCTGGAGGGGGCAGGGTGGGGGTGGGGGTAGGGGCGGGGGTGGGGTGGGGGTAAGTGGTGAGCCGGCAGGGGGGAGGTGGGGGAGAGGGGTTCGGTTAGAAAGTGAGGGGAATGAGTAATTTTGTCCTTTTTAAATTTTTGGTATCAAATTAAAAAATATTAAATAGTTGATGGTATCAAATTGTTGAGTAAAAAAATTTAGGATATCAAATTGAAAAATATGAATAGTTGAGGGTAAAAAATTGCAATTAATCCAAAATAAAATTTTTAATATCTACTTGCATGATTTCAAGATGCAAAAAGCTGATAGCCATGATTTCTGAGTAAAAATTAGCCCAAATTTTAATTCTTTCTAATTATAGGAACTCAAGTTAATCATAACTTTATGTATTGGACTGCAACATCCATGCGCCTCTATTTGAGGGCCCTTTGTGCAGGCTATCCATAAGGTACTGTTTGGGAAGGGTGGAAAGTGGGAGGAAAGAAAAAATTGAGGGGAAAGTGAGAGGAAAATTTTAAATGATGGTGTTTGGAAAGGGGGAGAGAACATGGGGGAGGAAAATTTGAGAGAAAAAAGTAGGTGGGTCCCACCAAAAAATTTTCCTCCCAAATGTGGGAGGAAAATGGAGAGAGATGAGAGGAATTTGAGTGAATTTACCCCACTACCCCTCAAAAAGTTAATATTAAAGCATCATTTGAGAATACCAAGGAGGAAATAGTAATTATACCTATATCCATAAACAAATAAAAAATTATTTTTAAATTTTTCCTTTCCCTACTTTTTGTCCATCCAAACAAAGGAAGGAAAAATTAACTTTCCTTTCATTTTACTCTCCTCTATTTTCCTTCCCCTCAAATTTTCCTCTCTCTCCCCACAAATGTTCCCAAACACAGTGTAAGGATCAAAGCTTCGTCACACACACGATCAACTGCATTGATTTTATTAGCATTGTGTTCTCGGCAGACAAGTATGACACAGACACTCGGTACACTAGAAGACACCAAAATCGATGACAAATGTAAATATGAAACATCTGGCATTCAAAAAAAAAATGTTAAATCCAAGAGGGACGACCGAACGGCAAATTGAAGCCACGTGACATTTTTCTAATCGCCAAAATCCTTGCTATCTCGGGCTCAATTCTTACCCCTAGCCCGTCCATGGGTGGTCCTAGTCTAGATAGGACAACTGTCCAAGACCCAAAAATTAAATGGACACAAATATAAATGTATCTAAAATAGAAATAGTATGTATTATAGGCCACTTTTAATATGAAATAGTTGTGGTATAATGATTATCATGTTAGAGTTCTACTCTAGAGCTCGTTTGTTCAATTATTGGCAATAATTTTCTTTTTATATATTTATATTTATTTTAGTTTCTTAAAGTAAATTTATATTATGTATGGGATCTCATTTTTAAAGTTGGGCGTTGGTCCCATGAGCTTAGGCCGGTCCTGAGCCCGTCCAACTAATGAGAAATCGTCCCGTGGCCCTCGGACTTATATACGAATTTTTTTACATTATATATAAAATCTCATTTTTAAAGTTTTTTTTTTAGTGTGTACGAATCATTCCACTTTTGATGCAATTAATTCTTATCCGCAGGTAGACCAGCCTGTCCGTCAGTTCAGCTACGAAGTCCAAGCTGTCGTAGTCGTCCTGAAGAACTTGAAGCATAGAAGCAACTGGAATGAATGAAACCCATCCACTCAAGATATTACTCAGGAGACATGTCAATGGCAACCAATGAATGACCCGGTCAACCTGAACCGGAGTTTCAAGCTGCAAAACGTACGGATTCCGGATGTAGAAAATGAATCTGAACTAATTTTAGACTAGGTTCGGGTCGAGATGTGAAGTGGGCTGGGCGGCCTGAAATCTGGTCAAATTCGGACTGGACCATTGCAGGACCGGTCAACACCTAGGATCGATTACGTCCACCAATTTTTCGGGTCTGGATGCCTTCTCTCCCCCATATTCGAGCCCGGACCGGCTCGGTCCGGTCCGGTCGTCCAAACATGTCAGATGGGATTTCTTTTCCATGTCATGACTGATCCTGACCCGGCTTGAACCTCTCGAGTCCCATCATATAATCTTTTTGAACAAATGAGAGCATGTAATTTAATTAGTCACCACCCACCAGTACACGACAATGTACTGATCCTCTCTCTCCACATGTGTTGCTAATCAAGAAAGCGTGCCAAGAAATTGAATGTGACACTTGAAACATTTTGAAGCATTGCTAGCATGCGAAGGCGACTCCTTCCATTTTGAAGACTCCTCATCAGTCCAAAAAAAAATGGCTCGACTTCTCTCGATAGCAGGTGTTAATGAATGTTTTGGTTGTATAAGGGGGATGTAACGTATGGAACGGCTATCTCATCAGTGTTCATTTTGTATTTGAGTAAAACTGTAAGCCTGCACGACAACTATTATAATAGAGTCTTGTAAATGATGTTTATTATCAATGAAGTAAAGTTTCCTTCTACATCTAATGCGTTGTTCAATTTCTCTACGTGCTCTCTTTGTTATTGTGTTTCGGATAACCTTATAAAATTGTCTTGTGCGGGTACAACTTAGACTCGCACGACATCACGTCCGGGGGACGACTATCGATTCTTCGAAATCGGGACGTGACACTATTCGTTATTTAGCCGTTAGGAAGGTATGTGTTACTAGTTTACCTCCTCTTATCAGTTAGTTAGCCTTTTTAGATAAGGATAATTTTGTCTTTTAGAAGAGTATTTTGATTAAAAAAATACATATATAATTTAGCCACGAATGTAGCTATATTCTAAGGATATTCGTGGCCATTTGACACCATAAAAGTTCTATGAATAAAAATTAATTCATCCAAATTTACCACAAAAAAAATATATTCCTCTCTTCTAGTACTTTCCTTAAAGTTTCATTCAGTATGTTTTGTATCATCTTTATCTGTAATGCCCGTGGTTCGTATTACGTATCTCGGTATACGTGTACGTATTTTGACTCGTATTTGCATGTTTTTCTGCTTGATTTATTGGACATTTCTTTGCTTGGTTCATCTTGGTTCGGTTCGGCTTTTGGCTTGGTTCAGTTTTGTTGGAGAACCAACCCACCTACCTACCACCACCATCACCATTTATTAACCCCCACTCTTTTCTCCCTCCTCATTTATTCTTCTTCTTCCCCACCATCACTTCTCCACCAACCAGAGAGAGAGGGAGAGCTTAGACAAGTGCATCTTGCTTCATGGAGGAACCCCATTTTTATTGTTCCATTGTCTTCCTCATGTGTTTCTAACCCACTTTAGTACTTAGCATTTTTCATTTCTGTGGTTAATTTCTTGTAGATCTAGTTTTGTGGTATTTTCGGTTTTTTTGAGTTCTGATCTATCAAACTTGTATATTTTTGCTAGTTGATAGTTCCATGTTGTAGAGAATTCCATTTTGTCCAAATTTGACCTACGGGAGTTTGGATTTGGATTCCTAATGTTTGTTTGGAGGAGCATGGAGGCCATGATATTTTCCATGAACATATTCTCTGTGGAAGCCATTAATTGCACTATGAGCCGCATAAGCATTTACCTCTGAGCCGCATGAGCATTAATTATTGTAAGGCCATTAATCAATTGCTTGGCCTTTAGCATTGACATTAAATAATTGCATGCTTTTAGCAGTTGCTTGTATGGCCAACACAAAGTCAGCCGCATATGGCCAACACAATGTTAGCCGCATGGTCTTTGCATATTTTTAATGCATGTATTAGCTAGCATAGCATTTAATGCATTAGCCTAGCATTTAATGCATTAGTATTTTAATGCATTAGCATTTAATGCATTGGTACTTAATGCAGTAGTATTTTGCTTGCATTTGCAAGCTCACCAGCCGCATATGGCCATTCCACAATTGCTGGCCGCATATGGGAACAAAAGTTGGCCGCATGGTTTTTCCTTTATTATTTTACATACATCAGCTTAAGTTCTTGCATGGAAACAAATTGTATTATTTAATGCTTAGCAATCAAAAGTTGCTGAGCCGTATAGTCCAACTCAAGTGCGGGCCAATAAATAAATGCATTAGCATTAGAAGGCCGCATGGAATTGCCATTTGTGGATCCATTTAATTAGTGCATCATTGGCACTATACATGGCCATGCATTTAATAGCATTATTTGCTTTACATGCCTTAGTGCATTAATATTATTAGCCTTATTACATGCATGCATGACATTAGCAAATTTCATTTGCTGGCGTGGCCATAAGTAATTGCTCGGCCGCATGGGTTTTTTTAGGCAATATTTAATTGCCTTTACTAACGCAAGCAAATTGCTTTCATGCTATTAATATACTTATGACAGCATGGTGGCATTTAATGCTTACTAGCATTTATTGCTTGGCTTTAGTTGTATTTACTTGGCATGTGCAAGCATTTCGGCCGCATGGCCTTTAAATGCTTGGCCGCATGACTATTTGATTTTTGGCCGCATGATTGCTTACATGAATATTTAATTTGAGCCACATGGCATACTTGCATTAGTTGTGGGTCCCACTATCTTTTGTCTTATTTATCTTTACAATTATATTATTATGATTAAATATTGGGTGATTCTAAGTTGCTTCCCTAAGCACGAATGGTTAGTGTAATGGTTTATAGTGACTTGCTGGCCGCATGAAAATTTTTCTGAGCCGCATGAGTCCTCCACGTCCTTGCCCCTGCTAATATTTAATACCACTTGTATGCTGGTGCCATTAATTTGTTCCCTGACACGATGGTGACCCGTTGTGGTGCACCTTTGACATTGACATGACATGATAGTGGCCCGACGTGGCACACTCTTGACATGATAACTTGACATGATAATTCTTGATAGTGGCCCGCCGTGGCGCACTCTTGACAAGTAAACCTGGCCTGATATATATTTTGAAGGCTGTTGCGACGGCCAGCTTGACATGACAAGATCGAATAACCTGGACACCGTGGACGATTGTGCTTGTACAAATGAAACCGTCTTGTCTTGCATCATGTCTAGGACAGGGACCCCTGAGTACCACGTTCAGGTGTACCCACTGAAATCGACTAAGGCTAATTACTAGAATAATCCAGTAGCCAAGAAGAGATTTCCCCAGCTACAGGCAATCCCGTTATCTGGGCGCCCCACTTGGGATCTGTAGCCTGCCGTCGAGTAGGACACATTTCCAGCACACTGTCATGTGTTACACCCTCTAAGTCACCTAAGGGTACATGTATTTCCTGGACGATGTACCTACTTGAATTCAACCCCTAATTTACGTCAGGATAACCTGGATGGTATGCAGGGCTTATGGCTGTGGAATAATCTCACTGCATCTTGCTAGTAACTAGGCCTGTGATAACCCTAGTTAGTTAAAGTATCGAGCCGTACTTATTGCTTGGCCGTGAAATGTTGGATGAAGTTCAATCCGTCTAGTCTTGTCTTGATCCTGTACAAGATTGTCATATTACCTGATTGTTTATATTTATCTTGCCGATAAATGGTGGAAGAAACTAAGTTCTGTTCAGACGAAGGGTTACAACCACGGTCCTTGTTTGGTTTACGGGTTGTAACCTGGTTATCTGAATAGTCCCATGGTTATCGTATATCACCTGTCATATTTTTCTTTAATTGTTGTCTTTTATTATGTAATTATTACTCTTGTGCTAATTGCTGGTTTTAGTTCCTAAGTGAAGCCTCCTTTGTGGCACTTGCTCTTTCTGGGGTCTGACCCAGCTGGTTTTGTATGGCTAGATACCGGAGCAGCTCCCGAGGATCTACCGACTTTTCAGCCAGATGGTGACTACTAAACGGAACCCTGGCAACGAGTGGATTTATTTTGGCTCTCCCACTCTATTGTAAAATTATTCTTTTGAGGTGTTTAGCCATCGAGCAAGTGTTAGCTCGTATTGCATACCTTATTATTGTCTTCCTACGGGCTGTAACATGATTGGCAAATCTTAAGGTTGATCGTGTATTGACTAAAACTCTTGCTAGTCCTCATATTTTGTAACGACTAGCTTCATGATCAGCTGAATATGTAATATTTGGGACGCCTTACTATTATATATTTGGTGATCTTACATCTTGTAATACTTATTTGCTTGCTTGTGATTGAGACACTAGGCTTGTTCTTGACCATAGGAGACTGATGGATTGAAGTTAAACCCTCATATATCTAGACAGCTGTGACCGTATAGTGAGATGGATTCCATTTTATTATACGTAGCTGGCTATGTGCGCTCCCGCTCTCCAGTATTCTGGTTCTGGGGCGTTACATGGTTTTAGTGGTGGCCCATGCAGGTCTTGTAAATCAAGATATGTGAGGGTTTACCGAATAGATGTCTCAATCAGTACTCGCCCTTGATCTTTGTTCGTATTCTCTGAATCCCTAAAATTCTTGTCCTGATCACATGCTTGTAATCGTTGATCTGTCCCGGTCCTTCCTTATTGTTCCCTATGTCATCTTCTTCAGCGGTATTATTCCTGGACCTGCCGATCAGCAAGGCAGAGCACCTTCCGTGGACCAGCAGCAACAAGAAGATCAGGCCCAGCACTCAGGAGCAGCCTCCCGGGTCATGCCTCACGGAGATCCAGAACCCCCGGTACAGCCAGCCCAGCCCGCAGAGCAGGATGATGAAGCCTTGGTGGGACTTATCAGAAAGTTTCTTGCATCGCAGGATCGTCGAAGAGATGCCTTGCGTCAGGCAGTGGCAGATGCTCTGGGAAGAGGTGGACATCATGGGAACAGTACAGCGAACAGTAACAGGATCGAAGGTCGAAAGCGGTCTCACGGCCAGATGACCCAGTCGTCAGCACCAGCCCCGGCAGCTAGGGCTTTGACTATTGGAGTTCCCCGAAGGGCAGCTTCGGTTACGTCGGTTCAACATTCAACCCCGACGTATCCTCAGCAGCAGAAGCAGCAGTCTTCCCCCATGGGCTGCTCTTAATGTGGGAAGGCTGGACATGTTGTTTTAGAATGTCTCAAGGCTCGAGGATTGTGTTTGCTTTGTGGAGCATCGTACCATAAGGTAGGGTCCTGCCCATTCAGGACTGACTCATCACCAGCCATGACCAGTTCATCCGTTAGGGGACCAGCCCCAGTACCAGTCCAGCAGCAGTTTCCATCCCCGAGGCCGTTGTCGACGCAGACCCAAGCTTTTCAGCAGTAAAGTCCTCAGCTGTATGCCCAGGCGCAAGTTCAGTATAGGCATAGGGGATTCCAGCAGCAGAGACCCTAACAGTATGCCCTGACCCCAGCTCGGATTCAGAACCGGCAGAGTGGTTTCTAGCAGGATGTCTTCCTTCCCCCTTTTTCCTTCGACTTCCTTTCTTGCATGATTGTTTGATTGATTGATTGCTTAGTATAGCTTATCCTTGCATCTCTAGCCACTTGATTAAATTTTGAGGACGAAATTCTTTTAAGATGGGAAGAGTTGTAATGCCCGTGGTTCGTATTACGTATCTCGGTATACGTGTACGTATTTTGACTCGTATTTACATGTTTCCCTGCTTGATTTATTGGACATTTCTTTGCTTGGTTCATCTTGGTTCGATTCGACTTTTGGCTTGGTTCGATTTTGTTGGAGAACCAACCCACCTACCTACCACCACCATCACCATTTATTAACCCCCACTCTTTTCTCTCTCCTCATTTATTCTTCTTCTTCCCCACCATCACTTCTCCACCAACCAGAGAGAGAGGGAGAGCTTAGGCAAGTGCATCTTGCTTCATGGAGGAACCCCATTTTTATTGTTCCATTGTCTTCCTCATGTGTTTCTAACCCACTTTAGTACTTAGCAATTTTTATTTCTGTGGTTAATTTCTTGTAGATCTAGTTTTGTAGTATTTTCGGTTTTCATGAGTTCTGATCTATCAAACTTGCATATTTTTGTTAGTTGATGGTTCCATGTTGTAGAGAATTCCATTTTGTCCAAATTTGACCTACGGGAGTTTAGATTTGGGTTCCTAATGTTGTTTGGAGGAGCATGGAGGCCATGGTATTTTCCATGAACATGTTCTCTGTGGGAGCCATTAATTGCACTCTGAGCCGCATGAGCATTTACCTCTGAGCCGCATGAGCATTAATTATTGCATGGCCATTAATCAATTGCTTGGCCTTTAGCATTGGCATTAAATAATTACATGCTTTTAGCAGTTGCTTGTATGGCCAACACAAAGTCAGCCGCATATGGCCAACACAATGTTAGCCGCATGGCCTTTGCATATTTTTAATGCATGTATTAGCTAACCTAGCATTTAATGCATTAGCCTAGCATTTAATGCATTAGTATTTTAATGCATTAGCATTTAATGCATTGGTACTTAATGCAGTAGTATTTTGCTTGCATTTGCAAGCTCACCAGCCGCATATGGCCATTCCACAGTTGCTGACCGCATATGGGAACAAAAGTTGGCCGCATGGCTTTTCCTTTATTATTTTGCATACATCAGCTTATTTTCTTCCATGGAAACAAATTGTATTATTTAATGCTTAGCAATCAAAAGTTGCTGAGCCGCATAGGCCAACTCAAGTGTGGGCCAATAAATAAATGCATTAGCATTAGCCGATCGCATGGAATTGCCATTTGTGGATCCATTTAATTATTGCATCATTGGCACTATACATGGCCATGCATTTATTAGCATTATTTGCTTTGCATGCCTTAATGCATTAGTATTATTAGCCTTATTGCATGCATGCATGGCATTAGCAAATTTCATTTGCTAGCGTGGCTATAAGGAATTGCTCGGCCGCATGGGTTTTTTTTAGGCAATATTTAATTGCTTTTACTAATGCAAGCAAATTGCTTGCATGCTATTAATATACTTATGGCAGCATAGTGGCATTTAATGCTTACTAGCATTTAATGCTTACTAGCATTTATTGCTTGGCCTTAGTTGTATTTACTTGGCGTGTGCAAGCATTTTGGCCGTATGGCCTTTAAATGCTTGGCCGCATGACTATTTGATTTATGGCCGCATGATTGCTTGCGTGAATATTTAATTTGAGCCGCTTGGCATACTTGCATTAATTGCGGGTCCCACTATCTTTTGTCTTATTTATCTTTACAATTATATTATTATGATTAAATATTGGGTGATTCTAAGTTGCTTTCCTAAGCACGAATGGTTAGTGAAATGGTTGATAGTGACTTGCTGGCCACATAAAAATTTTTCTGAGCCGCATGAGTCATCCACGTCCTTGCCCCTGCTAATATTTAATTACCACTTGTATGCTGGTGCCATTAATTTGTTTTCTGACACGATGGTGATCCGTTGTGGTGCACCTTTGACAATTGACATGACATGATAGTGGCCCGACGTGGTGCACTTTTGACATGATAACTTGACATGATAATTCTTGATAGTGGCCCGCCGTGGCGCACTCTTGACAAGTAAACCTGGCCTGATATATATTTTGAAGGCTGTTGCGACGGCCAGCTTGACATGACAAGATCGAATAACCTGGACACCATGGACGAATGTACTTGTACAAATGAAACTGTCTTGTCTTGCATCATGTCTAGGACAGGGACCCCTGAGTACCACGGTCAGGGGTACCCACTGAAATCGACTAAGGCTAATTACTAGAATAATCCAGTAGCCATGAAGAGATTTCTCCAGCTACAGGTAATCCCGTTATCTGGGCGCCCCACTTGGGATCTGTAGCCTGCCGTCGAGTAGGGCTCATTTCCAGCACACTGTCATGTGTTGCACCCTCTAAGTCACCTAAGGGTACATGCATTTTCTGGATAATGTACCCACTTGAATTCAACCCCTAATTTACGTCAGGATAACCTGGATGGTCTGCAGGGCTTGTGGCTGTGGAATAATCTCACTGCATCTTGCTAGTAACTAGGCCTGTGATAACCCAAGTTAGTTAAAGTATCGAGCCGTACTTACTGCTTGGCCGTGAAATATTGGATGGAGTTCAATCAGTCTAGTCTTGTCCTGATCCTGTACAAGATTGTCACATTACCTGATTGTTTATATTTATCTTGCCGATAAATGGTGGGAGAAACCAGGTTCTGTTCAGACGAAGGGTTACAACCCCGGTCCTTGTTTGGTTTACGGGTTGTAACCTGGTTATTTGAATAGTCCCATGGTTATCTCATCGTATATCACCTGTCATGTTTTTCCTTAATTGCTGTCTTTTATTATGTAATTATTACTCTTGTGCTAATTGCTGGTTTTAGTTCCTAAGTGAAGCCTCCTTTGTGGCACTTGCTCTTTCTGGGGTCTGACCCAGCTGGTTTTGTATGGCCAGATACCGGAGCAGCTTTCGAGGATCTACCGACTTTCCATCTAGATGGTGACCACTAAACGGAACCCTGGCAACGAGTGGGTTAATTTTGGCTCTCCCACTCTATTGTAAAATTATTCTTTTGAGGCGTTTAGCCACCGAGCAAGTGTTAGCTCGTATTGCATACCTTATTATTGTCTGCCTACGGGCTGTAACATGATTGGCAAATCCTAGGGTTGTTCATGTATTGACTAAAACTCTTGCTAGCCCTTATATTTTGTAACGACTAGCTTCATAATTAGCTGAATATGTAATATTTGGGACGCCTTACTATTGTATATTTGGTGATCTTACATCTTGTAACACTTATTTGCTTGCTTGTGATTGAGATACTAGGCTTGTTCTTGACCATAGGAGACTGATGGATTGTAGTTAAACCCTCATATATCTAGACACCCGTGACCGTATAGTGAGGTGGATTCAATTTCATTATACGTAGCTGGCTATGTACGCCCCCGCTCTCCAGTATTCTGGTTCTGGGGCGTTACATTATCTAAAGTCGTTCTCTTCTTTGAGTAATTGTGGGGATACATGTTCGAATCGGGCTAGAGAGTTTTATAAAAGAAGTGTATCTTCTATATCCTTATTGTAGGCTTTATCAGGATTGGACCACATATTATTCCGTGGTTTTCTTTCGATTTGGATTTCCATGTAAAATATTGTATGTTTACAATTCTGATTTATGGTTGTGTGATCGAGTGTTTGCATGTTGGGTAGCCAAAATGGTAGAATTTTCATCTAGGAGGCACGACACTTACGACTATTAAAAAATAATAAATTTTAACAAACATATTTATAATTATAAAAATATCATATATTGATACTAAATGTCAAAAACTATTACAATTACTAAATAACCATTTTCTTTGACCATAAAATCATTCGAGACACTTCATAGATTAAAAATAGTGAATGATATCTTCATTATCAACGACATCAAATATGCCTCTTTCAAAATATGACACCAAACAACCATTTATCATGTCGTATCCTAATTGGTTACGTAATAAAGTCTTGATGATTTTTATTGCAGTAAATACTCTCTAGCTTTACAGTTGCAATTACAATAAGTAATATCAATGCTAACTTCAAGAACAAATACACCAATGTATTTGGCAATGAAAACATGATGCCCTTCTATATATATATATGTATATATATATATATATATATATATATATATATATATATATATACATATATATATATATATATACATATATATATATATACATATATATATATATATATACATATATATATATATATACATATATATACATATATATATATATATATACATATATATGGTCCGGATCAAGAGCCCCGTTTCTGCAGCCCCGTCGAAGCCCCGCGATCCTTGGCCGTTGGATCGCGCGGCATCGCGTGGGCCAGTACGATCTGATGGTGCGTAGGGGGGGGGACGCTTCGGCGGGACTCCGCGGGCGGGATCTGTGGTCCGAATCCATATATATATATATATATATATATATATATATATATTTTTTTTATATATATATATATATATATATATATATATATATATATATATATATATATATATATATATATATATATATATAGTCCTTCTAGAATACATGGGATGTATCAATACAACCCAAACAATTGCATTAAAAATGCATTGAAAATTATAAAAGGTGTTTACTTTGACTTTGACTTTACCTGTTACTTTGACTTCGGCTTTAATATGAACCATTGGATCAACATCCAATAATTCAGATTTGGGATGTTTCGATACAAATTTTTACATGGAATGCTTTGAAGAATTTTCCATATATATATATATATATATATATATATATATATATATTTCAAATAAGCCTTTTATTAATAACTTTCAACGACGTACATGATACTTTTCTGTCCAACGTAATAGACCCCATACTCTATACTTCTAACTTTTCTGACATCTTAAGACTAATCCATATATTTGGTAGGAATTTTTGACTCGACCGAGGAAGAAGACCTTAGGTGCATGATTTGCTGAGGAATGGCTCTGTGAGGGTTTTTGGACTTCCTTTGCTTGCCGACCTCCTCACCCTGTGTCGAAGGGCACGACTGCTCCACCTCTGCAACAACCTGTTGCCTCGACTCCGTACGATCAACCTTGTCGAAGCTCCCCTGAACTTCCCTTTTCATAGAAACAACCCTTCCATGGACTTCAGAAACTACCTTCGAGCTAGAATCACATGCCTGAACTCCCTTGTCGAAATCAACCCAAGGAGTCTCACTACTAGGAATCACCTCCCCTGCGCAGCACGTCCCCAAGGGGGAGGGAGACGTGGGAGGGGGGGGTCGGGGGCCTGGAGAGGGGAGAGGCGGTACAAGTACTGGAGAGGAGGGAGCAGGAAAGGCGGTCGAGGGAGTGGAGGAAGGAGATGAGGGAGGGAGGGGTTGGAAGGTGGGATCAAGGAGGACGTGCCTCGGCCTACGTCGCAGGCCTAAGGAGGAAGGGGGGACAGAAAAAATAATGAGAAAGGGAAAGTGGGTCAACGAGTCGAGGGGAGACAATGGGAGCTCCAGAAGAGGGGCAGTGGTGGAGAAGGCGAGGGCAACAACCCTTGGCCCCTGCGGGGCCTTCTCTCTCATGCCATCCGCAGGTGTGACGACTTCCATAGCCAAACAAGCATCAACGAAAAGAGGAATGATAATTGGGGCAGACAAACTTCACCTGCAGAACATCCATCAAGAGCAACTACCGATGAAAGATCCCAGACACATCGACTGAGCAAAACGTGGGTGTCACTCCCCACTCCTAAATATATGGGATTAGGGCATAACCTGGCCAGCTGATACAACCTAAAGTGAGCTACCCAATTTAATTGACTCACTTAGGCGTACTACGCTGTAAAGGTAACTAACCAACACAGACAATCATCTAAATCTCATCCACAGAAAACATTAAAAAAGTACTGAAATAAAAGTAGAGTAGTCTGAATATCCAAATACAACTGAAGGAAAATACAAGTCTGGTGGAAACAATCACATAGTACATCAGAATGGAAATATAGGAAATGGAAGATAACTAGCTAAAAGAAACAACTAACTAGATAATAAAACTCTCAGCCAAAGTAGTAGCATACCCTAGATCAAGGGAACTCCACAGGGTAGACCTCATAGTCCTCTGCAAAGTCTCCCGTCTCAGCTCTGGAACCATAGATCGTCGAGTACAGATGCTCGTTAGGATCTGAAAATGAACCAGGTCCTCAGGGGACATAGCAAGATACAAATAGGAACATACCATAAACTAAATACTGATATAAACATAAGGGGTGTGCTAACCAGTCTAAGTGAATGCATATAAAGACAACTTCAAAACTTATGGGTGGGTAGATAAGGGAATGCCATCGGAGCACGAGCCGATGTAAACATACAAGTACTAGTATACCACCCGATCGTACCTAGCATGCAGCTAGTAGCCGCTGCCTGATGTTTCCCTAGTGAATGTATGGCCCATAACGGGTATCCATGCCCATAACAGGGTATCCACTTAGGCTAGAATAATGTAACTGTCTATCCCATATGCCTACTGGTTGTCTTTCTCGCCCAGTGATGTGCAAGTCACATCCACGACCCAAATATCTACCCTCTATGAAGAGTCAGCTATCTAGAACCATCACTACCCTATATATGCCGTCACACGAGCCACTCGCACTGATGGCCAGTCGAGTGCGACAGCGCGTGCCATGTTCTGATCTCACTCAGTGCCCTGTCATAACACGTGTCATGGTCAAGGGAGTTATAACAACAACTCCGCAACTAAGGGTACGTCGCCTAGAGCTAGGTCAAGTAGGTAATCCTAAGTGTCGATGCCATCATCCACTATGCCCGAGGTAATTTTCGGACTCTACTAACCAAGTCTATGCTAACAAGAGTATAAAGATGCATATGTAAAGACAGTAATACAAGGCAAGGCATACTTGCCTTCATCTCCGCAGTGGGCAAGCAGCGCTCTGGTCCCTCCTGCATCGATTACGTCGTCAGAGAGTCTTACAAGTACACAACCAAGGCTTACGATAGGCTAAACGAACATTCGTGACTACACATCTATCCACACCCAATGTTGTGTATATATATATATATATATATATATATATATATATATATATATATATATATACATGAAATATATATATATATATATATATATATATATATATATATATATATATATATATATAATATGTATATTAGAACCTATTGTATGTATGTAAAAATAATGTGAAGGGGGACATAGCAAACAACCTATTTATCTACCATGAACGTACTGTGCATTAGCATGGGAAGGAAACCATGCTGTGAAAGCCAAATCCCATGCAAGCACAACAAATGCAAATGAACACCACGGAAGTATACACAATGAATATGAACACAAGGAAATATAAACCATGAATATGAATGCAAATAGAAATATATGGAGGAGGAAGAGAAGGTGGTCACCTCCGTCGCACTCGTTCTACGACGGTGAAGGCGCGCAAGGACAACAACTATGGTGCGACGTGCTCATCCCGTTGACGCGAAGACGTCGAGAACCGTCGCACGGCTGAGGGAACGCTGGGGGTGGCTGTTGTGGAGTGTAGAGAGGAGATGAAGTGAAAATGAGAAGGGGGAAGCTATGGTCGGCTGAATGCATAGGGAGGGAGGAGAGAGAGAGGAGTGTGAGAGTTGTAAGCTTTTAGGAAAACTAAGGGGGGTGTGTTGGGTTGTGATTGGCCCAAAGATTGTACTACCAAAATACAGTAAATTAGCGGCGGCACATTAGCGACGAATAATTTTCGTCGGTGTTAGCGACGGATTTGCAACAAATAACCGACTGAATACCGACGATAAGTTGATACATTTTTTATTTTATTTTAAAAGGAAGAAAAGGTCGCTCATCCGTCGCTAGGTTGTCGGAAACATAGCGACGGGTCAGCAGCCGCCGCTATGCAGTCGATTATTTGACGGAAATTATTGGGAGAAATGGCGGGACAATTCTTCGACTACGTAGCGACGGATATTCCATCAGCAAGTATCAAAAAGAGCGACGGACTAGCGATGGATTTTATCCGTCGCTAGTCCGTTGCTAAATATACGTTCCAGACTTAAATTGAAACGACGGGGAGAACTTTTTATTCCCCCAAATTTCACTCTCTCTCCTCTCTCTCTCTCCCGTGGCGGTGATCGATCGGCGACCTCCCTCTCCTCTCTCTCTCTCCCGCGGCGGTGATCGACGACCTCTCCTCTGTCTCTCTCTCCCAATGATAATCCCCTCTCCCTCTCTCTCTCTCTCGCTCTCTTTCGCGTGCGCGGTGGTCGTGGGTGCAGCGGGCCGGGGGCGTCGGGGGCTGTGGGGGCGACGTCGACTGCGGGGGCGGCGGGGGCTCGGGTTAGGGTTTGGCGGGGGAGACGGGGGGTGGGGGGGCGGCGGGAGGGGCGGCAAGGTGTTATGGGTGGCGCGCGCGGGGCTTCGGGGGACGACGGGTGGCGGCGGGTGTCACTTCCGGAATGCGTATTTTTATACATGTACAACTCATGTGTATTTATTTAGTATTTATCATGTAATTTTTCTGTATTTAAATCCCTTTAAATTTTCATGTTAATTAATTATCTGCTCTTTAAATTTTTATGTTAATTTTATTTCTGCAATTTTATTTCTGCAATTATATTTCTGCAAGTTTATTACCTGCATTTTATTTGCTACTTTAGTCTTATTGGGTTTCGGCTTGGATGGATCTGTGCAACCCGGCCCACTAGCTCCCACCTACCACCCCTTCCTATTTAAAGCTTCCATCTCTTTCTCTCTCCTCATTACTTCATTCTCACCATTACTTCTTCTTCTTCCTTTCATTACTCTCCACCACCTACCAGTAGCAGGAGAAGGCAAGTGAAAACTTGCTTCTACTTGAGAACCATGTTTTTATGGTTCATTTGGCTTCTCCTTGTGATTCTAAGAGAGTTTAGTTCTTAGTATTTTGGATTTCGTTGGCTTGTTTCTCCTAGATCTAAGTTTTGTATTCGGCTGTTCATGGGTTCTTGGTCCACCAACTTTGTGTGTATTTCTCTGGCACTGGAACAAAGGCTCCATAGGGCGAGTTCGGGAGATGTTGTACGCATACGTTCTTACGTGCTCGCGTAAAACATCAGCCCAGTCACGCACACGTCTTTACGTGTTTGCGTGTATTTTAGTCACGCTAACGTTCTCATGAGCGTGCGTGTATTTTAGTCACGCTCATGTCTGTGCTTGTCTGCGTGACTTTTGAGTTACGCTCACTCTGTGCTTGTCTGCGTGACTTTTGAGTTACGCTCATATCTGTGCGTGTCTGCGTGACTTTTGAGTTACGCTCACTCTGTGCTTGTCTGCGTGACTTTTGAGTTACGTTCACACGGTACGTATCTGCGTGTATTTTAGCCACTCTCACGCTGTGCTTGCGTGCGTGACTTTTCACGCTCATGTCCCTAAGCTTGCGTGCGTGACTTTTGGCGTGCGTGACTTTTCACCCTCACGCTGAGCGTGCGTGCGTGCGTCACTTGTCACGCTTCACTTTTCATGCTCACGCTTACCAGAGTGTACTCCTTTTACGCTCACTCCTTCATGCCGGACTTGGCGTACTTTTTACACACACGATTCTTACGTGACTTTTGGTCTTAGCTTAGACTTGTTAGCATGACTTCCTGACTTGGGAGTTTTATTTGTTCTATACTTTATTCATTTAATGTTGGCATGATAATTCCCTATTATATCCTTACGCCTTTTTGCATGAACCCGATAATCTTAGCATGTTAATATTTTAATACATATGGTTGTGTATTAGTGCCAAGTGTCTTGATTGGTTTATAGATATCCAGTGAGACTGGAACTTGACCCTTGAGAGTCATAGACTCGACCCTATTTAATGCTAATTGACTTTCATGCCTTGTCGCCATTTATAACGATGGTTATCTTGACTAAATTGATCATGCGTTCCTAGTTGGAACTAAGAGACTGGCTAGTCGTCTTATTAAAATGAATGAATAAGACACGTTCATGTTATGAACTATTGTAATCGACTGGCTGATCCCGAATATTGACATACATGCACATGCAGGCTTCAATCTATTTATTTATTTATTTATTTATTTTCTACAAAAGAAGCATGTGTACTTTATGGTCAAGGCATGATTACCGTGGTTAGATTTGATTGCTGCATTACGTTATGTAAGACCTGCAACCTAACCGTACTGTATAGTTGTAGAGTTGTGCATATCGTACCCCGTACGAAAGTACTCATTTGAATGACCATGATCCACGGCATAGAATTTCGCTCAACGTAGGGACTATTAAGTCAAATAAAATAATGATTGCATGGAGAGAATGGATTCTCGAGTTCTTACATGGCAGCCCCCTTGGGACGAGTAGTACCCGACGGGCCGGCTGGTTCCCACAGATACTGTAAATCTGCCACACGGGCAGGGAACAGTATCTGCTTTTATTTATTATTGTATATTATATATTGACGGGCGTCCTGCTAGGACTCGTCTAATTCATGCATGGCGCACATGATTGACTGGATAGACTAGCCTTGCTCGCACATAGTAAGAACTGAGGAATCTTTATTGTATTATTCCAGGATAACTTGGGACTCACAATAGTAAGCCGTAGGATTTGATTGGCCGTTCAAAAAGATTTGTTTGTGTACTGTACTACTCTGTTACCTAACTGGGATAATCAGAATGTCAGGACATGACGGGCCAACTTCTGTCCTTATTTGGTTGGGGGGTTGGTTCGAAGTGTCGTGATGTGATGCGAATCCTAGTAGCAAGCAGAGATATATTATTATATTCTTTTACTTACTGGTTTATGTCCTTCATATCGTCCTTCCTTGTGGTACTTGCTATTAGAGGTCTAACCTCTCTGGTTTTGCATGGCCAGATTTAGAGCCGGTTCCCGAGGATCCAGCATACTTTTACCTCCAAGATGGTCAATACTAGAGGCATGATTGCAGGAGGACTCGAGTGGGTTCCTTACTTCACCGCTCGTTTTGTTATTTACCTTTATACTTAGCCGTTTGGCACCGACATGTTAGTCGGATTATCTTGTACCTACTTTTACATAATTGTAATTAAGTCAGACTGCAGCTGACAACAATTGTGTATACTTGCTATACCATCGGGCTATGTTTTGTAAAGCCAGATCTCAAGAACATTTTGACTGAGAGTTTGGGACGCCTTACTTCTTTATCTTACATGTTCTCTATTTTTGTTTCCTTGCTTGAATGATTGAGACAATAGATGGGTAATGACCATAGTAAGACTCTTATGTAGTATGCACCCCCTCGTCTGGTTAGACAACATTGATCGTATTATATGGTATTCATCTACCCGTAATACGTAGCTGGCTGAGTCATTCCCCCGCTCTCCAGTATTCTGGTTCTGGGGCGTGACAAAGTTTTAGTGGTGGCCCATGCAGGTCTGATTTTAGACTTGTGGGGTATTTTGATTTATAGGATGTCTCAATCACACATGTTTCCCCTTGATCTCCTGATTCGTTATTCTCAACTCTTGCTTGACATTCCGGTATCCTTTGACTTCATTGATCCTTCATGTCCGGTCGTTTGATTGTTCTCTTGTCCCTTTTCTTAGGGGCACTTTGTCCGCATCGGTCAGAGCTGGGCAGCAACAACAAGGGCAACAAGGACAGCATGACCAGGTTGGTCAGCATCAAGGGCCAGTCTCACCTCAGGAGACTATTCAGGAAGAAGTGATAGTAGAACCAGCAGTTGGACCGCAGTATCCGGATATTCCAAACCCACCCATAGTTCCACCTACCCCTGTGGAAGTGGACACACCAGCCCTTCTGGAAATCATGAGAGGAATGATGGCTGCTCAGCAACATCAGATGTTGGCCCAGCAGCGCATGCACACTCAGCTACAAGAGCAGAATGTGTTGCTCAACTAAGGATTGCAGACGGCTTTGGAAAAAGGAGTGAGGGCTGATTCAGGAGCATCAGCCAGGTTTTGCAAGTACAACCCCCGCCGTTTCGAGGGCACGGAGGATGCCGTTTCAGCGGATGCATGGCTTAAGGATATGGAGGCTATTCTGACAGCAGCTAAGGTACCGGCAGAAGAGCGTGTGGATCTAGTGAAGTTGCTACTTCAGGATCTCGTACGTGATTGGTGGGAATCAGAGGAAGTGGGCATCAGACGTCCTGTGGCTTGGAACGATTTCACAGCAAGATTCAAGACCAAGTACTATGGAGTTGTGGCACAGTTTGAGCTACAACAGAAGTTTATCAACCTCAGGCAGGCCGGCAAGACTGTAGATGCTTATGCAGCGGAGTTCTGCAGATTGAGTAGATTCGCCCCAGAGATGGTAGCAACAGAGCACCAGAGGGCTATGAGGTTTCAGCAAGGGTTTTATCTCGAGCTCTTGCAATTGATAGAGGGGCACAATTACCAAACTTTTGATGAGATACTGACGATAACTCGAAGGCATGAGCTCACCATTCAGAGGCTTGCGACAAGGACTGGGGGTCAGAAGAGATCCCACAGTCAGATTGAAGGAGGAGGGGAAGCAGCGCCCCGAACAACAGCACCATCCACTAGCATTTTTATCCACGATATGGCAATACGAGGACCAGCACCACCCAGGCAGCAGCAGCAACAGCAACAAAGGAAGAACCAGCAATCTCCGTCGGGCTGCACTTATTGTGGGAAGATGGGACACACTAGAGATGTGTATCGGACATTGAATAGACTGTGTCTGATATGTAGAAATTTAGACCATCGGGTTACCACATGTCCCATGAATTCGAGGTCAGGAGGACCAGGGCAGCAGTTTTCTGCTCTGCCAGCACCAGGGGCAGGCCAGTATCGGGGACCAGCGGTGGCAGTTAGGCCATTAGCGCAGCGTCCGTTAGTACCGCAGGCTTAGATGTTTCGGCAGCAGGGACCCGCCGATGCAGCAACACCAATATAGACCACCCCAACATCATCAAGGCAGGGACCAGCAGCAGCACCAGGCTAGGCCGCAGCATGGAAATCAGCAAGGAGGTCGAGGGCAAGCATTCACTCTGTCCTTGGAAGAGGCATTGGTATCGGGAGATGTTGTGGCAGGTAACATTCTCGTCGCCTCATATCCCGCAGTAGCATTGTTTGATTCGGGAGCATCCCATTCATTTATATCTGCACGATTTACGACACGACTAGGAATGAAGTTCGAGGCATTGCCAGGAAGGTTGAATATACTCACTGGTAAT
The DNA here is from genome assembly GCA_029216955.1 of Iris pallida. Lineage (NCBI taxonomy): Eukaryota > Viridiplantae > Streptophyta > Magnoliopsida > Asparagales > Iridaceae > Iris > Iris pallida. The sequence goes on from JANAVB010037020.1 coordinate 17,198,314, forward strand.
GGGCTCGTAGGAGTTAGTAGAGTTATTTTAGCGTGTAGCGTTGTAGTTTGCGGGCATTCTTTACCCGCCCGGTTGATAGAATTTCCTGTTGGAAATTTTGACGTTATCTTAGGCATGGACTGGCTGAAAGACAGTCATGCAACAATAGATTGTCATAGAGGGAGTGTATCTTTTGATATTCCAGGCATAAAGAGATTCACCTTAGTCAGATCAGAGGCAACTCAACCAGAGCAGGGAGTAGTAACGACAATGGAAGAAGTTCAGATTCCGAAGTTAGTTGAAGAGTTTCTAGACGTATTTCCTGAAGAACTTCCAGGTCTACCACCAGTTAGAGTTATTGAGTTCAGTATAGAATTGGCACCAGGAACTAAACCGATATCAGATCGGGTTTACAGAATGGCGGATTCAGAGCAGGCCAAGGTATATCAACACATAGAGGAATTGAAGGAGAAGAAGTTCATCCAAGCTAGCGTATCACCGTGGGCAGCACCAGTGGTACTTGTGGAAAAGAAGGATGGGTCGTCCAGATTGTGCATTGACTACAGGAAGCTTAATGCGGCAACAGTGAAGAACAAGTATCCATTACCCAGGATCGACGACTTATTTGATCAGTTGAGCAAAGCTAGAATTTTCTCTAAGATAGATCTTCGTTCAGGGTACCATCAGGTGAGGGTTCGGAAGGAAGATATCCCCAAGACAGCATTCAGGTCGAAGTATGGGCATTACAAATTCTTAGTAATGCCGTTTGGTTTGACCAATGCTCCAGCAATATTTATAGATTTGATGAACCGCATCTTTATGCCATATTTAGACCAGTTTGTTGTTGTGTTTCTTGACGACATTCTCGGATACTCAGCTAGTGAAGAGGAGCATGAAGACCACCACAGGAAAGTGTTACAGGTTCTGAGAGAGAATCAGTTGTATGCCAAGCTCAGCAAGTGTGAGTTTTGGTCGGATCATATTTCATTTTTGGGTCATATCATATCAGGAGCTGGAGTAGCAGTAGATCCTAAGAAAGTAGAAGCAGTAGAGAGTTGGCCAGTACCCAAGACCGTAGCAGATGTACGGAGTTTCTTGGGATTGGCAGGATATTACAGAAGGTTTGTGTCAGACTTTGCAAGGCTTTCAGCACCTATGACCCGCTTGACCCGGAAGGATGTGCCATTTGATTGGTCGGCAGAATATCAGGCATCATTCGAGACTCTGAAGCAGAAGTTGATATCAGCACCTATTCTTACATTGCCAGTCGGACCCGGAGATTTTACAGTATATTGTGATGCGTCAGGTAAAGGACTTAGATGTGTCCTTATGCAACATGGGAAGGTGATAGCGTATGCATCTAGGCAGCTTCGGGACCACGAAAAGAATTACCCAACTCATGATTTGGAGTTAGCAGCAGTAGTGTTTGCTCTGAAGCTATGGAGGCATTACTTATATGGTAACCGAGTGGAGATGTACACAGACCATAAAAGTCTGAAGTACATCTTTACTCAGAAGGAACTAAACATGAGTCAGAGAAGATGGCTGGAGTTGATTAAGGATTATGACGTGGAGCTTCAGTATCACCCAGGCAAGGCTAATGTAGTGGCAGACGCTCTCAGCAGGAGAGGCAGCGCATTTATATTGACAACACAGAAGCATATCTTAGAAGACCTTCAGGAGATGGGCATCGAAGTTATATTTCCTAGTGATGTAGGAGTTCTAACTAGTCTACAAGTCCAATCTGACTTGGTAGACAGGATCAAGGCAGCTCAGGCACAGGACCCAAGGATTCAGAAGCTTAGGGCAGAATGTGAGTCAGGGCTCAGGAAGGAGATGAGGATTCATAAAGATGGTACACTTAGGTTTGGATCGCGTCTATGTGTGCCTAGTGGAGATATCAGACAGGAGGTCATGGCAGAAGCTCACAGTTCTCAGTATTCTATTCATCCTGGAGGGACCAAGATGTACCAAGATATCAAGCAGCACTTCTGGTGGAACGGGATGAAGAGGGAGATCGCAAGATTTGTTTCCCGTTGCTTGGTATGTCAGCAGGTGAAGGCAGAACAGCAGAGGCCAGCTGGGTTATTACAACCGCTTCCTATCCCGGAATAGAAATGGGAGCATATTACAATGGACTTTGTGACCGGTTTACCAAGATCGCCAAGTGGTAAGGATGCTATTTGGGTGATAGTGGACCGACTTACAAAGGTAGCACACTTTCTTCCCTTCAGAGTAGGGCAATCTACAGAAAAGTTGGCAGAGTTATATATGCAACAGATAGTCAGGCAGCATGGAGTCCCTGTCAGTATTGTGTCGGATCGAGATACCCGCTTTACATCACATTTTTGGAAGAGCTTACATCATAGTCTGGGTACCAAGTTAAGATTTAGCACGGCTTACCATCCGGAGACAGATGGGCAATCAGAAAGAACGATTCAGACTTTAGAAGACATGTTACGAGCTTGCACTCTAGATTTCGGAGGGTCTTGGGAGAGTCACCTGTACTTGGTCGAGTTCTCATACAACAATAGTTATCAGGCCAGCATCCAGATGGCGCCATTCGAAGCACTATATGGTAAGAAGTGCAGGTCACCGCTTGCATGGGATGATATCGGGGAGAGGAAGATGCTAGGCCCAGAAATGATTATTCAGACAGTTGAAGTAGTTAAGGGAATTAGAGGGCGACTTCGAGTTGCGCAGGATCGGCATCGTCATTGGGTGGATCAGCATCGTAGGCCGCTAGAGTTTTCTGTTGGGGACCACGTGTTCTTGCGGATCTCACCTACCCGTGGGGTCATTAGATTTGGCGTTCGCGAGAAGTTGAGTCCGCGATACGTAGGCCCATTTGCTATTCTTGATAGGGTAGGCGATGTTGCTTATCTTTTATCCCTTCCACCTTCGTTACGAGAGGTGCATGACGTATTTCATGTATCTCAATTACGAAGGTATGTATCGGACCCAAGCCATGTCCTCGATCACTCTGAGCTGGTTGTTGGTACCAACCTGTCTTACGAGGAACAGCCTGTGTCCATTTTGGACCGAAGAGAGAAGATACTCAAGAATCGAACAATTAGTCTTGTCCATGTTGCTTGGGGTCATCACTCCTTGGGAGAGTCAACGTGGGAACGTGAGGATGATATCCGATCACGGTATCCATATCTGTTTGACTCACAAGGTATATCTTTTTCTGTATACCTTGATTGTCTTGATTCTTCATGCTTATCACCTTATGGGTAGAACTGATTGATATCGTAGATTGATGGATTTCTATATATAGTACTTGCTTTTGATATGGTATACATGATTGCTTGCCTACTAGAATTGCTTGTATTAGTTTAGCCCCGGTGTTTCTGTCCTGCTTGGATTTGAAATTCCAAGGACGGAATTTTTTTAAGGTGGGTAGAGATGTCACTCCTCGTTCCCGGAATGTGTATTTTTATACATATACAACTCATGTGTATTTATTTAGTATTTATCATGTAATTTTTTTGTATTTAAATCCCTTTAAATTTTCATGTTAATTAATTATCTGCTCTTTAAATTTTCATGTTAATTTTATTTCTACAATTATATTTCTGCAAGTTTATTACCTGTATTTTATTTGCTGCTTTAGTCTTATTGAGTTTCGACTTGGATGGATCTGTGCAACCCGGCCCACTAGCTCCCACCTACTACCCCTTCCTATTTAAAGCTTTCATCTCTTTCTCTCTCCTCATTACTTCATTCTCACCATTACTTCTTCTTCTTCCTCTCATTACTCTCCACCACCTACCAGCAGCAGGAGAAGACAAGTGCAAACTTGCTTCTACTTGAGAACCATGTTTTTATGGTTCATTTGGCTTCTCCTTGTGATTCTAAGAGAGTTTAGTTCTTAGTATTTTGGATTTCGTTGGCTTGTTTCTCCTAGATCTAAGTTTTGTATTCGGCTGTTCATGGGTTCTTGGTCCACCAACTTTGCGTGTATTTCTCTGGCACTGGAACAAAGGCTCCATAGGGCGAGTTCGGGAGATGTTGTACGCACACGTTCTTACGTGCTCGCGTGAAACATCAGCCCAGTCACGCACACGTCTTTACGTGTTTGCGTGTATTTTAGTCACGCTAACATTCTCATGAGCGTGCGTGTATTTTTAGTCACGCTCATGTCTGTGCTTGTCTGCGTGACTTTTGAGTTACGCTCACTCTGTGCTTGTCTGCGTGACTTTTGAGTTACGCTCATGTCTGTGCGTGTCTGCGTGACTTTTGAGTTACGCTCACTCTGTGCTTGTCTGCGTGACTTTTGAGTTACGTTCACACGGTGCGTATCTGCGTGTATTTTAGCCACTCTCATGCTGTGCTTGCGTGCGTGACTTTTCACACTCATGTCCCTAAGCTTGCGTGCGTGACTTTTGGCGTGCATGACTTTTCACCCTCACGCTGAGCGTGCATGCGTGAATCACTTATCACGCTTCACTTTTCACGCTCATGCTTACCAGAGTGTACTCCTTTTACGCTCACTCCTTCATGCCGGACTTGGCATACTTTTTACACACACGATTCTTGCGTGACTTTTGGCCTTAGCTTAGACTTGTTAGCATGACTTCCTGACTTGGGAGTTTTATTTGTTCTATACTTTATTCATTTAATGTTGGTATGATAATTCCCTATTATATCCTTACGCCTTTTTGCATGAACCCGATAATCTTAGCATGTTAATATTTTAATACATATGGTTGTGTATTAGTGCCAAGTGTCTTGATTGGTTTATAGATATCTAGTGAGACTGGAACTTGACCCTTGAGAGTCATAGACTCGACCCTATTTAATGCTAATTGACTTTCATGCCTTGTCGCCATTTATAACGATGGTTATCTTGACTAAATTGATCATGCGTTCCTAGTTGGAACTAAGAGACTGGCTAGTCATCTTATTAAAATGAATGAATGAGACACGTTCATGTTATGAACTATTGTAATCGACTGGCTGATCCCGAATATTGACATACATGCACATGCAGGTTTCAATCTATTTATTTATTTATTTATTTATTTATTTATTTTCTACAAAAGAAGCATGTGTACTTTATGGTCAAGGCATGATTACCGTGGTTAGATTTGATTGCTGTATTACGCTATGTAAGACCTGCAACCTAACCGTACTGGTATAGTTGTAGAGTTGTAAATATCGTACCCCGTACGAAAGTACTCATTTGAATGACCATGATCCACGGCATGGAATTTTGCTCAATGTAGGGACTATTAAGTCAAATAAAATAATGATTGCATGGAGAGAATGGATTCCCAAGTTCTTACATGGCAGCCCCCTTGGGACGAGTAGTACCCGACGGGCCGACTGGTTCCCACAGATACTGTAAATCTGCCACACGGGCAGGGAACAATATCTGCTTTTATTTATTATTGTATATTGTATATTGACGGGCGTCCTGCTAGGACTCGTCTAATTCATGCATGGCGCACATGATTGACTGGATAGACTAGCCTTGCTCGCACATAGTAAGAACTGAGGAATCTTTATTGCATTATTCCAGGATAACTTGGGACTCACAATAGTAAGCCGTAGGATTTGATTGGCCGTTCAAGAAGATTTGTTTGTGTACTGTACTACTCTGTTACCTAACTGGGATAATCAGAATGTCAGGACGTGACGGGCCAACTTCTGTCCTTGTTTGGTTGGGGGGTTGGTTCGAAGTGTCGTAATGTAATGCGAATCCTAGTAGCAAGCAGAGATCTATTATTATATTCTTTTACTTACTGGTTTATGTCCTTCATATCGTCCTTCCTTGTGGTACTTGCTATTAGAGGTCTAACCTCTCTGGTTTTGCATGGCCAGATTTAGAGCCGGTTCCCGAGGATCCAGCATACTTTTACCTCTAAGATGGTCAATACTAGAGGCATAATTGCAGGAGGACTCGAGTGGGTTCCTTACTTCACCGCTCGTTTTGTTATTTACCTTTATAATTAGCCGTTTGGCACCGACATGTTAGTCGGATTGTCTTGTACCTACTTTTACATAACTGTAATTAAGTCAGACTGCAGCTGACAACAATTGTGTATACTTGCTATACCATCGGGCTATGTTTTGTAAAGCCAGATCTCAAGAACATTTTGACTGAGCCTTTGGGACGCCTTACTGCTTTATCTTACATGTTCTCTATTTTTGTTTCCTTGCTTGAATGATTGAGACAATAGATGGGTAATGACCATAGTAAGACTCTTATGTAGTATGCACCCCCTCGTCTGGTTAGACAGCATTGATCGTATTATACGGTATTCATCTACCCGTAATACGTAGCTGGCTGAGTCATTCCCCCGCTCTCCAGTATTCTGATTCTGGGGCGTGATGTGTGAGTGTAGGCATGGTAGGAAATATAGGTAATGCTAGTGTAACTAGACTAAGGTAGTGCTTGCTAGATAGTAAGGACACTCTAGTATCCTAACCAAGTTAATTTTAGCCTAGATATTTAGGATATAGCTCCCATACCCTAGAAGTGGACTCTTGCAATTTAGAAATAGATAGATTGACTCAGTTTGATTAATTGACCTATAATGACTCTAAAACTTGATTTGTTGCTGCAAGCAGACAACACCACAAAAATATTTACTGACTCGTCAAGTTGAACCGTGTATAACATGCTCGACGCTTAAGAGGAATCATTTGGACTTAGTGGACTATCGAACAATCGGTATCGGACTATCGGTATCGGTATCGGTATCGAACTATCGGACTATCGGTATCGGTATCGAACTATCGGTATTGCTAGTGGACTATCGGACTATCGGTATCGGTATCGAACTATCGGTATCGATATCGTACTATCGGTATCGGACTATCGGTATCGGACTATCGGTATCGGTATCGCACTATCGGTATCGGTATCGAACTATCGGTATCGAACTATCGGTATCGGTATCCATATGTACTTAGTATCGATCGTAGCAGATTAGTATCGGTATATCGGTTTGGTTTAGGTCGTACGGATGGTATTGACCTTAGCGAATTGGTATCGTCCTATCCGATATGTATCGGCCTTATAGCTAGGATTCGTACCGGCCTTATCGATTTGGTATCCAATACCGAATCGATACCAAATCGATAAGGCCGGCACGAATCCTAGCTATACGGCCGATACATATCGGATAGGACGATACCAATTCACTAAGGTCAATACCAATTTGATACGGCCTATACCAAACCTATAGACCGATACTAGTCTGATGCGGTCGATACTAAGTACATCCGGCCTATATACCAGCGGATCCACCAGTTACATGATTATATACTAATTTTGTTTAGTTTGTCTTACTATACAGATTTTCACATCCAATCTGTGATGGATCATTATTTTGTTGATCGTACATGGATGTACAAACGATAATACGAGAGCAGAATAGGTGTGAGTGACGATTTTCAGGCAGACATGGAAGTGTTTCTTAAGTATGCCATGAGCAAAGCTCGGTATATGGACGGTAACAAAATCAAGTGTCCATGTCGTAATTGTCGCAATAGACGTTACGAAGAAGTGGTGAGTGTAAGAGATCATTTGATCCATAAGGGTTTTGTACGTGATTACGACATGTGGTCATCGCAAGGTAAACTATATGCGGAAAGATAGGTTGCGAATGCTGCTACTTATGCTTTTGATGATAATGCTGCAACGGATTTTGTTGTCGAAGACGACGAATGCTCTGTTGATTATGGAGACATGCAGAACCTTGCACGAGATATGGTGTACGACACGGCAGAGCCTAATTTTGATCCGAAGGATCCTAATCCCGAGGCGAAGGAGTTCTATGATATGTTTCAGGATGCTGAAACTTCTTTATATCTTGGTTGTGAGCCATATTTCGTACTGTCAGTGACGATGCGGTTGTTGAACATAAAGTCCGATTTTAACTTGCCACAAACTTGCTATGATCGGATTATACAACTAATCAATGAGGTGTTACCGAAGGAATCAAAAGAGCTTCCAAAAAACTTCTACAAGTCGAAGATGATGGTCCGGCAACTGGGACTGGGGTACGAGAAGATAGATTGTTGTCGTAACGGATGCATGTTGTACTATAAGGAGAACGACGATATAGAAAGTTGCAGCTTCTGTAATGCGGATCGTTACAAGCCAGTCAGGGAAAAAGGATAGTCAACTAGAAAATGACTCCTTACAAGTATATGCATTACTTGTCGATCACGAAGTGCTTGCAGAGGATGTATGTCTCAGAATACATCAGAACACATGACGTAGCACAACGAAGAACGTACAAAGGACGATGGAGAATTGTCACATCCTTCGGATGTAGAGGCATGGAAATATTTAGATTTTCGTCATCCAGATTTTGCTGCAGAGCCTAGAAATGTACGCATAGGGTTATGTTCTGATGGCTTCGCCCCTTTCGGGCAGTCGGGATCTTAATACTCCTGCTGGCCGTACATTCTGACCCCTTACAATCTGCCACCATGGATGTGTATGAATACTCCTTATATGTTCTTGACAGCTATCATACCGGGTCCCAAAAATCTGACGAAGAATATCGATATATATTTACAGCCGTTAGTGGATGAGCTGAAACAGCTGTGGGAGATCGGCATCGCGACCTATAATATTTTCAGGAAACAAAACTTTCAGATGAGAGCTTCACTGATGTGGACAATCAATGATTTTCCCGTATATGGTATGTTGTCGGTTTCTTTCTTTGATTGTCATCGTCAATTTCTGTCCGCGATTCATCCTTGGAGAAAGAACAAGGACGCGTTCAGAGCTGGAAAACAAGAATTTTCTCATCCGCCTGCCAGATTGTCGGGATACGATATTTGGGAAGATGTAAAGGACTTGCCCACTGTAATGGAAGATCCATCGACGAATCGTGTCGATGGGTTCGGACAAACCCATAACTGGACCAAACGGAGTATCTTCTGGGACTTGCCTTATTGGAAAGATAATCTTATAAGGCATAATCTTGATGTTATACATATCGAAAAGAATGTGTTCGATAATGTCTTCAATACCGTCATGGATATTAAAGGAAAGACGAAGGACAATCCAAAAGCAAGACAAGACATTGTCGAGATATGCAAGCGTCCTTATCTGAACTTGATACAAAGGAGAGCTGGTGGACAAATAACTAAGCCGATAGCACAATACACATTGAGCAAGGAAGATAGATTAATAATCTGCAAGTGGGTATCTACTTTGAGATTTCTTGACGGCTATGTGTCGAATTTGTCTAGATGCGTTGATCTCAATGAACGCAAGCTAACGGGAATGAAGAGTCATGACTGCCACGTGTTTATGGAAAGATTACTGCCCATTACTTTGAAAGACACTACAAGAAAAATGATCATTTACGGTGCGCGAAATGCGTAAATGACCATATTATTTACGGCGCGCATTTGAACGCTGTAAATAACCCCTTCATATTTTTTACAACGTTCTAATGTGCATTGTAAAAAAGTGGAGTGGATTATTTATAGCATTCACGTGTGCGCCGTAATTAATAGGATCATTTGGGGCATAGTCTTTTACAACGCGCATCTGAATGCTGTAAATGATCCATCTCCATCTTATTACAACGTGCATTCGAACGCTGTAAATGACTCTTTCTATCTTTTTACAACATGCGGTAGAATGCTGTAAATGATCATCTTTATTTTTACAACGTGCTGCCGAACGTTGTAAAAAACGTTTATCCATCTTTTTACCGCACACATTAGTATGTTGTAAATGACCATTTTTATCTTTTTACAATGCTCAATCGAATGCTGTAGATGACCCACTCAATCTTTTTACAACACACTGCGAATGTTGTAAATGATCCTATCCATCTTTATACAACTTGCATTCGAATGCTGTAAATGTCCTAACAATACAGAGACATTTGTTCCTGACATAACAATCATGCATGCATGGATGAAGCAAGCTGAGGGAACAAATACAATAATAGCACCCAAATATATAGTGAAGCTTTGCCAAGTTCAAATGACACAATCACAAGTGCTAGTACAGTTCAAATTCATCACAAATGCAAATGTCAAACAAATATTTGGTAAAGCTTCTTCCAAGTGCAACGAAAACAAATATTCAGTAACAATTCAAATTCAACTGACACATTAAACAACTATTCAGTAAACATTCTGCCAAGTGCAACAAAAATAACAGTTCAAATTCAAATAAAAAAAATTACAACTTTCAATTGATAAGATCCTTGTCGTTGTCTTGTATATTGAAAGAAAAACCACATCATTCATCTCTTCTTCAGTTGATAAGATCGCCCTGAGTTGCTTTGGGAACAAAGTATTGAGTTTCTGTCATAAAAATTATAATATTAAATTAGCACCCAAGGATAAAGTCCAAGTCACATATGTAGAGAGAACACAATTCAGATTAGTTAAATCTATAACAGATTACATAAATCTGTGTGACCATGCTAATGCTGATCTGTGTGTCAATTCTACATATATTATCCAAGTATCAAGTGCAAATCAAAGGGGATCATTATTTGCTTTAGAAAAATACAAGTTCCACAAGCAAAGTAAACTATAAAAGCAACACAAAATATGAATTAGCACTAACTGGCAAGATGTAACTTATAGATTGTTATTGTAATATATGTAACCACCAGGTTCAGCTTCATTTAATATGATTCTAGTTGAAAATTAAATGTGTTTCAACTGGAAATTAAAGAATGACTGATAATGGATTTACCATCTCACATGGTTGTTCCTAGATCATGTTCCTCTTTGTTGCCGGTTCAGCTTCATTAAAGAATGACTGGAAATTTTGCAGGTTCCTCTTTGTTGCAATTTCTAGATCATGTAAACCTAGTACTCAAGGTGATGATCAGCAGAAGGCAAGCTTGGCTGATAATGTATCAGTAGTTCAGATCTATGATCATTGAATGTATTTTATTTCTTTCTTTTCACCTCACTCCTTTTTTGGTGCACATTTATTTGTCCTGATAAGTACTCATATAATAAATTGTAAATTGGTTCCTTCAAAAATTGTTGTACATCTAAGAAGCATGGACGCTCCAAATTTTCGTGTTGTATCTGTGTTGTATTGTTCAAACACATCATGGACACTTAAAAATACATGACACCAAAATTGGTGCCGAATCCCTGTCACTGCGTCAGGACCATGTTGTGTTGTACTCGTGTCCTTGCAACATAATTTTAAATTGATAAGATCAATTTGATAGCACATTAATCATGGATAAATGGTGATGAGATCAGTTATTTGCTCTAATATATTGTTCATGGTGTCCTACATTTGCAGTTTATAATGAATTATGGATATTGAAATGTTTGGAAATGTACCCGAGTTTACCGCCTTGGACATACAGAGCTTGTCATACTGCTTTGAATTTGTAACATTATTATATTGTTATGATTAATCATGCATGCTATGCAGCAGCCTCTAATCTCAATTGCTGACATTGATAACCAGCCCAACAATTGCTAAATTCTTAGATAAAGGGATTTTATAGGTATGCCTATAATTAAAAGGAAGAACTGCCACAAAGGTCTTCCTCATGTATCGTCTGTAACAGGAATATGAACAAGCAAATGAGGATTTGCCAAGATATCAATAGATGTAACGGTAAAATTTTTAAACTTCAGCTTGTAGCTCCATATGTGGGGATAAAGGTTTTTAATTCTGAAGAGATGCTTAAAGTTCAGCTTGTAGCTCCATTTGAATGTATCTATGAAATAACTACTTTAGACTACTCTCTTTAGTTATGACATCATAAGCCAGGATATGTTTGTTACAAAAGAGAAAACAGAACATAAAACAATATCATCATATAAAAAAAGAGTTCCAAGACAATGAGGAAAATATCATATAGAGTTCCAAGACAAACCTCATAAGTGTATGTCCACATTTCATTGTTCAGTCCAGACTTTGTTCATTAACCTGTCCTTGAAAAAGAATCACATAGTTTAAAAAATGCTTAAAAATCACATAGTTCTAGAAATACTTAAGATTAACATAGTTGTACCTCAAATAAAGAAGCCTAGTCCAATTTGATATATCATATGGGCTATACAATCGTACTCTGTTCAGCACAAGAAAGTTTACCGAACTCAGCTGTTGGTCGATACAAAATAATGTCATCAATTACATCACGAACCCAAACTTTCCAACAATCATGGCCTAAAGGAACATGATGGACCAATGCACTTGGATCTGTTGATGCAATTTCAGCAGTAGCATCAACAACTTCATCTTTTGCAAACCAACTAAGCAATTTGTACATCCTATTCTCAATATTAGAACCTTTAGCTCCACTCGCTAATTCATGTTGTCTTCTTTGTGTTCCTTCACAACCAAAATCTTGTATACTTGATGTACTTTCTTTGTTGCTTTTTTTGTTTTGTGCTCTCTCGCTAGCGGAAATTTGAATGCTCTTATTGCCTTTTTGTTTTCCCTGATCATTTTGTATTCTCTCATCTTTAGAACTTCTACCAATTGTATCTTCCTTCTGTTTGCTTTTTGCTCTCTCATTACAAGATAGTTGATCGTTGGAACTTTCTTTGCGTTTTCTTTTCGCTATCTCATTGGCCGAAAGTTGAACACTTGTATTTTCCTATTATCATTATATAAGTAGGTCAAATATCAAATTTTGTGATCAAGTGCATTGACAAAACCAAAAGAAAAGTTAATATGGATATTTCATAAACTTACAGAGTTATTTCCTCCTTTGTCGAACCGACCCAAAAGATCTTTCACCAAGCCCTTCAAGCTCTCCACTTCATTCTCTAATCTTGTGACTTTATTACCCATATGAATTTGACCATCCACTTTTGAAGGATTTGCTCCAAATCCAAACCCTCTTACTCGTCCTCGTGGATCCGGACCAAGTACTTTTGCTACGGCATCATTTGTTATAGAAGTATGTTGTGACGGGTCTTCCTGAGCCTTGTATTGCTTTACTTGTTGCTAGAAAAACACAAATTGGAGATATATAAATACTAAAATATAAAAACAAACAAAAGAGAGCTTAAATATACAACAAGATATTGTTACCACTATATCCGAGTCTTGAACTTCCCCATCTGAATTGGTCTTTCGTGCTTCATATGCATGAATCCAAACATCGGCCCTTGAAATTGCTTCAGGTGTCTCACTTTTTTGCTTCTGCAAAATAACAAATATAGATAACTACAGGAATCTCACATTTTAAACCAAGAATGAACCTAACATATTATTCTTACCAACTCGTCTTCAACAACGGCAAAACTTTTTCTACTTGTACGATGCACTAAATCAACTTGTTTTGCTCGCATCTCTTTGAATTTTTCAGTTCTTTCCTATAAAAAATATTAGGAAAAAAAATGTTGGTGATATAACAAGATACAAAAGTGTAAGAAAAAATAGAGTTAGGGAAGAAAACATTGAAGTATGTACTACGAAATATCAAAACTAGAATTACCAAAAAAGTATGACTTGTTCTGGCTTTAATAAAAGACATCCACTTATCCATAGATTCAATGTTTGCAGGTTTGAGGAGGCTAGCAGCAGGTTGTAGGCCTACCACTTCCGCTTGCGTCCTCACTTGTTTCACCAAATTGGATCTCCATTCTCGCCAAATCTTAAGTAGCTTTCTAAAAGTATAATCCTTGTGGCACTCATCAATAGCAAAATTTTGCTGCAAAAATATGATCCAAATTTGGTTGTTAAATATCATGTAAAATATAAGAAACAAGTCAATAGTAATACTAACAAACTTACCATTACATGTTCCCAAATTTGATCTTTGAAATCAATTGAGACATCCTTCCATTTAGTCATATTAACTGGTAGCAGCTCCCTTGCCGTTATGCCAAGGAAAGAACTAAACTTTGGAGCATTTTCCTTAATGGGTTGGCCTCTATGGTTGAAGTCAAGGGGGAGAGGAGCATGCTTAGCTTGTTTGCTAACTGCCAAACATTTTGCCTTACCCCTAGGAGTTCTTTTTGGTTTTTCTGCATTGACCTCTTCTACTAAACCATTTGGTAATGTATTGGATGATGTCTTAGGTGGGGAGTTAGAATCTTCATTAGAAACGCCATCCAACATTGGTGAGGACCGGTTCTTTTCTTGTCTACATGCAATAATAGCAGCAATTCGTGAAGCTTTCTTGTGTTTTTTTGGTTCTCCTTGGAGCACTGTTTGAGCACTTCATCAAACAAAAGAAAGTTACCGGTCCAGCAATCAGCGCTTCTTGACCAAGATGAATAGTTAAATGGACCATAATGTCAAAAAAAGACGGAGGAAAGAACCTTTCCAACATGCACAAAGTTTCAGCAATTTCATCTTCAAGAAGCTCTAGTTTATTTTTATCAAGTACCCTTTGACACAATTGATTAAGAAATGCACAAAGGCGAAAAATAGCAATCCTCGGTCCCTGAGGTAAAAGTCCTCTCAATGCCACCGACAACACTTGTTGTACTAAGACATGACAATCATGGGACTTGAGGCCGTAAATCTTGTGGTCTTGTAATGACACTCGATTTGCAATGTTTGAACTATAGCCATCTGGCAATCTCAAATTTGCTAATCTCTCACAAAATATATGCTTCTCTTTCTTTGAAAGTACGTACGGAGGTATAGTACCTTTTGAACTACTAAACTTATCATCTTTGAGATGTAATTTTTTTCTGATGCCCATCACCTTCAAATCTTTTCGAGAATTCAAATTGTCTTTCGTTTTCCCTTTTTTATTCAATAGAGTGCCAATAATACTCTCACAAATATTCTTTTCAATGTGCATCACGTCTAAATTGTGTCGTAATAGCAAAATCTGCATTATGAAGAGAATACATATTAAATTTAACAACTAATATAAATAAAGGAAAAAAAAGGGAAAAAAATACCTCCCAATATGGTAACTCAAAGAAAATAGATTTCTTTTTCCATCGCTTTGTAAGCTGTGTAGGATCATCACCATCATTATAATCGATTTCTTTATTTCTCTTCTTTCTATTTTCATGTTGTTGACTCTTTGACTTTTCCTAAACATTTACAATATTGTTGACCACTTGAAGAACCTCTGAACCGGTTAATTTTTTAGGCCTCAATCGATGTTCTTCGGTTCCATCAAACCATGATGCTTTCAACCGCAAAAGATGATTAGGTGGAAGAAAACTCCTATGGCACATGTAAGCAAATTTTTTTCCATTTTTCAGCCATTTTGAGCATGTCTGAACACCACAAACGGGACATGCCTTCTTACCCTTTGTAGAATATCCTGATAAATTTCCATACGCTGGAAAATCATTTATTGTCCACATCAAGATAGCTCTCAAAGTAAATGTGGTGTTAGTGAATGCATCGTACACACTAACTCCGTTGACAAATATTTCTTTTAAATCTTCTATAAGTGGTTCCAAATATACATCTATATCATTTCCTGGTTGTTTCGGACCTGGGATAAGTAATGACAACATTAAATTTTCTTTAGACATGCATAAAGGAGGAGGAAGATTATAGGTAACCAAAATCATAGGCCAACAACTATATCTTGAACAAAGATCACCAAAGGGATTAAATCCATCGGAAGAAAGACCAAGACGAAGATTACGAGGATCTGATACAAAAGTTGGAAATTTACTATCAATCTTCTTCCATGCAAACGAGTCAACTGGATGGCGCATCATGCCGTCCTGGCTTGTGTTATTGTAATGCCATGTTAATTGTTCTGCCTTTTCAGATGACTTAAACATTCTCCTAAACCGAGGTATGATTGGAAAGTACCGCAAGACCTTTGCAGGAATTCCTTTATGAACCTTTTGAGTACGCTTATTAACCTTCCATCGTGATTCACCACATTTTGGACACATCTCCATATGTTCTAAATTCTTTCTAAATAAACAACAGTCATTCACACAAGCATGTATCTTCTCATACCCTAAATCAAATGCCTTGAGAAACTTCTTCATAGAGTATAATGAATTTGTAAGTATGTTATCATTTGGTAGCAAATCCCGAATGATGTCAAGAAGTTCATCAAAACCAGTATCAGATAGGCTATACCTAGCTTTATACTTGTATAAAATAACCGTAGCAGACATCTTTGTGATGGTACAACCCGAATATAAAGGAAGTTCCGCCTCCTCCACTAAATCTTTCAAATCAGGCTCTATTCGTTCATCTGTAGGTTCCATAATATCATCATCAGCATAAAGTGCATCTTTGTACATGTTATAGGTCTCTGGAAACACTAAATTTTCATCTTCTAATGTATTCAACTTTTCTCCATGAAAGATCCATATAGTGTAACGAGGATGCATACCATTTATAATCAAGTGATCATATACGGTATCAAAACTATGGTATTGTAGGTTCATACAACGACTGCAAGGGCATTGAGTCTTTTGTAGATCCACCTTACTTGCTTGAACCATATCCACAAATCTCCTTGCACCATCATGATAGGCTTTACAAGTTCTAAAGATCAAGAAAAAACATGAGAAGGAGAAGGAAAAAAATCAATCTTTTTTTACAAAGAAACGAAACGACACAGTATGTATATTCATACGATTATATAGTTTAGAGGTTTTTAAAATAACCTTGAAAGATGTATCCAACTTTTATCCATGATGTTCTATTTTTCTTGGGAATCCTCCTTATCTTTAATAGAGAGTTCTACAAATATATTTTTCAAGATAATAAAAAATGATAATAATAATAATAATAATAATAATAATAATAATAATAATAATAATAAATATGGTAGCTAAGAAATGAAAGGAAACAAAACAAGAAAGCAACCTGGAGATCTCCAACAAACACGTACAACCGATCCCTAACAAACAGTAACTGATTTATGCCTGCGACATATCAGAAAATTACCATTATAAGCCTCCAAAATATAAGAATCTTACGATCAAATAAAAGCTACTATATTTAGGGCACTCCTTCATACAAACTTAGGATCACATAAAAGCTATAATATTTAGGTCACTTCACCCTACAATTCATCATGTCCACCTGTGTCCAACACAATTCATGTGTCCATCTGAGTATGCACTTGTGTTCTTTACGGGATCATAAACATTCCATGATGAAAAGTATCATGACCCTACAATTTTTCTTGTAGTGTGTGCAATAATTAACAAATATATAATTAGACCAAAAGCACTAATATGTCTTAGTGTGCATAATGCATATAAAACTATACACCTGGATTGTATGGTTAGGAAACATGTCCTTTCTCTACATACAAAACAATATTAAGTTCCAATTATGATCTTTACTATGATGAGTAGAGAAAACATATATATTCATTGTGGTATGATCTAAAACAATCATGACTATAAACCGCACAAAATCTTGACTGATTAGTCATAAGTGGTACCCTTATAATTAAGAATGTGAACCATCATTTGACAATTACATATGTAGAGACCACTGGAAACATATATTTACATCAAATGTTGGTGGTTGGGCATGTAAACATCATATTTGCTTAAAGGTCCCTTGGGGTGGAGCCATTGGTAGGGGGTGGATGGAGTTGTGTGGGGAGGGGACCCTTTCAATTCTCTCTCTCTCTCTCTCTGAGGCTTTATTAGAATAGAAGAGTGTATTGTCTCTCCCCATGCATACGTCACTAAAGCATTTCCATCACACGCATCCAAACAAAATTATAAATTGGGTCAAAATTAACCCCATCTAAGTTGACACCTTGGGGGCCAACTGAGAAAAAGAAAGTAGAGAGAAGGATGAGTATGAACAACATAAAGCTCTCTCATCAAAAGCTTTTTTTTTTTAAAAAGGCACAACATTTACCCCCCTCACAAGGGAATTGATGCTTTCTTCTCTTTGACAATTAACCCAAGATTCTTTCCTAATCTTTTAATATTACTCAAATATATATGTTTTGTTTTAAAACTCAACTAGATCAAATATATGTATATATCTTGAATCACCCATGTAAATTACAAATTTTGTCTTTTAATTTTCTTGGTGCATGCATGAATGGTGTTGATGTAAACTTCATCTTTGGACAGTTATTAACCTTTCCAATTGTTACCTATATAGAAATAATGTGTATGAAAGATTATGACATAATATCATAAGATACCTGACCAATGGATCTTGAAAATAACTGTGTATGAAAGATTACTACATATACTGTCATAATATGCATGTTTGTGATTTTGATCAAACTTCAGTTACCTAAGGTTCTTAAAAATAACTGTGTATAAAAGATTACTGATATACTCATCTTGGCATGCGATTTCCTATCAAACATTAGTTTGTTCTTCAGCAAATTAATTGAACCTTAATGTGATCAAAATGAGATATTGATGAGAGATTATGGCATACTATCATACGATACCTGTTGTGATTTTGATCAGACCTCAATTACCTAAGGTTCTTAACAATAATTACTGCCTCAATTACCTCAATTACCTAAGGTTCTTAAAAATAATTACCTGTTGTGATTTTGATCTGCCTTGCCTTTTTGTACTTAAATTCCTATAAATATAGAAAAACAAAAGCAACAAGAGAAAATATAGAAAATGCCTGTGACAAAATTTCTGCCGGTGCCCAAATATAGAAAAACATATGTATCTACAGAAAATTCTAAATGATAAAGCAATTTGTGGTCTGCCACCAACAACGGTAACAGAGCCCAATGACTTGTCGAATAAAATTAAAAAGAAATCCTAATTAAACCTGATGGTCCTCCAGTCATCTAGTGATTCATATCATCAGCTTGTGTATGCATTATCAACAACAACAAAATAAAACAATGCAGAAAGCAAATGAATCTAGTCCCAACCCCAATATTGATACTGGCAAGTGAGAGAGAGAGAGAGAGAGAGAGAGAGAGAGAGAGAGAGAGAGATGAAAGGGTTCGTGTAGATACGTGGTTCCATTTCTAAATTCTACAAGATCCTGTTTCTTTTTTTACTTTTTTCTCTCACTTTTTGTGCAACCAAACACAGCCTTAAGGATCAGACATTCCACTAGATCGAGCAACAAGAGAAAATAAGAAGATAATGGTAGCTAAGAAATGAAAGGAAACAAAACAAGAAAACAACCTGGAGATCTCCCACAAACATGCACAGCCGATCCCCAACAAGCGCAGTCGAATCTGGTGATATAAGAAGAAGAAGAAGAAGAAGAAGAGAACAAACCCTAAATTTAGCTTCTACCATGTGGAAAATTTGGACAAACCCTAGATTTAGCTACAAAATCAAATCAAATTAAGGAGAGCAATTAGACAAACCCTAGATCAAGCAAAATGGGGGCCGATTCTTGCGGTGTCTCCCAATTCTTCCAGGGAAAACAAAAAATGGGAGGAGCAAGGGGTCGATCCCTGCCAAACCCCTAAAACATTAAGCGGCGGGGAAATGAAATATGGGAGAAGCACAACCGATCCCTGCCTAACCCTATTTTTTGGGGGAAATAAACTTAAGGAGGGAATAAAACTTAAGGGGGGAAATAAAATAAACTTAAGGGGGGAATTAAAACATTAAGGGGGAAAAAAAACTTAAGGGGGGAAATAAAAACTTAAAGGGGAACCAGCTAGCCCATCCTAATTTTTAAGGGGGCAATTACAACATGCATAGATATGGGCCGTAAATGAGTGGTCAAACACAATGCACAAAAATACATGCCGTAAATGAGTGTTCAATTATAACACGCAGCAATGCAGGCCGTGAAAGAGTGTTCAATTACAACACGCAAAAATGCATGCCGTAAATGAGTGTTCAATTACAACACGCAAAAATGCATGCCGTAATTGAGTCTTCAATTACGGCGTGCATGTCAAACACGCCGTAAAAAAGACAAAAAATAACTCTTTTACGGCATGCATATTTGCCCGCTGTAAATGAGTATCATTTACAATGCGCAGCAACTGCACGTCGTAAATTGCGTGCCGTAAATACTACATTTTCTTGTAGTGAGAATTGTTGTCTTCTGCTGTATGGGTTCCGTTGGCCGAACTATCTATATTCTTTAGGGATATTTGTTCAACTAAGTTGACTGTACAACACATGGTTGAACTTGAGGAGAAGATTATCTTAACAATTTGTAAGTTTGAGAAAATATTTCCTCCTTGCTTCTTCGACAGCATGGAGCATCTACCGATTCATCTAGCATACGAAGCCCGTGTCGGTGCATCTGTTCATTATCGATGGATGTACCCATTTGAAAGGTACATAAAAATCGATATAATTTAAGTTGAATTTCAGTGGGTTTTAAAATTTATTCTTAATTCTCAAGATAATTTATCTCTCTAGATACCTACACCATCTAAAGAAGAAAGTTGGAAACAAGGCTCATATAGAGGCTTCGATATGCGAAGCATATCTTATCGAAGAGGTGTCAAACTTCTGTTCCATTTATTTCGATACTCATGTTAAGACAAATCGAAATAGACCTCAAAGGAATGACGAAGACGTTGAGGATGGAGGTATATTCAATGTAAGTGGCAAGCCTGTTGGGGCTAGTAAAAAATGGTGGTTGACTGACGACGAGTATGATGCTGCTCACCGATATGTCTTGTTAAACTGTGACATACAAGAAGTGAGAGATTTGGAGAAGTAAGTCAGTACACTTGCACTCGTTATAATCTCGAATTTGATGAAGTAAGTGACTACACTTATATATTCTTATTTTCTCTAATAGTATATTTAGAGATGAAGTCAAAATGAGGACACCCGATATTACCGATGAGGGACTTCAAAGAGAGGTTGATTGTACATTTTTGTCATGGTTTCGCAAATACGTAAGTAACTGAGATTATAATTGAGGTTGATTTTATATATTCTTATAAAATACGTAAGTAACTGAGATTAGAAATATATAATCTAAAACATTTAAATTATAAATATTTATTTACAGGTTTTATTGCCTAAAACAACACTCACTAATGAGAGTGTTCGTTATCTGGCATTGGGATCGAAGAGGCAAACAAAGACTTGGCCAGGCTATGTTGTTAATGGCTTCAGGTTTAAGGCAACTCAGAATGCTATAAATGTCAAATTTATCAATGACGGCATCAGTACCAAGGATTCCGGTGTTTGCATAAGAGGCACCATCTATGACGACGAACCAAACTTTGACTATTATGGAGTGCTTCAGGATATTGTAGATTAACAATATACTGGCCCATATGATATGCATATTGTGATGTTCAAATGTGAGTGGTTCGATACGACACCAAATATCGGTTGGAGAATCGATAAACAATTTGGATTTGTCGATATAAATCATCGCAGGAGGTATAGAGGGTCCGATACATTTGCGATAGTAAATCAGGCTGTTCAAGTCTACTATACAAGCTACCCAAGGCGTCGTAGAGATCGATTTGACTGGTGGGCAGTATGCAAGATTAAATCTAGAAATACATTCAACGTTGTAGACCCAGCATACCAAGAGGACAAGATCGAAAAGTTCCAATACTTGGGACAACACTCGGATACAATGGATGTTGAAGATATTGTTGAAGAAAATAGAGGGATGGAAGAGGTTGATACACAAGACTTAGCTGTCAACCAGGGGAGAAAGAGGCGTCTTGTCCTAAATATTGAGGTAGAAGAAGAAGAAGAAGAAGAAGAGGAAGAAGAAGACGAATTTGATGGGGATGAGGATAAATCAACAATGAAGATAAGGTTGAGGATGAGGAGGAGGAGGATGATGATGATGAAGACGAGGCCGAGGATGAGAACGAAGACGATGATTAGGTTAAGTATTGTTGTATATTAAAAACACTTCCAAATATGTGATTTAAGTTTGACCTCATAAAAGTAATTACGTGAATTCATTTTTTTTCTCAAGATAATTTACTTATTGCAGATGGCACTCCTAGTCTTCTTCGTCACGATGGCACTCGTCTCCCTACTGGTGGTATATATATTTTAGTTTAGAATTTTATATTCATTTACACTTTTATATTGTTAATTATGTTTATGTGTTCTATTTACATGTCATGATGGCTGGCCGTGGTCGTGGTTCTGGTGGTGGTCAAGGTGCTGGTGCGGCGATGGTGGTGGTCGTGGTCGTAGTGGTGCTGGTAGTCGTAGTCGTATTCAATCTTCATGGGATGTGACCCCATCCAGCGAGCCCGACCCGTAGAGTACCCTGGGCATAGACGCATCCCGTCGTCGATCGACTACTTCATCGAGGCATGAGTTTGGATCTGCTAGCGGATCCGTTCCGCTATCGGACCCACCAGCGGACCCACCAGCGGATCCACCAGTGGATCCCTGAGTTACTGCACAGTGGGCCCCAGAGTACCCCCATACTCGGTTCCATCCGGTTACTGGAAGTACATGTGCGGACCCGCGGATCCTCCGACGGCACCAGAGAGGCCGAAAGGCGAGTTTCGACGAGAGCTATGGCCCGCGGGGACCTCGTAAGTAAATTTAAGATAATTTATTAAATTTCTTTCATTTATTCAAGTTAATAATCCAGTCATTTCTTCTTTGTAGGTTTTTTCTGTTTAATATTGCCAGGGCTCTTGGAGAAATTATCAGGGCTAACTTCTATGGTCCCTACCTCAACTTTTCGTCGGTGCCCCCAAACTTGAAGTACGTCTGGCTCGACGAATTGAGGGTATATATCTATATCTTCTAGTTAATTATTAGTTACTCTTTAATCAACCATTTTTTAAATTATGTGATAATTGAATTTGTATGTTAGACGACGTACTGATGTCCCCTCCATCGCGAGGACGCGATCCGCAGGACCTACTAAAGCGCTGCCTCGAAGAAGATACGAGATTTGATTCATAACCTAAAAATGGGGCAGACGAGGCCGAATTGGATCCGACATGACTATTATGAGGACCTCTTAGATATGATGAATACTCCTGTGTACAAGGAGAAATCAGAGAAGGCGAAGGCGAACTGACGGGCCGCGGGGCTTCATACGGGGGGGTCAAGGCCCCACGCAGCGACGCTTACAGATCTGGTGAGATACCGTAAATTTATTTCACTATCGAATTAGGTATTATTAATATACGGAGTTAATTAAGTTCTACGGAAATTTCGTATGCAGACCCAACAGGCGGTGAAGGAGGAAAAGGCGCCAGAATCGGTCACCATGCACAACGTCTTCCAGCATACGCACAAGAGACGGAAGGACGGGAGCTTCGTCGACGAGAGGGCCAAGGAGACTGATGTAAGTATTTATGTTTATGTGCTTTACGTTATAATTAAAAGTATGCGGACTATAACTTTGGTAAACTTAGGATTCACACTTAGCTTAGTGAAACATAGGATTTAGATTACAACTTAGATAAATCTTATAATAAAAACACATTCATTTGATAGGTTGCGTATCGTGAGGCCCTTAGTCGGGCTCAGTTAACTGAGATCGAGGATGTTGGTGAAACGACGCCCGTACGGACGCCCTCTTCTTTGGCCGCTCGCAACGACTTGTTCGTAGATACCGTCAATGGCTTTATGCCAGGGCACCTGTACGGAGTCGGCTCCCTAGGTCCGTTGCACATGGCGACTCAGAGATTTCCATCGATACTGCCTCCTCCCGCGGCCCCGGCAGACGATGATGTTAAGTCGCAGCTTACGCAGCTGCATGAGGCAGTGTCGTCCTTGCGGGAGCAAATTGCCATGCACTTTTTGCCTCCGTCTGCTGCTGCCAGTCCGTCTGCTGCTGGTGTCGATCCGTCTTCTACTGGTGCCGGTCCGTCGGCTGCTGCTCCCGATCCTTCTTCCGTCGGTCATCTTTCTTTCAACCCTGCTGCCCCTCTGGTACCGTCTTCGACTGTGATGGCACTCCTTGATCTCATGTCGCCAGAGCAGCTACGCCGACTTTTGAGCAGTGTCTACGATGACTTATCGCCGTACCTAGTAGAGCAGTATATTCATCGGTTGCAGCAGGGATTACCACCACCGGGCAATCGAACTCCTCCTCCTCCTTAAAGTATTGTAATTAAGAAAATTTGTAATATTTGTGAGAATTTTGGAATATTTATGGGAATTTTGGATTATAACGACGGATATTAGTTTATAATTTCAGAATATTTATGATAATTTTATATTGGTATGCATTATATATTTGGTCAATGTGATTGTTGGATAATTGGTGTGTGTTATATATTGGTTTGGTTTATGCATATTTGTGTGAACAAGGAAAGCTCTGTAAATTTTTTTTTCAAAAAAATCTCAGTTAGCGACAGACTAGTGACCGCTTAGCGACGGATGTTTCCAGTTTTCGACTACCTTTCGACGGAATATCCGTCGCTACCTGGAGATTTAAAACTGTTTTCAGTTAGCGACGGGTGGACGACGGATTCGCGTCAGAAAATCCCTCGC
This sequence comes from Iris pallida, assembly GCA_029216955.1. Classification (NCBI taxonomy): domain Eukaryota; kingdom Viridiplantae; phylum Streptophyta; class Magnoliopsida; order Asparagales; family Iridaceae; genus Iris; species Iris pallida. The sequence continues at coordinate 17,222,560 of JANAVB010037020.1, forward strand.
CAAGGTTCTGGAAATACATAGTTCGACGGAATAGCGACGGAACATCCGTCGCCAAGGTTCTGGAAATACATAGTTCGACGGAATAGCGACGGAACATCCGTCGCCAAGGTTCTGGAAATGCATGACATTTCTCGAACAATGGCGACAGATTATCCGTCACTAGTCCGTCGCTTCGTCGACGGATGTGAGACGGAGTAGCGACGACTTATCTGTCGCCATGGTTCTGGAAATACCAAGCATTTCCAGAACATGGTCGATGAATTATCCGTCAGTATTTCGTCGCTAATTCGTCCTTTGTTAACGACGACAGTCGACGGAATAGCGACGGAATGATACCCTCTGATACGCTGTTACGACGGTTTACCGACGGACTATCCGTCGCTAGCTTCTATACAGTTTAGTATTTAATACTTGAAATCGATGAAAGACCGTCGGAAAGTCGTCGCTAATGCATCATATTGTGTCGACGAAAAGCCGTCGCTATTCCGTCGCTTGACGACTACTTAGCGACAGATCTTTATTAGCGACGAGCTGATTGCCGACGGATTATTTTGACCAAGATCCGTCAGTGATCGGTCGCTAATACAAATTGCCGACGGATGGGCGACGGATCTGGCCGTCGCTAAATCGACATATTTTGGTAGTGTTGGGTGTGTCATAGGAGCTTTCTCCAAGAATCCTTGTGCATGGCCAAATAAGGCTAAATGACCTGAAAGGAGGTTTGAATGGATTTAAGTTAGGAATCTCTCCCTAAATTGGGATTAGGAGTTGGTCATTTGGAATTAGAGTGGAATGGTATTAGGGCGTTTGGTGTTTTGTATGGAAGAATTGGTGTTGTGTGTGTAGACATGGATAAGTAGGATGACATGGTGCTTGGGTTGAGTCTAATTGAGTCGGGTCGGGTCGGCTCACAATTGGTCTTAGTGAATTAAATGACTTAAATTAGTCATTTATAATCACAGATAAATAAATAGCATGCAGGAACTCAATTGAATGGGACACAAGTAGCATGTGTGTAGTAGGCTCAAAGTGGGTCGTATCTATGTCTTGGGTTGACAAGTTTGGATCGAAATGGTGTTCCCAATTCTAGTTGGAAATAAATGTGACTCTGTGGGGTAAATCAAGATTGGGTCTAATGTCAGAAAAGTTGTGCGATAAAAATAAAGCACAAGATGGTGTATCTGTGTGGGACATGTCACGCTCCGGTCCCGTAGGATCGATCGTCTTTGATAAGGCGTAATGCCACACGAGCCTAGATTGTGCTCGTGCAAGGCAATTTCATAACGGCCGATTACAACAGCTTACGACGGAGTCGTCGCACAGAAGTCCCAAGCAGAAATATTAAATATACAAGGCAACACAAACATTGAAATAAAATCATAGTCTTTATTGATACTTGAAATAAGATTATAAAGGCACATAGCCAAAATTACAATCACTCCAGCACACTTTCTTTCTGTTTACAAGTTACTCTGCTCTCTCTCATCTCTCAGTACCATTTGACGAGCCAGCGGATGCTTCAGATAGGCGATGTCCATACATTATGTCCCGGATAAGTTCAAACTCTATGCAGACGCACGCCTCAAAATGCCAAGAAACTTCGTGCCTCGACGCATCCAAGCGAGCTCCACGCCAACGAGCTTCTACCTGCGATTGCACATAAATACTGTGTGGGTGTCAGTACTCAACTGTATTGGTGGAGTGAGCTCATCGCCCATCCATACAAAACTAATACGTTTATTTACTTTGTGCAACATAATCCCTTATGATTACCTTTCTATTCTTGCCTTAAGGTCGATTTTTGGACAAAGACTCTTGGTCTATTTGTGTCTCAGACTATCCCCGTGCCATTGCACCAATAACTTGGTTATCGTTGTACCTCAAGACCATTCTCATGCTAGCATGTACTGACTCGTGCTTGCCTTTCGTTCCATATGTTCGGATGCAACATGTTTTGTGTTATCGACTTGGTTCGTGCTTCAACATCGAGGCCGTGTCTCGCAACTTAGTATGACTTAACCAAACTTACCTTACGGCCCTTCTTGACTTAACTCGAAATGACTCAAGTCTGACTTATGCAACTCTATGCCAATGACTTAATACTCGACGCCATATTTCGTGCCAAAGCACGCGTCAAATCTTAGGCTTCTTAAGACTTGTATCGCAACCGTGCATACCATCTTTATCCTATTCATGCCGTGCTTGTACTTTCTTTTATTCGACTGATACCGTACATGCAGATTTTTGCTCAGCATGCCAACATATCTATATGAAAGGTCACTAGCAATGTCAAGGTATCTTGGACTTGGCTGAGGATAGACGGCGATCATCCAATGGTTAGCTTGCCCGTGGAAGCCCCGAATCTCCTATGTGGTTCATCCAGCATCATACTTTAGCCAACTCGCTTCCCCCATGAATGACATGATCTCGTGGCCCCGACGATCATGTCGAGGAAGACTACACCTTGTCGACAAGTTGTCCATGACCATGCATCTACGACGACTTCTAGACTCGACGTAAATGCAAGGCCTACAGATGATACAACTTATTTTCTCTTCCTTGAACTTCTTTATCCAAGTCCATACTTTCCATTCATCATGCAAGACTCCCAAGCCGCGGGATCGATCTTGACGACCAACGGTCATGTGTACTCTACATTTTTTGAACACAAGGAACGGCTATTGCATAGCTTTCCAGATAGACCTGAACAAACTTGTTTCTTAGTGTCCCATAGACCATGGCATAATTATCCTTGAACCGATCGTGGCTCGTGCCTTAGACTGACTTGTGTTATATGCGGCTCTATCGTCCAAGTCATATTTTATATAACGAGCCTTGAGATCGTGGGACTATGTGACTTGACAACTGCAGAAAACATGGGACAGTGCTTGCCATGACTTCAATAGCCAAGCAAAACTCTTGTCTAACTTAATCATGCAAAAACTTGACGAATAAAGACTATGCCAAGCCTTGCATCGTGGGAACGTACCATACACGCATTCGACTTAAACAACAAGTTCTTTGGATGCCTAGACTTATGCCATAAGCTGTGAGAAATAACTTAACCCGTGGGACGAGCAAAGACTATGCCAAGCCTTGGACGATGGGACCGTACTTGCTTTATCAAGCATCTACGCGTAGACGCCTATGACTTAGAGTAATTCATAGCTTTGAGGCGAAGACCATCTTTCCTTCTCCAAAGCCACGGGACAAAGGATCGAGTGTAATTTTGAAAGCAGGTCGTGCACACTTCTAAGCCGACCGTAGGACCTTTTCTATGTTCTAACTCAGTCTGATCCAAGTTAGGATTATTCCAGTAGTTATGTGGATTCGTATCTTTTATTATCAAGCCAATTTGTGCATTTGAAATATTTTATTTTATTAATGTGAAGGCCAAGCTGAGGCAAGTTCACCGAAGCCACCCACCTGAGCGAGGAGTCGCCTCGACCGAGCGGGTCTTCGAGCAGCCGTTGCATGGCTAAGTTCGAACGTCGTTGGCATTTCGATTCCTCCGATTAAGCTGAACGGGATGGGGCAATCCATTATACACCACTCAAAAAAAGTTTTGCCCTCGAAACTAACTGAGTACACTTATCAACTTATAACTTGATTCAACATCCAACGATTCTCACACACATTTCTCATACATATTTCTTCAATCCGAGCCACGCTATTGCTTTGGTTTTCTTTCGACATGAACAACTATATCTCGACTTGGGTAATTTACACTCGTCGCACATACGGACAATCTCAGTTCTAGGCAAACCGCCCGATCAACCAACATTCAAGTTCGTCTCAAATCTAATGATCACACTACCATCAATATTTCTTCGAAACACGACTTCAAAATCCTCGATACTTTGTCGTTCATTTAGTCTTACTTGAATTCAACGTATCACTTAGTTGGATCGTGCACATATTTCGGGCGTCCCTAAAATACATGCATTTTGGCCAAGCCTCGTAATAGAGAACCCGTCATTTTTACTTGAGTCGGATCGTCCACATATTCAGGCGTCCCTGAAATATCTGTATTTTATCCAGGCCTCATGAGTGGTGTTTCCATAATCTTGAATCATTCTATCCACCAGTATCCCATTCTATCAATCTTCAAGATCAATCGTACCGATACTAACTCTCGAAACATAGACGTCTCGCTTAACCACTAGGCCATCTCTCTAGGCTAAAGGCATCCGTCAATATTGGAATCATAATTCTCCAATATTGATATCAACACTGACCCCAATCCTAAGGTCAAACCGAAGTTAATAATACGAGATTTTCTACCCAAGCTTGCATCACTCAGATTTCTAAATATCGAGCATGTATTTCTCTTATTCGCACTTACAACACTTAGTCAAAGGGGTCCGAGTCGTTCAGCAAAGCCATCTTATGGTAAGTCATGTTCAACTAATTTCTCGACATATCAATATCACTTGTCCAACAAGCAATTCACGTAGTCTATCTCTTCGAACACGTTAGATATAATCCACCTATCCATCCTTCCCAAGTTAAGCATGCTATGACATAATTTTTTCACTAAACCAAAATCCTCATACCATATTCCCTAAGTCGTTTATCGCAATTCATGTAATCGTTCACAAGGTCGCCGAGCTCAATAATATGTCACGCTCCAATCTCACGCAAGTCCGATCATCCATGCGGGACATAAAATCACCATACATTCTCCCAGGATAATCGTTCTTATTGGGGCATAACTCTTGCTTTGAGTCTAGACAAATTCATTTACGGTACGAAGATTGGATCTACTTAATCCTCAAGTTTACTTAGTCTTCAATCACAAGTCTGACCCAGCCTCGAATTAACTTTCGCATCAAATCACAAGTCAAAGCAATCCAAATTGCCATGCCCTAATTTCCCGAGTTCGATCATTCCCACGACATGAATCACCATGTCAGCTCTCATGCGGAACGATCGCCCCAAATCCGACGTGATACATGTGCGAGGTTGGAGTTGCGCTCATGCAAGACAAAATTGTCGATGTTGTGGTTATCATCGAAGAAATCAAGACACGATCATTTTCATCCAAGCATTCATTTCAATCAAAATCCCAAGTATAACATCCATCAAAATAATAACACTTTACATGATCGTCATTCCTCGAATTAGATTACCCCCGAGTTATCGCATACCGATCTTTGATACGCCCCAATACCATCGATGATATACGTAACCTAATGATCTTCATTTGCAACGAATTCCAAGTCGTGCAACCGATGCTATCTTCTGAACTAGATAATCTCCTCGACATTCAAGATCAAAATTCGATTAATAATCCCCGAACTTATTCATATGATCAATTTGTTCAAACCCATAATCATATATGTTCATCTATCTATCTTAAGTCATTGAGCGACATATTTTCTCAAGTCGCATCGTATTATGCTAACTCAAATCATCGAGCAGCTTCTTATTCCAATTCTTAGAGTCCTTCTCAAATATTTGAATTATTTCCATGTACGCTATCATCCCATCGTGCTAACTTCTCGTATACGGTTCATACCGATTTTTTCGTTCGAGTCATACGTTTGTACACCTTAACTTTTTCTCGATTTAATCTATCTTTTATTATCACTTTGCATTTCGCGCTCAGCGTAATCCCATCTTATGCATACCATTTTCCTCGTTCGTTCGTTCGAATCAAACTCAAACTAACTTCATTCTAAGGCTTTGCATAATCGTCACTTGCTGATAGACTCGTTTAAACCCCGTATCCTCAATCAATTGACATCCCTGAGGCTATCCCATACACCACTCTGGGATGAAGTCATTCGATCAATCCTCAAAACAAGTTTTGAATCATATCTGATTACTTCGAATTTTTGTTCGAGCTATTCTTCAAAATCCAAGCACGTTCATCTATATCACTGTTTGCCATTAAAATTCTTTTATCGCAAATTTCAATACAAACAGAACAGTGTTACAATATAGGACTTAGATGTAGTCCTAGGAGTACACTTTTGTTTATCTGGGTCCCTTGTGCCGATGGATTGAGTGGTAATACGTTGACACCGTTGACGAGCTGACGACGGTTATCGGTTCTCTGAAGGTTTGGATTGCTCTGGGTGCTGGAGCTTGCTGAGAGGAGGAAGACGTTGAGTGTCTGTATCTGCCTCTCTAGTGGTGCAAAGTCTCTGTGTGTTCTTTGTATATTCTGTGTGCCTTCTATGCGTGGGTGAGAAGGAAATGATCCCTCTATTTATAGTTTTGCAGGCTGGCTGCTCATGCACGCATGTAGGATGTGCCGGTGCGTGGGGATGCCACGTGTTGATTGCTGACGGAGGCGCATGGATGATGCGCCCTGATCGAGGGGTTGACTTCTTTATACTACTGTTGTGGACCGGCACGTAGCAGAGGAGAAGATCTTTCTGTTGCTGAGATCTTGGGTGAATCGAGTCAAAGGACACGTGTCATCGACTCATGGCTCGGAGATCTCTGATTTGATGGAAGGGGTGATCTGGTAGGATGCGCCTAGAATAGGGCGCATGAGGAGACACTGGCTCATAATCTTTAGGAGTCACGAACCATTCTGGGCGCATGGCTTTTGAGGCGTATGCGAGGCTTCAGTAGTGACTTTACTCCTGTCTTTCGGGATCAGAGAGCAGTCTGAGGCGTATGGCTTTTGAGGCGCATGCCGAGCTAAAATAGAGACTTTCTTTCTGTCTTTAGGGATCAGTAAAAAGTCTGAGGCGCATGGCCTTTGAGGCACATGCGGATGGTTGGGTGGCCACGTGGCAGTAGCCGTCGGAGTAAAGTAATGATGATGCTGACGTTGCCGACGCTTCGTCTTCTGAAAAAGCTATCAACTGTTCAGACTTTGGGAGGTGTGCTTCCAACTCTGTCAGTTCAGCTTTTAATATTGGTGACATTCGATGGACAGCTGAGTGGGCGCGTTGATTAACGTTCCACTAGGCGTATGGGGACGCAGGGGGGCGCATCCCCTATGAAGCGCTTGGTCTGTGATACGCTTGACGCTGAGGGGCGTGTAGGGGTGATGCGCTATCTGGCCGACGCATCTGATACGTCTTTAATGATGCGGCTGTTACGTTCTTCGAGTGCTTTAAATAGCCGTTTGGCTGAATTCGAGGCATCCGGTTCATCCATTTAATGCAAATTTATTGCACGAAATTCGGAGAGCAATCCACTTGGCGCGTGGGTTTGATTTGCCTGGCCTATAAATAGTGGCATGGAGAGAGGGTTTGCTTCTCGTTCTCTCACGTACTTCCAACATGAACTTGTTTACTCGGATGCATTCTGTTGACAAAATGCTCCCAAGGGTGAAGATGCGACGCCATGTCTTCGTTGATGCACTTGAAGGTGACTGTTACATCCAAAAGACGGAGTCGAGGGCTTCCGAGGCGGGCGGAAGGTGCCTGTTGCATCCAAAGATAGGGATGCTCGGGCCTCGTTTCCGTTATTCCGGAAGAGCCGTAGATCGGAATGGCGGTGCTAGGCTCTTTCTTCCTTCAAAGTGGGCGTTGCCCATTCTGGTTGTGTTGAAAGCTGCTTCTTTAGCCGCAGTTTCAATCACGGTCTTCCTTCGCCTTTGGAGGCTCTTTCGAAGCCTCCCCTGGCCACAGATTTGCGGTGCTCTTCTCTTTCTTGGTTCCAGCCAGAGGGTTAAATGCTTCATTAGTCGAAGCACTTATCAGGTGAGCCTGGCTGGAAGAGCGGTACATAACTGGGCTGCTGAAGGGATGCACATAACTGGGGATGCACATAACTGAGCTGCTGAAAGGATGCGCCCTGCTGGATGCGCATGGCGGGATGCGCCTGGTTGAAGGCGCATGGTGGCTGCTGCGCCTGACTGAAGGCGCATGGTGGTTGCTGTTGTAGACTTAGGGTCTTTTCCTTGTAGAAATTCTCCTTTGTACCACCTTTTCTAGACATGTAATAGACTTTTATATGTAATAAAAAGTCCTCTTTCAAATGTCCATATTTGTTGGTTTTGCGGTGCGCATGTAGTGTCTGGTGAATAGGATTTCTGGCTATGAAATTCCATGCTTCTACAAGACCCCCTTCAAAGTTTTCAAAACTTTTAGATAAGTTTTGGAATACTTTGAATAAGAAGCATGGTGGTCAAGGCGCATGACTGTTGGAGCGCATGACTGTTCGGGGGCATGCCTATTCGGGTGCATGCTCCTCTCAGTAAATGCAAATAATAACGTCTCGGTAACCGAAAAGATTAATGATGATCTTTTGGTCTTATTTGCTGTTATCTTTTCACAGGAACCGAGGCGACGGCTGAGGTCACCCTTCATCGGTTCATGCGTGCGACCGTACCTATAAATAGGCATGAGATGGAGAGAAAGAGAGTTCTTCTTTCCTCTGCCTTTGCTTTTTTAGAGTTTCTTCTTCAAAACCCTAATTTTCTTCTTCAAGAGAATGGCTCCCAAGACTCCTCGCGGCGGTGCTAAGGGAAAGGAGCCGACAGAGTTCGCCGATGAGGATGCTCCTGTCACCATTGTGACTCCGGCCGACGTTCGCCCCGCGGTGACGGGTGGGTGTCGGCTTTTGCTATCTTCTTTGTTCAGACAAGCTTTGGGTCATACTGTGCCCTAACTCTCTGCTGCCGATGCGTATGGGCTTCTGTCCTTGATACGCTGAGGTTTTATCCTGCCGACGTGCATAGGCTCAGGCTTTTATTATGCATCGAGGTTCAACTGCTGACGCGCATGGGTTTTGTTCCCTGATGATGCGTCGAAGCCTTCTGCTGACGCGCATGGGCTTACGCCCTGATGATGCGCCGAAGCTCAAACGCTGATGTGCATGGATTCATACCCTGATGATGCGCTGAAGCCGAAGCGTATGGGTTTACGCCCTGATGATGCGCTGAAGCTTCCCTGCTGAAGCGCATGGGTTTATACCCTGACGATGCGCCAGGCTGCTTGATATATTGTCTTTTTGCCTGACTTTTATTTTGGTTGTGCCAGTGTCGATGACTATCCCTTTGCTGAATGGGGTCCTCCTGGACGCTTCTCTTTGTCAAATGGGAGTTGATTTTGATGAGGCGGTGATCAACCCTGCGAAGGATGCTATCCTACAGAACCAACCTCGTGAGAGAGTGCTACAAATCCAGAACCAGTTGTCAATTTTCTTTCAGAGTATGATGGAGAGAGGAAGACTAAAATCTGCTGAATCTGAGGATGTCACTTTCTTAAAACCTGCCTTTCTGTTTGGTGACCGTCTGGTCTCTTCTGAAGCGAAGATACTGAGGATCAGAGAAGACTGGTTCTTTTCTGCAAAAGGCATGGTTCTGTACATGCGGCAACTTGACCGCCAGTTGCCGCTGACGGTCTTTTACCGTTTGGCTTCGAAGAGAAGGATGCGCTGGGACCTTACTCCTTCTCAAGGAGGGGCTTTGGGAGGTGCCCTTTCGATCGATGCTACATCGAACCAGAGGGATACCTTGGCCGCTTCACGAGCCGGTTCCTCATTTAGTTGCCGAGCTTTGCGTCCCGGGAGCCTTTACAGTGAAGTCCCGAGCGACACGTTTGCCTTCAGTGCTCCGACTTTTGCAAATCGGATGCTGACATCGAAGGTCACGTATCCCAAAGGTAAGTTTAGAGTTGAAGGTTGGTGTCACCATATCCCGAGGTGGGACGAGTTGACCATTTGGGTGCTTTCAAAGTTCAAAGCCGAGCTTAAGGAGATTGGGCTGACGGCCGCTATCCGTGCCACACAGGCTGGCGTGGATCTCAATAAGCCTATGTTCCTCGCACTCTTGGAGTTGTTCAATACCCAGACTGGCACCTTTTATACTCCGGTGGGGGAGTTGGGGTTGGCTCTCCATGAGATGTACGAAGTGTCCAAGCTTCCCTGGGGCTCGGAACCGTACGAGGAATATTTTCCGTCGAATGAAGAGATCCAGGTTCTGGAAAATAAGGACCCGGAGATGATGGCGGTTTTTAAAGAAGTGGCAAGCCATCATTATCTGATGCATTGGAAAGACAAGGGTAAGACCCAGCCTCATGTGACTGCTTGGAGGGATTATGTTTTCAAGCAGGATTTGACGGACTCCTCGAGGATCCGGTTTACGACTCCGCAAGGGCTGAAACCTGCGGAAGTGACTTCTAAGATAAGCTGGCTGGACGAGAGAGCTCCAGGTTCGAATGAGAGTGGCAAAAACGCGTATAGCTGCTTCTGGCACTGTGCGCACCGAATGTCGTCTAAGGCGGTGCTGACGGCGTATTTGATGATATGGCTCCGGGATTGTGTGTTTGCGGGCGGATCTGGTGCAGTGGAGAGGGTGCACCGGAACCTTATTTTGCCCGCCGTGAAATTGGTCTTTGGACGACCTTTAGCCCTCCTCCCTGCGATGGTGTGTAACCTGTTGCGGGGTTTGAGGATCTTTGCTGATGATGTCATCCTCGGGAAAGGTAAAAATGACAACTTTCCCCGGGCCGAGCTACCGTTCCATTATCTTATGGGATGGTTGATTTTGCATCGTCCGAACGTGATGAGTCCCGGTCCTGAAGAGGATCATGCTGAAGGAGATGCCTTTATCCGCCGCTTCTACAAGAGGAAGTGGTTACACATGGGCGTCCCCGTTTGCAGGAGGGTTTTGTCCTACCTTCAGGGGTGGGAGATTGTCAAGGTTGGCCCCATCTTTAAAGCTTCGAGGCTGACTAAGATTTGGACGACTCTGGTGAGGATGCGATTACTCTGCCGAAATGGGGTTTTTGTTGGTTGCAAAGTATTCGGTCTTCTCACTTGGTCTACCGCAACCAAAATAGATGTTATCTGGAGCCATATCTGTCCAGCCGGTTTGCTCGCCAGTTTGGCTATACCCAGCTAATGTTGCGGAATCCCAGTAGCAGTCTGGGGTTTATCGGGAGTTTACTGGATGGGGCCCGGGGCTGGCAATATTACAATGCCGGGTGTACTGGTGCTCGTTTTACTACGCCAGTTCGTAATCCTCGGCCACAAATCCTGTATTCGGCCGCCAAGATGTATTGCACCATGAATACTGCATCTCCTGGTTATGACAGGGAGACTAGTTTCATTGTTGGAACTCAACTGGAGGCCACGGCGAATATGTTGATAGCGGCCCGGTCATATCGTCCGCCAGAATTGGCGGGATATAGGGCTGCTGCTGCAGCCTCGGTGAGGGATCCCTCTGTTGGGAAGAGACGGGCCGATGCAGAAGCTGGTTCTTCTGTACCAAAAAGGTCGAAAAAGACGTCAACTCCAAAGACAGGAGTGCCACCTGTAACACCAGCGGAATCAGTTCCCGTTGAGGTAGGGAGTCCTTCGTAACTTTGGCTCATCTTGTCATTTTGGTGACTTGTGCTTTTCTTCTTGCAGGGATCGTCGAAGAAAAAGACCCGTGTTTCGAAATCGTGTGTCAGTAAACCGAAGGAAGTGGCAAGCTCGTCTGATGAGCGTATTCCTCCGATGTTGATGTCTCCAGCGGAGGAGAGTCCTGAAGATGTTCCTGCGGAGGTTTTAGTATCTCCAGACTTTGTTGAAATAGATACGGAGGTTGCAACAACTTTCGGGATGGTGCCAGTCATCGTGGGGGCCTTGGACATTGAGGGCCCAGCGGACACGGGGCTTCCTGGTGATAAAGTGGAGTGGAGTTCGTCGCCTTCGGATGACGTCGCTCCAGAGTTGCAAGAGCCTGTTGCGGGGGCAACAGGTATGGTTGGAACAGAGGAGAGGGTTGATTTCCCTCCTTGTCATGATGAGGGTGGGTCGGCTGTAACACTGCCGAGCCCTACCCCAGCCTCAGTCGCGGAGGTTGAGGTGGCTACCGATCAGGAGGTAGCGACAGATCCTGTCCCTGTAGAGGGATTTGGTGAAGAGATTCGTCTGCCGTCCCCGACTCCTGAGGCGGGTCAGAAGACAAGTGTTGATCTCCCCACTCTGCCAGGGGAGGTATTAGCTGCTGATAGGACGTTGGGGGCTGAAGAGGTGGCCACTGACGTTAGTAGTTTTTCCGTGCTTGGGAAGGACAAGGGTGTGAAACCCTCTGTGGCTCCTTCCACTTAGGGTACCATCTCGACGCCTGTCCCGACTTCTTCTGTTCCTCTGGCTCCTCAGGCTGGCATTCCAGCCCCTGTTGATGAAGAGCCTAACGATGTCGAGGTTCCAGCCTCGCAGGTTGAGGTCGGCGGATCTTCCTCTGGTCCGCCAACTACAACAGCTCCTCCGACTCCTGCTATGACGCCACAGGTACTGGCGGATGCAGATGAATATGTGAAATTCATCGTTGAGGGGGTATATAAAATGTTACAGAGGGGTGTGTCTGCGGTGATGAACGCCAATGGGAGCTTTGCAACGGCAAGAACTCTGGCGATGCCTTATATCGACCTGATCCGTCTTCACCAAGGCCATGATCATATGGCCGAGATCCTGGAGGCTTCGGTGGTTGAGCTGGACCAGCGACTCTCGGAATTTCAGCGCATACAACGAAATAACCTCTCCGTCTTGATAGATGCGAAGAAGGGGAAGCTGATCGCCGAGACTGAGTCTTCTTACCAGGCCATCGTGAGTGTCTGGGAGCGCGAGATGGCTGAGACTGAAGCTGCAGTGGAGCGGTTATCTCAGTCTATGCAGGAGATGGTGAAGGCGCGAGCTGCGTTGGATGCTAATATCGCAGATATTGATGCCCAGATCCGCCGTCTTGAGGATCAGCGAGCCCGACTTTTGTTAGATGCCGAACGTGTCCAGGCTGAAACCGTGACACTCAAGGAGGAAGAAGCAACCTTCACCCACCGAGCTCTTGTCCTAGCTCAGCAGCGGCATCACCTGGATGAGAAGCATGAGAAGGACACCTCTCTTAAGGCCATAGTGGCGATGCGTCAAGAAGCTGAACGCCGGGTCTTGGCGACTGTGGAGACTCGGGTGGCAGACTCGAGGCATCGTATTGAAGAGCTTTCGGCCAACCCAGGGGATGCTTAGGGCTCGCAGTCTCTTATTTTTGTGTTTTTTTTACAACTCTTGCTGGGGATATTGTAATCCTTTACTCTCTTTTTAGAAATAAAGAAGTACACCCTTTTCTGTGATGTGTTCATTTTTGCTTGTCATGAACTTGATGATTTGTGTGGACCTATTATCTTTTGCGCACCTTGGTTTTTAGGTACATATAATAAGTTTGAAAGAACCAACATGTTTGCTCAGAGGTGATGTGGACGTGGCAACTGTGGGGTTCAAATGAAGGAATCTTCCTACTCAGAGGTATTATGGACGTGGTAGGAATAATCCTGGGGGATACGCGGAACTACTCAGAGGTAATGTGGACGTGGAAGTTCTGCGATCAATGTACGGCAACACGGGGGTTGTCTGTACGGGATGTTTACTCAGAGGTAATGTGGACGTGGTAAACATGCAGGATAGCATAGCCTTATGAATGTAAGGTTTCGCTTTGTAGGACGCAGGGGAACAACTCAGAGGTGATATGGACGTGGTTATTCTTCTACTGGAGGATGCCACGGAACAGCTGGGTTTCGGAAGCGCATGAGTTTGTGGAAAGAGATTGTACGTGAGCCTTGATAATTAGGTCCATAAATCCCCTTATGGAAGCACAAGTCTGAAAGATGTCAAGAGTAGTACTTCTTCAGGAACTTGCCATTGATGGGCATCATAAACAAGTCCCCATTGGGTTTAGCGAGACGGTAAGCGACGTTTGAGTATACCGTCTCTATGATGAAAGGTCCTTCCCACTTGGGCTCGAACTTTCCTGGTGTCTTGTGGGTTAACACCATCGGCCTCCTGACTGCCAGAACCAGGTCGCCAACTTGGAAAGTCCTCTGTTTGACCTTCTTGTTGAAAGCCTGTGATATACGGGCTTGGTAGAGTTCGATGCGTTGTTGAGCTAGGAGACGCTTCTCATCAAGTGCCTCCAATTCCCGCAGACGACGACGTTGATTGTCCTCTTCTGTGAGTTTGTTTGTGATTGCTACACGGAGTGAGGGTATCTGGATCTCGAGAGGCAGTACCGCTTCACTCCCGTAGACCAAGGAGAATGGTGTGTTGCCTGTTGGGGTCCGTACCGTTGTGCGATAGGCCCAAAGGCATTCGCCAAGCTTTTTGTCCCAGTCACGTTTATTGGATGACACGACCTTTTTGAGTAGCCTGACGATAGTCTTGTTGAACGTCTCGGCCAATCTGTTTGCTGCCGAATTGTAGGCGGTTGAGGCCACGTTTTGGATACGATTCTTGTCACAGAACCTGCTGAAAATGTGGCTGATGAACTGAGGACCAGTGTCATGGATGATCCGCTGGGGTACTCCGAAGCGGTAGATGACATAGTGTTTGATGAAGCTGATTACCCTGGAGCTCTTCACTTCTGCCAGTGGGACAGCTTCTGCCCATTTAAAGAAGTAATCAGTAATGGCCAGGATGAAGCGGTGTCCCCTCGATGAAGGAGGGATGATTGGCCCTACAATGTCCATACCCCAGGCTTCAAAGGGCCAGGAGGCGACTGTAGGATATAGAGGTTCTGACGGTGTGTGAATGAAGTCTGCGTGAAGCTGGCACGCATGACACTTCTTAGCGTAGTCGACGGCGTCAGCGGCCATGGTTGGCCAGTAGTAGCCCATGCGCCGCAGTCGGTCCTGCAGCTTAGGCCCAGGTTGATGAGCCCCACAAGTTCCGTCATGAGCTTCTCAAAGGGCTTCGGCTGCTTCTTCATTGGACATGCATCGAAGGAGCAGCCCATCGTAGGAGCGTTGGTACAGCATTTTAGTGGCTGTATCATAATAGAATCGAAGGAAACGTCTCCTGACTGAGACAGCTTCCTTCGGGTCTTCTGGAAGAATTTTGTAGACAGCGAAGTCGTTGAACGGGAACCTCCAGTCTCGGACATTAACACCAGTATTTGTCGGCATGGCATAGGCCATGTGTTAGCATAGGTTGTTTTTAGGGCAGACCAAGTCTCTTCCGACTACCGTAACGTAGTGTTGAGTCCCGAGGGGTGCTGCCAATGAGGCCGCGAGGCCAGCCAAGGCATCAGCCTCCAAATTTTGTAGACAGGGTACATGTTCGATGAAGAACCCAGTGAAGATTGAAATGATGTTCAATACAACTTCATGGTAAGGGATCAGATCTTCATGACGAACTTCATATTGTCCTCTGATCTGGTTTACGACGAGTTTGGAATCGCCGTAGGCCTCCAGATGATCCACCCCCAGCTGTTGTGCCAGCTGGAGTCCCATAATGAGCGCATTGTACTCGGCAACATTGTTGGAGCAAGGCTTCGAGAGGGAGTAAGCATGCTGGATGACCAGCTGATCGGGGGAGACTAAGACTACCCCCACTCCTGCGATGATTTGGCTTTTGGGGCCTGTTCTTGAAGCGCCATCGAAAAACATCCGTCAGACGGAGTTTTCTTCGGTGACGTTGGATTCTTGGACCTCATCCGGGATGTCTTCATAGAGTCTTGAAGATTCTGGGATGGGGTGTGCAGCTAAAAAGTCGGCGAGGGCCTGACCCTTAACAGCTTTTTGTGGCACAAACACCATGTTATACGGTGTTAGCAGGATTGCCCATGTAGCTAGCCTGGAGTTCAATGATCCTGGCTTCGTCATTAGGACTCTGAGTAGATTGACCCGGAAGATGACATGTATTGTCTGGCCCGAGACATAATGACGAGTCTTCTGGATGGCGAACACCAAAGCCAAGCACTCCTTCTCTACGGGGTTGTACCGGTGTTCGGCCCCGATGAGCGTTTGACTGAGGTAGTAGATTGCTTGTTCATTGCCTGTGTCGCTGTTCTGAGCTAGCAGAGCGCCGAGGGAATGATCCATAGCACGGACATAAAGGAGAAATGGTTTGTCGACGACGGGTGCCACCAGGACTGGTGGGCTCGTCAAGTAGGCTTTGATGTCGTCGAAAGCCTTTTGGCATTCCTCTGTCCAGACGTAAGAGACCCCCTTTCTCATGAGCTGAGTAAAGGGTTGACATTTATCGGAAAGATTTGCTATGAACCTCCGGATGTATGCCAGACGTCCATGTAGGCCCCGAAGTTCTCGAAGGTTCTTCGGAGGGTCCATGTTGAGGATGGCTTTAGTCTTCTCTGGGTCCACATGAATGCCTTTTGCCGTGATAACGAAGCCCAAGAACTTTCCGCTAGAAATCCCTAGGAATGATTTAGCGGGGTTCAACTTGAGTTGGTGCGCCCGCATGAGATCGAAGACTGTTTTGAGATCTTGCAGGTGATCTCTTTTGAGACGGCTCTTGACTGCGATGTCGTCAACATAGCATTCGACTGTCTTGCGAAGGTGTTGACTAAAAATGGTGCTCATAGCTCGTTGGTATGTCGCACCGGCGTTCTTCAAGCCGAAGGGCATCACTGTGTAGCGGAAAACACCCTTCGGAGTCCTGAATGACGTGTGTTTTGCGTCATCGGAGAACATCTTGATTTAATTGTAGCCTGAATATCCGTCCATAAAAGACATACGTTCAAAGCTACATGTGTTGTCGATCATCATATCTGTGATTGGAAGCGGGAATTCGTCCTTCGAACAAGCCGAGTTGAGATCCCTGAAGTCGATACAGACTCGTATCTTCCCATTCTTCTTGGTGACGGAGACGACGTTGGATACCCAATCTGGGTGTTGTTCCTCACGGATGAAGCCGCTAGTCAAGAGTTTATCCACCTCCTGATCGATGGCGTTCATGATGTCCGGACGGAAGCGTCGCTGTTGTTGTTTGACAGGCTTGGCATCAGGTAAGATGTTCAGCCTATGCATTGCGATCTGGGGATCGAGTCCCGGCATATCTTTATAGCTCCAGGCGAAGGCATCGATATACTCTTTAGCAAGCTGGATTAAAGACTCTCAGTCTTCTCCCTCTAGGCTTTTGCTGATGAAGATGGGTTTGGAAGAAGCTCCATCCCCAAGGTCGATCTGCTCGACTTCGTCTTCGGTGGGAGGTTCACGTAATTCAAAATGAGACTCCCATTGTTCCCCTAGGCGTTGAGCCCAGGGTTCTTCTTCGAAGGGTTTCGGCGTTTGGTCTTCGCCTTCATCTTCTTGAGGTTGTGCAGATGTCATGTTAGCTGACAGCACTTTCCTGAAGACTGGTCCGATGCTGGTATCGGAATCCCACGTCGATGCTTCGGAGGAGTGAGAATGTTCTACTTCCT
This sequence comes from Iris pallida, assembly GCA_029216955.1. Lineage (NCBI taxonomy): Eukaryota > Viridiplantae > Streptophyta > Magnoliopsida > Asparagales > Iridaceae > Iris > Iris pallida. The sequence continues at coordinate 17,239,670 of JANAVB010037020.1, forward strand.
CTGCGTCCGAACGCTCTAAAGTTGATGGCGGTGTGACATAGCCTACCCCCCCGTCGAGTCCGATTGTAGTAGTCCTGCGGCTTTCCTTTAGGTGTTGGAAGCCGGAGAGGGAGACGTCGACCCTTGCTGTAGTTCAGGCCTTTGTTGCTTTTTAGGTCGTAGCCCATCTTTTGGATGATGTGCTTTGCCGTATCCGTGTACCGATAGACTTGTATTCTGCCGGTATCTGGCTCTGGCTCGAGTGGCGGGAGGTCTTGATGACGCTCGACTTTGCCAAAGATGATGGATTCTTCGTCTCGACTTCGTGGAGGGACTATGTAACAGACTCCTTGAGACGGAACTACTCGATTTATATGATGGACGGTCGTTATTTGTGTTTGCAACGACCGTAGAGCGTTATCTAATGTATACATGGCATTCCAATGTGAAAGACATGAATAATTAAAAGACACTCTATTATTGATAAAATACGAGATTTTATCCCGTGGGATTACACTGTCTAGGGTGGGCGCGTCTACATCAGCAGAGATGTATTCGCCTAGTTCCTCATCTGTAAGCACTGGGTTAGATCAGGAGAGTCCACCACAGCTTTGATTTTGGGGTCCGAGAGGGTTATGTGAGCCTTCTCGAGTATCTTAGATGACTGCGGCGGCTTTCCCTTGAGACGCACCTTCAGAGGTGCCTCAACTGCGTCTCCGGTGATAGGTGCCTTCCCTTGTAATTTTGTAACAAGGGGAGCCGATGTTTGAGGCGGCTTTCCCTTGAGGTGTATCTTTAGGGGAGCTTCAGGAGCAGCTGGTGCTTTCCCGAGTAGCTTAATGCTCATGGGAGGCAACTTCTGAGGTAGTTTGCCTTTGAGTCGGATCTTCAAAGGGGCATCGGGAGTGACCTCAGGCTCCATGTCCGGCTCTGCTGCCGCTTCTGCCTCGTCATCAGCATCATTGGCTTCTTCCTCGTCTGGTGACTTGTACAAGTCGGAGTCGGTGAAGTAGGCTTCAATCCCCTTGAAAGGGTCGATGTCTGTGAACTCCGTCCGGATGATGCCATTGGTGGACACGTACTTCATACATTGGTGGAGCGTGGATGGCACCACCATGTACTCATGGAGCCACGGTCGACCGAGCAGGATGTTGTAGTTAATCTCGGCATCCACCACGTAGCAGGTTACCTCGGTTCTGAGATTACCGATGTGACACTTCAGCCGAATTTAGTCCAGCGGCTCACTTTTACTAGCGTTGAAGCTACTGATTGTTGTGTTGGAGGGTGCCAGCCGGTACATCGGGATCTCCAGTGTTGAGAGTAGCGCCTTCGGAATGATGCTGAGGGAAGACCCCGGACCGATCTGAATCCGACTCACCTTAACTGAACCGACATACCCTGTGTTGTACAGTGGCCGGTTATGTCGGTGGTGCTTGAGCAGCATGTCTTGTTGGGTGAAAGTTATGTTCGGGATAACTTCATCCGCACAATGACAGTATGCACAGGTAGTTGGGAGATCTTCAGGCTGCTTGACCTGACTGAGGAAGGATTCAGCATCCTTTAGAGCTTCACAGAGAGCTTCTCGGGAGTCTTTGGAAAGACGCAGGAGCTCGAACAAGGATAGGCGGGCAGGAGTACTGGCCAGTTGTGCCAGTATGTCGAAGTTGTGGGGGTTGGCTAGCCTCGAAGCATTCTCCTTTCGTAGAGGTCTGTCGAAACGAGCCTCCACATGCTTCTGCTTATTGGCTGCTGAGGACTTAGATGGACCCTCCTCTTGGGCAGCAGGGATGGTGCAAGGGGGCACCACCTCGACGACAGCTTCGTCGGGTTGGGCGTTCTGTTGTGAACGTGTCTGCACAGGAAGTGCCTCTTCCGTTGAAGAAGAGACAGTGCGGCAAGACTTGATCTTCCTGCCTTTGGATTTGGAGGTAGGGCGTACCTCCGGTTGAGTCACCTCGGAGACGAGATCTGGGTGGACCCATAGGATCTCTCCCCGAGATGTGGTGAGTGGGATGAGTCCACTCATGTTGTCACGGGTAGGTGGTAAGTTAACCACCTCCATTGTCGTCTTAGGAATGGGGACGACACCATCTTGTGTGGTAGTTGGCGGCAAGGTACCGAACTGTAGTTATACTACGTTGGCGGATACCGTCTTCTCCTTGTAGTCGACGGAGATTACATCCGCATTGATCATGCACTGGATGTAATTCTTGAGGACATAGCAGTCTTTGGTTGGGTGTCCGACAAACCGATGGTAGTGACAGTACCTCGGGTTGTCCACTTTCCCAACCTCGTCGGGACGCTTCGGGTCCGGAAGCTTGATCTTGTCACCCTGCTTCAGTATCTCAAAGAGTTGCAGAGTGTCTTCGTCATTGAACGAATAAACCTCCTTTGGCCTTGGCGCTAGTAGAGGCTTCTTAGTAGGGGCTGACGCACCTTTTAAGGCATTGACAGTCAATGCCTGTTTCCCCTTTGTCTCTCGTCCACGGTTATTGGCTGCAGACCGCTTCCCCTTATCCTCGAAGGCAGGGAAACTGACACCCAGAAGACGAGCATTGGCCGCCTTCTTCTCTGTGGCTTCTGCTTCAATGATCAAGGAACTCCAGTCGGGAGGAGGAGTGGAGTTCAGCCAGAGCTTAACTGCAGGCAGCATGTTCATGCTGCAGGAGGAGAGAAGCGCATGTTCTGGCATGCCCGGAGGTAGTCTGAAGCAGGCCTATCGGAAGCGTTCAATGAACACTCGAACCGTTTCCTTCTCCTTCTGGCGTATTTCTATATGGGACGCCATTATCATGTCCTTTCCGCCGTCGTAGAAACGGTCGAGAAAGAGGTGCGTCAGGTCGTCGAAGGACGATATAGAATTATCGGGGAGGCTGCAGTACCAGTCGTACGCCACTCCCTTCAATGCTCCGACGAATATGCTAGTGAGGAGCGCGTCCTCCTTCAGAAGATGCCCCGTCTGAGACTGGAAGTACGTCAGGTAGCGACGCGGAGAGTCCTTTCCGTCGTACGGCGTCAGTGTTTGTGGTTTATACTTTGGAGGATAAACCACCTTGTTCCACTCGAGGGGATAAGGTTGGGGGATGCCCATCTTCTGGCGCTCCTCTTGCCTCGTCTTGGACTCAAAGCGTTCCCGCAAGTCCCTAATCATCTCGACCGCGTCTTCTGTGGAGCTGGGAGTCGGGGAAGGTGGTACCACCGGGAGTTGAGCGTTTGAGGGCTCCGACGTCCGAGGTGCCTCGCGGCGATCCGTGTCCGAGGATACCCGTTGAAGGGGTATACTCGATTCTCCATTGGCCCCAGGATCAGGACCGGTAGAAGGTGTTCTGGTCAAGGCTGACCGTATCTCAAACACTGCTTGAGTCAATATTTGCATAAAGACAGAGAGGGTTTTGAGTCCTCCCTCTAATGTGTCTATGCGCTGGACGAGGTCTTGTGGCGGCGCATCAGACTCGATATCCGCCCCGGTCACGTTTACTGTCAAGACGCGACCGGGAGTGGACGGATGGGTTGAGGCTTCACTCTCGGCCTCGCTCTCTTGTAGGGGAGTTGCCTCTCCTGGCTCATCTTGGCCACCCCCAGCCATGTTCTGGAGATCACTCCCGACGGGCGCATCTGCAAGGGCCTGATTGCCCTCGGCTTCGTCTTGAATGGCCTCCTCGTCTCCGGAATCCAGGTCCGCAGATGCTAGACTACCCCCAGCTATGTTCTGGGGGATATTCTCGTTTTGAGGGTCTTCTGGGAGGCTGACTCCGCCTCGAGAATGAAGATGTGCCTCAGCTGTGCTTTGGGCACCTTCGTCTTAGGAAGAAGGCTCGACAAGGGTCTGACTACCCCCAGCCTCCTCCAAGATCTTCTTCCTTCTTCGCGTGCCTTCGAACACACCGGAGGACGAGACTGCTGCCTTGGTTTTCCTCGGCTGGCTTTTGGATGAGGACGAGGACTTGCCAGTCGTCTTTCGGACTGACGAGGAGTTGGAGACCACGTTGCATGAGGCAACCCTTGGTTTTTCTTCTGTTGACCCCTTCTTCCCGAGGCGACGTCGGAGGGGTGTCGATGATTGCAGCCGCTGGAACACCGACTGCCTTGGTGGGACTGCCGTTTTACAACAACAGTTGATGGTGACGACAGCACAAGTGTGCCCCGTGAGGGGTGCATCGTGCTTGTCAGTTGACTCTCCTAATCAGCGCTTGTGAGTGATCAAGTTACGCAGATCGTTGGAGGAGAGTGCCGCCTTCACACCCCCTTCAGGCGCATGGCAAGGCCAAGCGCCGGGGTGGTCAGGTGAGTGCTGCGCCCCCTGATCTAATACCAAACAGGCATCCCGATCAGTAGTGGGGGAACCACAACATCTGAAGTGACTTGAACGGACCTCAGACGCACGACCAGATGAGGCGCGGGAGTTCAAGACCACTGAATTTGCCTCGCTCAACTTGGTTGTGCACGCAATAGATGCGCCCAAGCGAGACGAGGACTTTGAAGGTCGACTCGTTTCTGGCGCAGAAGCACCTGAGTCGACCTTGTACAGCTTACCATCAGCGGCGCACATGATTGTGAGCGCATGCTTCTGGCTTGCTGCTGGCATAGCACGTTTGTGGCGCATGGCCCGTGCTGCCCTGGACTTCTTCGTACCAGGCCGCTGGGGCACGTAGTACTCAGAATCAAATTCTCCTCACCACTGCAGCGAGTGAGTCTGTCAAAGACAGAGACTTTTAGTGGCACATCAGAGGTGATGCGTGGGGCATTGGCTGCGCCCCTGCTCCGTCGACGCATCTTCCTCGCCTGAGAGGGAGATGGCTGGAAAATGTGGTTAGCCGCACGCTTCCCCGAGAGATGCGCTGCACCGGTGGGCGCATCTTGGTTGCTGAGGATGTCAGCAGGAAGGGAAGGCTGGATTGGCGCATCCCCTTCAGTGGTGGTGCCCGAGGCGTCGACCTTGCGAACCCAGACTCGGCGGGTCTTCTCCGGCTTTGGCAGCCGCTTCGAAGGACTCGCACTGCCTTCAGAGATGAACTCCTCATACGCCTGTTGATTGAGGCGTACAACCAGCATCTTGTGGGAGGAGCCCACCTTCACGTCGTCGGCTTGCGACATAGCTTTCTCGGTGGAGGAGAAAGAGGTCCCCAGCAGAGTCGCCAGCTTGTTTGCCATTAAAATTCTTTTATCGCAAATTTTAATACAAACAGAACAGTGTTACAATATAGGACTTAGATGCAGTCCTAGGAGTACACTTTTGTTTATCTGGGTCCCTTGTGCCGATGGAGTGAGTAGTAATGCGTTGACTCCGTTGACGAGCTGACGACGGTTATCGGTTCTCTGAAGGTTTGGATTGCTCTGGGTGCTGGAGCTTGCTGAAAGAAGGAAGACGTTGAGTGTCTGTATCTGCCTCTCTGGTGGTGCGAAGTCTCTGTGTGTTCGTTTTATATTCTATGCGCCTTCTGTGCGTGGGTGAGAAGGAAATGATCCCTCTATTTATAGTTTTGCAGGCTGGCTGCTCATGCGCACATGTAGGATACGCCGGTGCGTGGAGATGCCACGTGTTGATTGCTGACGGAGGCGCATGGACGATGTGCCCTGATCGAGGGGTTGACTTCTTCATACTGCTGTTGTGGACCTGCACGTAGCAGAGGAGAAGATCTTTCTGTTGCTGAGATCTTGGGTGAATCGAGTCAAAGGACACGTGTCATCGACTCATGGCTCAAAGATCTCGGATTTGATGGAGGGGGTGATCTGGTAGGATGCGCCTAGAATAGGGTGCATGAGGAGACTCTGGCTCGTAACCTTTAGGAGTCACGAACCATTCTGGGCGCATGGCTTTTGAGACGTATGCGAGGCTTCAGTAGTGACTTTACTCATGTCTTTCGGGATCAGAGAGCAGTCTGGGGCGCATGGCTTTTGAGGTGCATACCGAGCTAAAATGGAGACTTTTCTTCTGTCTTTAGGGATCAGTAAAAAGTCTAAGGCGCATGGCCTTTGAGGCGCATGCGGATGGTTGGGTGGCCACGTGGCAGTAGCCGTCGGAGTAAAGTAATGATGATGCTGACGTTGCCGACGCTTCATCTTCTGAAAAAGCTGTCAACTGTTTAGACTTTGGGAGGTGTGCTGCCAACTCTGTCAGTTCAGCATTTAATGTTGGTGACATTCGATGGACAGCTGAGTGGGCGCGTAGATTGACGTTCCACTAGGCGTATGGGGACGCACGGGGGCGCATACCCTATGAAGCGCTTGGTCTGTGATGCGCTTGACGCTGAGGGGCGCGTAGGGGTGATGCGCTATCTGGTCGGCGCATCTGATACGTCTTTAATGATGCGGCTGTTACGTTCTTCGAGTGCTTTAAATAGCCGTTTGGCTGAATTCGAGGCGTCCGGTTCATCCATTTAATGCAAATTTATTGCACGGAATTCGAAGAGCCATCCACTTGGCGCGTGGGTTTGATTTATCTGGCCTATAAATAGTGGCATGGAGAGAGGGTTTGCTTCTCGTTCTCTTACGTACTTCCAACATGAACTTGTTTACTCGGATGCATTCTGTTGATGAAATGCTCCCAAGGGTGGAGATGCGACGCCATGTCTTCGTTGTTGCACTTGAAGGTGACTGTTACATCCAAAAGACGGAGTCGAGGGATTCCGAGGCGGGCGGAAGGTGCCTGTTGCATCCAAAGATAGGGATGCTCAGGCCTCGTTTCCGTTATTTCGGAAGAGCCGTAGATCGGAATGGCGGTGCTAGGCTCTTTCTTCCTTCAAAGTGGGCGTTGCCCATTCTGGTTGTGTTGAAAGCTGCTCCTTTAGCCGCGATTTCGATCACGGTCTTCCTTCGCCTTTGGAGGCTCTTTCGAAGCCTCCCATGGCCACAGTTTTACGGTGCTCTTCTCTTCCTTGGTTCCAGCCAGAGGGTTAAATGCTTCATTAGTCGAAGCACTTATCAGGTGAGCCTGGCTTGAAGAGCGGCACATAACTGGACTGCTGAAGGGATGCACATAACTGGGGATGCACATAACTGAGCTGCTGAAAGGATGCGTCCTGCTGGATGCGTATGGCGGGATGCGCCTGGTTGAAGGCGCATGGTGGCTACTGCGCCTGACTGAAGGCGCATGGTGGTTGCTGGTTGTAGACTTAGGGTCTTTTCCTTGTAGAAATTCTCCTTTGTACCACCTTTTCTAGACACGTAATAGACTTTTATATGTAATAAAAAGTCCTCTTTCAAATGTCCATATTTGTTGGTTTTGCTGTGCGCATGTAGTGTCTGGCGCATAGGATTTCTGGCTCTGAAATTCCATGCTTCTACAATCACATCGACGATAACATCGTCTAATTGTACTCCTATCGATAGTCACCCTGTATTCTATGAATCAAGCCAAACTCATTCCTATTTCGAGACGATTCGCATCCTGCACATAACATTTCTAAGGTCGACTCAATTTTTGGTGTATATGCCCAGCCCGACTTAGCCAACCATTCTTTTCGCAAAACCATCTTTTGTTTTTATCGAAAACTATTCTCATATGATTTGCAAAATATATAGACTTATTTTATGGACATCCCACAGAACATTGAGAGAGAGCACTGTAGAAACCCTATAGGGGGGTGAATAGGTTCAAGCTAACTAGTCAAGCACTTAGCACAAGCTAATGGGAAATTTAAAAATATAAGTGCAAGAGAAGAAGCAATAACAATACCGACACACGATATATCCTGGTATCCTCCCAAGGGGCACTCCAGTCCCGGAACTCTTTCAGCTTTAATCTACTATTTGAGTAAATAGTTACATACGAGTTTGGATCCAAAGAACTCGTCAACGTCAACACGAGTTTGGATCCGAAGAACTCGCCAACTTCATACACGAAAGCTTTAATCTGAAGGCCTCTCCGACTTCAACCGAGAGTTTGGATACGAAGACTCTCCAACTTCAACCGAGAGTTTAGATCCGAAGACTCTCCAACTTCAACCTTTCACAATAGGTTTTGATCTCCTTATACAACAAGATGAAGATCTTACATTTTAACTCAATAACTCTAACACAATTTGTGGATGACAAATGAAAGCTTTGTAGAGTTGTTTGTGGATAGGCTTTGATGGTTTAGAAATTTTTAGGCTCAAAGCATCAACCTTGAATGAAGGGGTTCAAGGCTATTTATAACCAAAGCATTGAAAGGAACTCAAAGGCAACTTTTCAGTCAGCGATCGGTATACCGTCGGTACGAACCGATATACCGTCGGAAAATCTGGAATTGCAACGGCTAGAAATATAGCCATTGGGATCATTAAATGTTAGAAATCCTACCGTTGGATTTTCAACGTTACTGAATTGGTATACCGTCGGTATAGATCGATATTCAGTCAGTATGCCGATTTTGTTGATAGAAACTTTTTGTGAACAAATTTGGTACATCGTCGGTATAGACCGGTATACCGTCGATATGCCAATTTTTATCCGAAAATGATCCTGGGCTAATTTTTACCCTAGATTTTGATTTTGCCATCCATTTTTTGTGTTTACAATTATTCCTAAGACTCATTACAGACTCCAGATATACTGTAGCAGGAGCAGGCTTCTTCGAGTCTTGAAATGATGATAGCATGGCATGGCTTCTTTTCTTGTGGGATCCGTCGTCTTTGGCCCACCATGATTTCTTCATTGCATATGTCCACATTGATCTTACTTATTGCTTTTCTGCATGTACATGTTAAACGAACAAAGCAATATACATGTAGCAAATATGATAAGATAAAGCACAGTAGGACAATGCTAATTTTAAGTTTAAGAGCTATAGTGATAGCATAAATATTAGTGTGATCATAATGTTAAACTTAATTGAATAACCATAATCAAAACATAGTTTTGATTTTGGTAACTCAATTAAATTTAAGATATATATAATAAAAACTCATATCACTAATATGTAAAATAATAAGCATATATCACCAAAGATATAAGTATAAGTAGAAATGTTATAGTGATAGTATAAAGATTAGTGATAATGAAATGCTAAACTTAACCGATTAACCATATTCAAAAATATGATACAATCGTTGGGCCAACAAGCGCACCAACGATATCAATTTTCGGAAGCAACACATCAGAGTTAAAGAATTCAATCGAAAGTCCAAGGGTGTAAAGCCGTGCTCTGATACCATTATGTCACGCCCCGGTCTCGTAGGACCGATCGTCCTCGCTAAGACGTGATGCTGCACGAGCCTAGATTGTGCTCGTACAAGGCAGTTTCATAACGACCGATTATAACAGCTTACGACGGGGTCGTCGTACAGAAGTCCCAAGCAGAAATACTGAATATACAAGGGTCAATTTTAGGACAAAGACTCTTGATCTATTTGTGTCTCAGACTATCCGCGTGTACTCTACATGTTTTGAACACAGGGAACGGCTATTCCATAGCCTTTCAGATAGACCTAAACAAACATGTTCCTTAGTGTCCCATAGACCGTGGCATAATTATCCTTGAACGAACCGTAGCCCGTGCCTTAGACTGACTTGTGTTCTATACGACACTATCGTCCAAGTTATACTTTATATGACGAGCTTTGAGATCGTAGGACTACGTGACTTGACAACTGCAGAAAATATGGGACAGTGATTGCTATGACTTCGATAGCCCAGCAAAACTCTTACCTAACTTAATCGTGCAACAACTTAATGAGAAAAGACTATACGCATTCGACTTGAACAACCAAGTTCTTTGGATGCCTAGACTTATGCCACAAGTCGTGAGATGCAACTTAACCTATAGGATGAGCAAAGGCTATGCCAAGCCTTGGATGATGGGACCGTGCTTGCTTTATCAAGCATCTACGCAAACGACGCCTATGACTTAGGCTAATTCATAGCTTTGAGGCGAAGACCATTTTTCCTTCTCCCAAGCTACGGGACAAAAGACCGAGTGTTATTTTGAAAGTACGCCGTGCACACTTCTAAGCCGACCGTGGGACCTTTTTCTATGTTCTAACTCAGTCTGACCCAAGTTAGGATTATTCCATTAGATATATGGATTCGTCTCTATTATTATCAAGCCTACTTATGCATTTCAAAACTTTCGTTTTATTAGTGTGAAGGCCAAGCTGAGGCAAGTTCACTGAAGCCAGCCACCTGAGCGTGGAGTCGCCTCGACCGAGCGGGTCTTCGAGCAGCCGTTGCATGGCTATGTCCAAACGCCGTTGGCGTTTTGATTCCTCCAATTTAGCTGAGCAGGACGGGGCATTACAGGACATGAAGGTCATGGGCAAAGAATATCTCAAGTAGATCATGCATGACAAGTTGGTTTAGAAAAAATGACTAGTCTTCCGCTTCTAATTTAAAAGTCACGGCAATGTGCAATTGTTAATCAAAAATAAAAGTGGAAAATCAAATATAACTAAGAAAATCTTAATTTATCATATTAAATTCCTAATTAATCTAGATAATTCTAATTAAATTTTCAGAGGGCTTACAACCTATCCACCTTAGAGAATTTCGTCCTCGAAATTTATACATCTAACATAACAGCAAGATAGAAATAACTGAACAATAATGTATGCATACCTACATACATACCGCTCTGATATCCTCCGGATGCTGGTGCTCTCTGGGCTGTAGTCGCCTGTGCTGGTGGCCTGGGTCCTGGTTGAGCTGGCCTTGGGGCAAACTGCTAAGCTCTGCCATAGTGCTACGGGCAGTCCGTAGCCCGGTGTTGACCCGATCCGCACCTCATGCATTGGTTAAACCTTTTCCTGCATTCCTTCTGAATGTGGGTGTAGGTCCTAAAAATCAAGTTGCACCCATCAAAGAAGTCATAAAAATCAAATTATGCATCCTTCAAGTGAACTGCACAGAAGACAGATTGCGTAACAATTCGATTGCGCAGGCTGAACTGCGCACTCATCCAAGTGCGCAAGCTGACGTGGCCTCGTCATCATTACTTGACAGAGAATCAGATCTTCTGACAACTGACAGCACGAAGAACGAGGGAACTGTTTGTTTATCGTGCAGCACAGCGCTCGAGGACAACTGTACATGCAGCGCAATCTGCCAGACTCTCTGCAGTGCGGTCCATCCCAGCGCGGTCCATCCCAGCGCAATCTAAAGCCAGCGCAATTCAGGTGGCGCACTCCATCAATACAACTGACAAAGTACACGTGGCCTTCATGCCATCAATGACTCATTACGTGGTAACCGTTTGTACACGATCATGCGCATTTCAATCAAATAATGCCATATGTCCAATACAGTTGGCCCACGATCAAATAACTGCCAGCGCAGTCTGATGTCTGCACGGTCCAATGCAGCGCAATCCATCTTGCACAGTCCAGAATAACTAAAAAGTAGTTATTTCCAGAACTATATAAATAGAGTTTCAAGTCCTTCAGGGGAACACACACATACAGAGATCAGAATCATCACCAGAGATCAGGAGTTATTGCCAAAGTGCTGCTACAACCTTCATAGGCTACCGTCTTCAAAGTTCACATCGTCCAAGGGATAAAGCGATCGTCTTCAGATCGGATTCCTATAGTTGTACTTTTCCAGAATTCTTGTAATCTTCTTACAAAGTTTGTTGAAATAAAGATCAACTTTTGTTTTTGCAAACAAAATGGCGACTCTGCTGGGGACGACTTTCTCCTCCGACGAGAAAGTGACAACTCAATGTGACATTGCGTCTATCGAAAAGTCACAGAAGACGCTGGTTGTGAAGGTCAACCAGACGGCCTACGAAGCCATGATCAACTCCAGGACCACCCCTCGCCCTGCAACAACTTCTTCCACGAGCAAAGTGCGCCCAGTGTGGGTCCCCAAGACTGCTGCATAGTCTGTTGATTCTGCCACCAAGACTGCTGCGCAGTCTAAAGTCTCTGCTGCTAAGACTGTTGCATAGTCTGTTGTCTCTGCTGTTGCGCAGTCTACTACTACTGCTCATGCGCAGTATGTTGCTTCCCTTGCCAGTGCACAAACTACTTCATATGCTGCTCTGTCAAAGTGCAAGACTCCTATTCCTCTGGCGCAGTTGGCCGCCACTTTGCCTGCACAATCCACCACTCCAGCAACCAGAGTGCAACCCAAACACTCTGGCAACAAGACTCCTGCTGTGCAAGTTGCTGACACTGGAGCTAGAAGACTTTCTGCCAGAGTTACTCACGTGCAATCAGCCAGTGCGCCATCAACCCATGCGCAAGCTGTGTCTGTGCAATTCAAAAGAGATAGCCCTTTGGCTAATCTCTCCTCTTCCCACAGCAAGGAGAAAAGCTCTGCTCCTCCTCTCAAGCACCCTGTTGCTCTTGCACAATCCACAGGGGGTAGTCTTTTGGCTATTCCTCATCTTCCCCAGAACAAAGAAAAAGGCCCGTTGGTCTTTTCTCAAACTTCCTCGTCCTACGACTTGGAAGACAACAGAGGGAAACGCTCTTTAGCTAACCATTTTTCACAAAACAAGGGAAAAGGCCCTTTGGTCTTCTCTCAGTCTTCCTCGGTTTTTACCGTAGAAGATCAATCTGAACGTGCTCCGGCACCAGTCAGTACAAGAATTCTCTCCCACAAGGATTCTTCTTCCCTCCTTGCCAAAGGGAAGTGTACTGATCAGAGAGGTATTCTGCCTACTCCGGTAGCAGAATTCCAAGTTCTCACAAATCTCAAGATATCCCGTTCAAGATAGGGAAAATTGTTGGTGTCTCAGACAGAAACCCCTGGGGGTGAGTTTGCTGATTTAAGAACTTATCTCAATCGACCAACTTCGGTGAAACGCAAACAGCCAATGCCGAAGACCAACCAGCATCAGAAGCAAACTTCCAGGATCAAAAATCTGACCACCTATGCCAATAAAATGAGTACTTCCCTGTACACTCAAGGGACAAAACATTTGAAGAACCGGAAGCATGTTCCGAATATTGTCAAAGAACATGTCCCTCGAACTTCTTCTCGTCCCGTTGTTGTTCCTGATCTCCGAGAACACCTTAAACAAAAATGGGACAACATCTCATCACCTCCAGTGCAACCACTTGGACACCATTGTAATCACAAAGTGGTCATCAAGTGTTGTTGTCAGACAACCAGGCGATCTGTCTTCGATCGTTTAAACTTTTCAAATTCTGAACCTATGTCAGAAGATGAACACGAAGTTTTGTACGCTTCTGTCAACATGACTTCCAGAGACACTGGGGGTAGGAAGTGCTCCAAGCATGGCAAGTCTCGTAAGCCAAGCCAGCGGTATTTGGATCTACTCCAAGAATCTTCTGATGGAGTATTCCTACATACCCGATCCCGAAGCCGAGACACAATCGGTCAAAGGAATCTTCAAGATCCTTCCGGTCATCTTCCTCTTTCTCACTCAAGAGATGATTCTTTCTCCGACTACGATACATACAGTAAAAGTTCGGAACAGACAGTGTCCTCCACTGTACCTAGAGAAGTGACAGCTTATGTTGTCACTGAAGATCCAGATGCTTCCAGTTCGGCTAGTCAAGAACAAAGAATAGCTGTGCTAGAAGACAAGTTGAAGATCATGGCCGAGATAGTCGCAAGTATGCATTCTATTATTATAGCTCAGCATACAGTACCACCGACCGTACCTCCTGCAAATCCTGAAATTATAGCATCGTCGGTGCCTGTCAATGCAGGGCTGGGGGTAGCATCTCTTCAAGTACCTCCTGTACAGGTCCAACCTATACCCAGTCAGTCAGGTGCTGGGGGTAGTGCTTGCCACGATGTTCCTCCCCCTAACACTCTGATTTAGCCTGCCCCTTCTACATCAGTGGAGGATGCCAATGAAGCTGTCAAACTCCTACGCACTCAATTCGAGGCCTTCAAAGAGAAAGACAACTTACAGAGGTTGGAGATCAAACAACCCTACCCAGTTGAATGGAAGGAAGTCCCATTTCCTCCGAAGTACAAGATTCCAACAATCTCGCTGTTTGATGGCAGCACTTCTCCCAGTCAGTTCATTAACCACTTTGAGGTAATGACTGTCCAACTTCAGCCAAATGACGCTCTTCTTACCAGAGTATTCGTCGGCTGTTTAGTCGGCGTAGCATACGATTTGTACAGAAGCTTGTCCGATGGTTGTATCACCTCCTTCTCTGGCTTAAAACAAATCTTTTTGGAACGATTCTATGAGGGGATCAACGACATGACCATGTCAGCCCTCAATAAAATCAAACAAAGACATAATGAAAATGCTGAAAGTTTTATTGAAAGGTTCCGTCGGGAAGCTTTGAAAATGCCTCCTGGAACTCCAGCCGCTGTCACCATAGACACCTGCAAGGCAAATCTGTTGCCTATTATCAGCATGTGGACAGGATCTACTCAGTTCCAAGACTGGCCATCCTTCATTGTCAACGCTAAAGCAGCTGAAGTTAGCGCTGACAAATTCAAGCAGCTAGGGGTACAAATGTCTAACCCCGACCGGGATGAACACCAGACATCGGGTGGTGGCAATCGCCAGAACAACCGCAAGGGAAAAGAAACTTTGAATATCAACTTGGCGAATAAGAACAAAGAATCTCTGGCGGTCAACGTAGCTCCCCCTACGTCCACTTCTACTCCTTCAGCACCTCCACCGAGGAAACCTCGTCCGAAAGTAGAGTACTCTTTTGACGAGAATGACACAGTGAGCATCTTTGATTGTTTGATCAAAAGCAATAAGCTCCAGATCCCAGATCCCAAGAAGCCTGATGAAGTCGGTAAGACTGATCATCCTAAGTACTGTGTTTATCACAGGTTCATTGGGCATCCCACTCGAGCATGTTGTGTGCTCAAAGGCAAAATCCAAGAGCTGGTTAACGCTAGTGTTGTCACTCTGCAATAAGACGAGAAGACTGTTACTGCAAATATGGTCTCAGTTCAATTCAGTGACTTCCCGCCCCAGATGGTACAGCATGATGTCATTCCTATCCCCAAAGCTACTCTTGAGATAGAGAATCTCCCTCTTCTATGAGGTGCAGGTCTCGTCCCCTTGTCTCTTGACAATGGCGAGATTATGTGGATCCATCCTGATCTTGCTTCAGAGTTCGAACTTCCTTCTTCCTCCAAGAAGAAAGACCGCTCCAAGGGCAAAACAAAGACTTGCAATATGGTGTCTTTTGACCCCATAGTTGACGAAGAAATCTTGTTGGGCACCAGATCAGGGAAAGCCTATCTAAAGGATTACCCTGAAGCTCAAGAGAATCCTGCTTCTTCTTCTGAGCCTGCTCCAGTGCAGCCTGCTTCTACTGAGGATATTCCTACTGCATCCTCACCGGTTGTAGAGTCTACTCCTTCCAAGACGACGGTAGCCGACAAAGGCAAACAGCAAGTCCGCTTCGACAAACCTTTGAAGAAGTCATCTCCTTCCGGACTTGAAAAGCCTTACAACTTTGATATCTTGGCTCAGTTGGCCAATACACCAGTCCGGCTGTCAATCTTCGAGCTCTTGCGCCTCTCCAAAGAGACTCAGGAAACTCTGAGTGAAGCTCTCATGCATGCAGAAACCTGTCTAGCCTTGCTAAAGAAGCCAAAAGTAGAACCAGTCTCTTGCCTCCATTGTCATAGTGTGTTGGAGTTAATTCCAAACATAACTTTCACACAGGATGACATGTTAATGGAAGACAATAGGCATGATCGTCCCCTCTACTATACAGGATATGTCGACTCGATGAAAGTCGATCGTATTCTGATAGATCCAGGGTTTGCTCTTAGCATCATGCCAAAGACAATGTTAGATGTATTGAAGATCCCAGTGCATAGTCTCTCCAGTACAATCACCACCATCCTCGGATTCAATAAGGGAAGGAGTGAACCTCTGGACAAGATTCGCCTAAAAATCCAAATAGGCAATCTTCGCACAAAGGTGACTAGGGGTGGGCACGGGTCGGGCTGGGTCCAAATTTTATGGATCCGGACCGGACCCGTTAATTGGTGGGGCGGGGCGGAACGGGTCCAAAAATTATTGGAACCGGTACGGATTCGACCCGTTCGAAACGGGTCCAAACCGAGCCGACCCGCGGGTCCAAACGGATCCCAAAAAAAATCAAAAAATTATAGAATAGTAAATATTTACACATGTTCTATTATCTAGAAGAATAAAACAAGTATTATGTTTTTATAATTTCTAGAATTTGTTTACTAAACAATAACGTGTGCTATTATTTATAAATTATAATATGAAAAAAATCAAAATTGATAAATAAAAAAAATCATACTCCTAGAAACGGGTCGGTTCGGGGCCCCGTTTATTTTCAAAATAGGACCCGCCCCGTCCCGTTAGTGTCACACGACCCGCCCTGGCCCGTCCCGTTTAAATTCCAAATTTTAGGAACCGCCCCGTTTGACCAATATACGGTTCGGGCCGGGTCGGAACCGCGGGTCCTGGACCCGTATGTCCACCCCTAAAGGTGACCTTCTATATCATTGACAATCATGGTTATTCTTACAATGCTCTGTTGGGGAGACCATTTTTGCACGAGCATAACATTGTCCCTTCGACTCTCTATCAATGTTTCAAATATGTTGATGACAATGGAGAGGTGCAAAAGGAGGTTGATGATCTCTATCCTTTCAAAGGCGTCGAAGCATACTGCAACGATGCTCGTATGTATAAAGATGAATTCATGAAGGTAGTGCTGTCTCTGGACACTGAAGAAGAGCAAGAAGCAGTGGCTAATGACACCATCATCATTCCTGTCAAAGGGCGTGTTTCTCATCCTCAGTCTTCCAAGCCACTGGCTATTCACTTGCCAGTTCAGAAGCAACCAACTGATGATGATCAGGATCAAAGGGAGCTCACCTCTTCTGAGCCACTTGTTATAGACTTACGTCGAAACAAGGAAAAAAGGCAGCTCACCTCTTCTGAGCCACTTGTTATTGATTTATCTCATAACAAGGATAAAAGGGAGCTCACCTTCTCTGAGCCGCTTGTTATTGACCTCCGTCGTAACAAAGCCAATCCTCCTCCACGTTCTTCTTTTCCCCCTCTTATAATCAATCTGACCAAGCCTGCTAAGGCTAAAGGTCCTACTGTAAATATATATGTACAAATTAATAAAAAAGTATCTATTTTCCAGTATACTGATGTCATTTATCATGCTAAATGCTATTTGGATATGTTAGATAGCTATCAGTCATTTACGATAGGAGTTGTACAATCTCTTCAAACAGAAGTCTCACTTGAACATCCAAAAGATTCATATCGTATTGTTCCCGCTCGAAAGAAAGGCGAGAGTTCAATACTTTTTAGTAAAGGACCGGAATAACAATTCAGCTATACGGATGATAGCAAAAGTAATGATACGAGGCATCTTCAACTCCGTCGTTACAGTCAACAATCAAAAGATATCATCCAAAAGATGGGTTATGACTTCAAGAATGTCCTCAACTATGGTAAAGGTCGAAGAACTCCTATCCGTACAACTATTCCGAAAGGAAAGTCAGAGATGTACTACAGCAGGACCAAAAGAGGTCTTGGATATGATTCACCTCCGGTATTCTCCCCAGCAGCTTCTGAATCCGATAGTGAAGAGCGCTCTAACTCTTCTGATTCCAGATCATGGGATTCTGATACCAGCATCGATCAAGTTCATCGATTGACTGTATCTTCTAACATGGTCTCCGTCGAACTGCCACAAGTCTATGACGAGGATGTTGAAGAAAATCCCGAAATAGATCCTTGGGCTCAACGAATGGATATCCAATGGAAACTATGATTCGAACAAAGGGAACCCCCTACTGAAGATCAATTGGTTCAAATTGATGTAGGAAAGAGCGGGTCACCTCGTCCAATATTCATCAGCAAGAATCTTCCAGAGGCAGATAAGCAAGAATTAATTTTTCTTATTCAAGAATACATAGACGTCTTTGCCTGGAGCTATGAAGACATGCCAGGTCTAGATCCTAAAGTTGCTACTCACAAATTGAATATATTACCAAATACAAAACCGGTCAAACTGCAACAATGGTGTTTCAAGCCAGAAATGTGGACGCAATCGACGATGAAGTCAAGAAGCTCATCGCTTGTGGCTTTATCCGAGAAGAACAGCATCCTGATTGGGTAGCCAATGTCGTTCCAGTCCTAAAGAAAACCGACAAAGTTTGAGTCTGCATCGACTTTCGGGATCTTAATGAAGCATGTCCAAAAGATAAATTTTCTCTTCCTATCACGGACGTTATGATCGACAAAACCTGTGGATTCGAAAGAATATATTTCATTGACGGATTCTCTGGATACAATCAGATTCGGATGAATCCTGAAGATGAAAAACATACTTCTTTCCGCACTCCTCGCGGAGTCTACTGCTATACTGTAATACCATTTGGTCTCAAGAACGCTGGTGCAACATATCAAGAACGCTGGTACAACATATCAAGAACGCTGGTACAACATATCAAGATCGCTGGTGCAACATATCATCTGCACAAGACTATTGAATGCTACGTCGATGATATCGCTGTCAAAAGTCGTCTGAAGGAAGATCACATCCAAGACTTGAGAACTATCTTCAATCTCATGCGCCAACACCAACTCAAAATGAATCCCACCAAGTCATTCTTGGGTGTCTCTAGTGGCAAATTTCTCGGCTTCGTCATTACCTCTAAGGGTATACACGTGGATCCCGAGAAGATCAAAGACATTCAAGAGATGCGTCCTCCACGCAACCTAAAAGAGCTACGAGGATTCCAAGGTCGACTTACGTACATCAGGAGGTTCATTTCGAATCTGTCTGGACGCTGCAGACCATTTACTCAGCTAATAAAGAAGGGTGTATCTTTCATTTGGACCGAAGAATGTCAACGAGCATTTGATGACATAAAGCAGTATCTCATGAATCTACCAGTTTTGGTGCCACCAATCTCTAGCATACCATTCTTAATGTATGTCCGTGCTATGGACCATTCATTGGGTGCTTTACTTGCCCAAAAGAACAAAGAAAGCCATGAACAAGCTATCTATTATCTCAGTCGTACTATGATTGGTGCCGAACACCGTTATAGTCCGGTCGAAAAAGAATGCCTAGCTCTTATGTTTGCTGTTCAAAAGACTCGACATTACATCATTGGCCAAACTATTCATTTCATATCCTGAGTTAATCCTCTTCGGGTACTGATGAAGAAGCCTAGCACACTCAATTCTCGGCTGGCTACATGGGCTATTCTGCTAGCCCAATATGACATGGTATATGTCCTTCAAAAGTCTGTCAAAGGTCAAGCACTGGCAGATTTCTTAGCCGCTCATCCTGTTCCAAAGACATCTAAACTCTATGACAAAATTCCAGACGAGACATTGGAATCTAATACAATCTCCGAAGAATTTCCTACTTGGCGTCTATTCTTTGATGGTGCATCCAGGATTGGGCCTAATGGTGCCATTGTCGCAGGAGTTGGAGTTGTCCTTGTTTCTCCAGACGGGTCAGCTATTCAAAGAGCATACTTCCTAGATGAGCCTTGCTCCAATAACGTGGCAGAGTACAATGCTCTACTCATTGGCCTTCAGCTAGCTAAACAACTAGACGTCGAGTATCTTGAAGTTTATGGTGACTCCAAGCTGGTTGTTAACCAGGTTAGAGGGACTTATGAAGTTCGTCATCAAGATCTAGTGCCTTACTTTGAAGCGGCAATTAACATGGCTACATCATTCAAAGTCTTCTTCATTGAATATGTACGCCGAGCTTGTAATACTGAAGCCGACGCTCTGGCCAATCTTGCAGCTGTCTTAGCCATCCCTATCAAAAGACAACAGGTGGTGGTCATCTCTAACCGGAAATTGTTCTGTGTTGAAAACAATCGTAATATTGAGTTCAGTAATCTTACTGAAGCCAATGTTACCAGTAAAGATTGGAGAACTCCTTTCATCGACTTAGTGGTTCATGACATACTCCCTGAAGATCCCAAGGAAGCTACGAGTATTCGTCGACGGTCTCTGCGATTCTACTATAATCAGTCCACCAAAACTCATTACCGGCGGACTTATGACGGCCTACTCTTGCGCTGTCTTGCTGGTGATGAAGCGAAGCAAGTATTGCGTGAAGCTCACGACGGTGTCTGCGGAGCACATCAACCCGGTCCTAAACTACAGGATCGTATCCGACACATGGGTTACTACTGGCCCTCTATGGTATCTGATGCCATCGAATATGCAAGGAAGTGTCAAGCTTGTCAAATCCACGCAGATTTTATTCATCATCTATCAGAATTCCTTCATCCGACTGCTGCTTCCTGGCCTTTTGAAGCCTGGGACATGGACATCATCGGTCCTATCAATCCTCCTTCTTCTAGAGGACATCGGTTCATACTGGCAATAATCGACTACTTCTCCAAATGGGCCGAAGCTATACCATTAGCTGAAGTCAAGACCAGCAGCGTCATCAACTTCATCAAATACCATGTCATCTATAGATTTGGTGTATCTCGAAAGATCATCCATGACAATGGACCTCAGTTCATCAGCCAAAAGTTCACAAGATTTTGTGACGATCACTGGATTAACAATGTCGCTTCGACAGCCTACAATCCTGCTGCTAACGGTTTAGCCGAAGCCTTCAACAAGACTATCATCAAGCTCCTCAAGAAGTTTGTATCCACTAACAAACGAAACTGGAGTGAAAAGCTTGGGGAATGTCTATGGGCCTACCGTACTACGGTCCGCAACCCTACAGGCTGTACACCCTTCTCTTTGGTGTACGGCTATGAAGCAGTTCTACCGCTAGAACTTCAAATTCCGTCTTTGAAGATTGCTATCGCCAACGAGCTCACGACCGAGAATAATGATCTTCTCCGACTCCAAGAAATAGAAGCGCTTGATGAGAAGCGGTTAATGGCTCAACAGCATATTGAGTTATACCAAGCCCGCATCTCAAAGACATTTAACCGCAAAGTTAAGGTCAGAGCCTTTCAACAAGGAGAGCTCGTTCTAACCGTCAGACGTCCTATGACTATGAATCACATGAGCAAAGGCAAGTTCGATGCGAAGTGGGAAGGGCCATATATTGTGAGCAAAGTCTTCTCAAATGGAGCCTATCAACTCACAGAGCTAGATGGTCGAGTTGCAATAATGCCTATCAATGGCAAGTTCCTCAAGAAGTATTATGTATAAATATAAAAGACATTGTTTGTAATCATCAGACAAGTTCATAAATAAAATTTAGTTTTATTTCATCTTGAATGATAGTACATGATATCAAGGAAGGTCACTATCATCCTTCCCAAAATTGGGATATGGGCCACTGCCGTCCTTATTGAAGACATGATCAGCAAAAGAACCGAGAACATTCTTGCTAGAACCCACCAGGAACTTGCAAGCAGCCATCCTCATGGCTTCTTCTTCTTCAGTCTTCCCTGGTTCAAGAAGGAAGTCCAATATGTCCTTTGGCGGTTTGGGGGCAGACGAACCTTCGCCCGTTGTTATCTGCTTTGGTTGAGCCGGTTCAACTGGATGTTCCTCAGTATCTGCTTCCACCTTCGAGGCAATCTCAGCCTTCTTGGATGCATCTCCAGACGATATTTTTATGTTGAAAAATGAAAGTGACCATCCCATCTGATTTTCTGTTCTATTTATAGACAGAGAGTCGTAAGACTATGAAGCGACACAGTCATTTGACGGTTCATCCATTCATTTCAATTATCTGACGGTTCATCCGTTCATTATGTTTACCATCCGACGGTTCACCCGTTCATTACATTCATCTGACGGTTCACCCGTTCATTTCAATTATCCGACGGTTCATCCATTCATTACGTTCATTTGACGGTTCACCCGTTCACACATCCATCTGACGGTTCGTCCGTTCATCTCATCCATCCGACGGTTCATCCGTTCATTACATTCATTTGACGGTTCACCCGTTCATTACATTCATCTGACGGTTCACCCATTTATTTCAATTATCCGACGGTTCACCCGTTCATCACGTTCATTTGACGGTTCACCCGTTCACACATCCATCTGACAGTTGACCCGTTCATCATCCGATGGTTCATCCGTTCATTTATTTCATTTGACGATCCATCCGTTCATCTCGACGATTCATTTCGTTCATTTATTTTGACGAATCATCCAGTTCGTTCATATCAGCAACTTGTCATCTTTGATTAAGTTGTCTATTGAAATAATGATATTCGATAAATTTTATTTGCCATGTCCATATTACCTCTGAGCAGATATAATTGAATATGATTATTTTCCAAAATCAAAAAATATATCATGTCTTGCACCTCTGAATATATTTTCTATCGCTATTATTTATATCTGAATAAGATATGCAATAAATAATAGAGCCACAAAAAAATGTCTTTTTATTGATCAAAGATGAAAGACATTACAAAGATACATATTACAAAACAAGAAGATACAGAAAATCTTTCTATTCGGTCGGTGGTTTCATCAAGTTAACCATCTGCTGCTTTAAAGATTTCAGTCGCTCCTCACGGGAGTCCATCACGCGCCTCCTAGCTTCCTCCATTCTTGTCTTTTCATTAAAAGTCGGTAAGGTCACTAAACAGCGAGAGATTTCTACCTGATGAGTCGTGACATATTCATTTCGTTCTTGAGTCAGAAGGTCCAGTTGCTGAGTGGAAGCTTGATGTTGTGTGACTTCATCTTCTAGAGTATGCTGAACCAGTTTCAACTCTTCTTGGAGACGAGCAATCTCCTCTTGAAGACGAACAGATTTCGCTTTCAACTCAGTAACTTTTTCCTCCTTCTCTCCAGCAGCAGAGGTGGCTATCTCTATTTGGGAATCATATTCTGAAGCCTTGGCAGTATAAGTGTCTATGAAAGTCTGGAACTTAGCATTCTCAATGGCAACTTCTTGAGACATCCTGTCGAATTCAGCTTGTACTAAAGATTTCACTTCCCCTCGATTAAGATCTTTGTATATCTTAACCAATGCTTCTAGCTCATCTAGTATGTGCTCAAGAAAAACAGCTTGAGCTTCATCTCCTTGGCCTCGGATAGCATTGATCAAATGAGAGGTTGGGCTTCTAACAGTAGTGAAATCAACAACTTCTTTCTCTAGTACCCTATCTACTAGGGGTCCCAATGCATTAAAGAAGAGGTTGCTGAAAGAACTAATGATAAATTGATTAGTTGCCAAAGCACCAGGGGTAGCAGCTACTCCCGTTGATGATGAAGCAGCAGCAGATGGACGTTCTTGCACTTGAATAGAGGGTTTTTTAAACAAGGGAGCTAAAGTAGAACTGGTTGCTCCTCCCGGTTGTTCTTCTGCAAGGACAAATGAACCTATCATTGATTGTTGTTGTCATTAACAATTAATTAAAAAGGATCAAAAGGTCAAAGGCAATCTTACCATAACTTGCCCCAGCAACAAGCCTTTCGTCTGTTGGTACAAATTCCAGTCTAGCAGAAGTAGCCTCCGACATTACTGTCTGGCTACTTTCTGCTCAGAACCACCCGAAAGATGTCGGCTGCCACTGTCTATTGTTGTTATCGGTACTATATCAGTGCAAGGAGGAACCGGAGATGATTCAATCTACATGGATCAAAAATAGAGATGTCAGCCATTAAACTATGAAAAGAAGAATAATAATTTTATTTAATACCTTTGGGGTTAGCGGTAGTAGCTTCCTCCGGCGCTACTTCCTTACCCATATTCTTTTCAGGAGTGTCACGACCCGCACCCGCTTTACGGATACGAGACGTGTCCAAGCAAGCCTACGCCGCAGAGTCGGCGGTAGAACGCTGTCAAGCCCGCAAGAAATAAATGCTCAAAATATCACATTTGCTGCTCATTCACATTTCTAATTTATTACAATAGTTACAACATTTAAAATTAAAGAAAAATACAAAGTTTTACAATTAATGAAATGATACAATGGCTATCTATTTCTAGGTTGTCTTCAGCATACCCAAGTTCTCCCAGTGCTAAGAGTGATCGCGGCTAAACCTGAAAAATATTGGTTTCCAGTCAGGAATGGAACAAGTACACAAACCGACAGCAATGCAAAACACAATAGAATTAACAAGACATGAAAATAGCATATGGAATATAAAAGCTAGTAAGAAACTGATGACATAGCACGATAAAGAAGTAAACAAGGAAAAACTAATAAAAGACATCTATCTAGGTGGTGTGAAATATCTGTTTCAATATGTGAACGGCTAGGGGGTAAATACGGCTCACTGCACGTGTCGTGTGCAGTTGCTATCATTCACGAAAGACACGGGGGATAGTTTTGGATAGTCCACATGTATACTAAGATATTTCCCCTCCCGACAACTTCGTGTGACGAGCGTGTCAACAAGCAGTAAGATATATATATAAACATGAAGTGAAAAGACTACTATGAATCGGAAAGCAATCAGAAAGTGCACTTGCCTGAGGTCCTTAGCTGGAGAAACCAATAACACTATACCACTCAATGAGCCACAATCAGTCAACACATGTAGAAGTCTCCGGATGCTGAAACAAACAGTACCAACGTTCTCAGAATAGTCAAATTAGCTAGGATTGCCTGTCCTTAAGTCCAATTCTGGACACAGGAGCAAAACGGTAATTTCGGACAAAACGATGTCCGCCGTTGGACCCGCTTTGCACCGAAAAGCGTGCCATGGTCAATAGTCCCTAAAGTTGTCAAACTATATGTCTACGGATCCGATTTTCCGATACGAACCCAAACGTATGTCCAGAGTTAGATTCCGGCGGGCACAAAATTGCCCGTTGAGTGGGACCGTGGGGCCCACAAAACGTCGATTTTATCAACGGTCTCAGAATCAGACCAAACTTGGCATACAGGACCAGAAAAACGATACGGTTCTGTTGGCACAAGTTTCGTCTCGATCTGACGAGCGTGCACAAAGTAATTGAGAAATTTGCAAAATACACGATACGGTGAATTTCGACGGATACGTATCAAATTCGTCGCGCACACGCGACCAATTTAAATTCCGCCAAAGCCCACACGACCACGAAGCTGTTACGCACCATTCGATACTTACGATGCGCGACCACGTCGCCCGAAATGGCGGGATGCACGTCGTGTGGAGCGATTTTTCTAGTTTTAGAAACATGTTTTTCATGATTTTCAAATCGGTATTCCTTGATGTATGTTAGATGAATTTAAAATCTGTAAACAGAGTTTTGAAGCTGTACATGTTGACTAAAAACCTATTCAATTAGATTTTGTGTTTCCTAACGGGATCGACCAATTTTAGCCTCCCAAGATGGGTGTTTGGATTCGAAATTCTGTCCTAGTTTAGACAGTTTTTGCCAATCTTTGGGTGCGTTTTACGATGCACATGACTCAAAACAAATCAAATCACTTGAAGGGGATCGGAATCGTATAGTTTGGGAACACACCTGATAGATTTGATCGACAAACGATCTGCTGTGCGGCGAGAAATTCTATCACGAACATAGGTCGACGCTGGTGCTGTCTACTCTGTTCCCAGCGGCTCCTGTCCGCGCACGCTGTTCTGCGGCGGCTTGGCCGCGCGCGGCGGTGGACCTCGGTGGCACACGTGCGGGCACGGAGGTGCGTCCAGGTGGGGGTGGCGACGCGCAATAGAGTTAGGGTTTTCTTCTTCTCGATCTTGATTACTCATGTTTATATACGCGTAAGGTCGGGTCCGCTCGGGTGTTGGCTTGGGATTACTTGGTCGGCTGAGTTAATGGGGCCTGCTCTTGGTCAGGCCGAGTTTGATGGGGCTGGGAATTAATTACTGGGGAAATTATTTAGTGGGCTCGGGTGTTTGTGTAAAAACAAATTGAGGTTCCTGTTTGACGTTCTGTAGTCCAACTGATTAGGAATAGTCCAACTGATTAGGAATAAGGGAGATAGAAACCTCAAATGGAGATGGCCTTAGTGAGCACAAGGTGAGCATGCTCACCATTGGCCTGCTGTAACATTATCCTTTTATTTCCTTTCTCTTTTCTTTTTCTATTATTTTCCTTTTTCTATTACTAATTATCATTAGCTATATATATATATATATATATATATATATATATATATATATATATATATATATATATATATATATGCACACACGCACATATATTTACATATTCATATATATATAAACATATACGCACATTTATAATACGTATCATACACACACGTATAATATATATATTGATTATATACATATACGTACCCATATTTAATATATTATATTTGTGCATAAAATATAAATCTCTAGATAACAATTTAATATACACTTAAATATAACCAATAAATTAATAATATTAAATAACAATCCCAATAAAATAACAATAGTAACAAATTAATAACGAAATTTAATAAAGTATATACCATTATTGCACCGTCTAATAATCCCAGAAAATGTACAAAATCTATCTTATACAAACCTTATTGAATATCAACTAATCACAATATTTATAATATTTAATTAAGAATATTTAGAAATATTCCTTAGATCACTAAAATGGAATACGACATAATCATACCAAAAATGCATCAATACGAAGGTCATTGGACGTACCGCATGACTACATGGGCTTGGGCTCAGTTCGGGTTCAGTTTGACTAGTTTGGTGCGACCGGATCACCTAGACGACAAATAATATTAATAATAAATAATTAATTATTTATAATGGTCATGTCACAACTTGGCCTGGTTTTCCTAGTTAGGACATCCCTATGGCTAGGTTTCTCAGGGCATGGCTAGTACACTAGTCAAGGCACACTACTGCGTCTCCCGTGCCACAAATTCTAGTCGTCTAGTACTTCAAAACTCAACCATGGCTAAAATCATCTACCGTAATATTTAACTAAATAAATATTTATAAAATTCTAAAATCTCCATTTAAATCAAATAAATAAATAAATAAATATTTCAAAAAATGTCTGGGAAGTGGAGCTACAAATCTACCCACCTTAAAAATAATTTCGTCCTCGAAATTCTAACTCATACACATGCCAAAAATTCAAAAATAAAAATTAAAAAAAGAATAAATCCACTATTACCACAATATCCTTGAATTTTAATTTCTCAGATCTATTTATATCCTCCTCCTAGCCATTTCGTAACTACGAATCATCGAGGACTTCTACCCACCTTTGGTCATACTACTCCCTTGAAACATGGGTCATAAAATCTTATAATCTTTTAACTGGTTACTAACAATCCTACCAACAAATATCTAGGCATATGGTATCTATAATCCTCTCGTATCTGTCAAGCCACCCAAAATTTTAACAAGCAACAAGTTTACACAAGCAACAAAATATTGATAAATCCTAATGAGCATTGCCCTTCGTCGCCCTGAAATAAGAAGGACAGGAAGATAAGGAAGAATAATCGAGAGCAAATATGAAGTTTCAAGAACGGTAGAAAATGTCCAAGGTATAGATAGAAAGAGTGTTTACGAACCACTGACTTATTTGCTAGATTGGGCTACCCTAGTCCAGTCACTTGCTGCATCGAAGGACCATTCGTTACTTAGAGGGGCTTACAAACCATGCAATACGAAAATTCCGTTCTCGGTGTTCTAAACAATATTCCAAAATAGGACTGAATTTGAGAAATCAAGATTGTGATCTTAATGGGTTCTCTATTTGGACACCAGTCGTTGGTTGGATGAACATTAGGTTTCAATCTATACGGACAGGACAATATCCTAATAATAAGACTGTTTCTACTAATTAGTGTAACCTAGAATAGGTTCCTATCCAAGGGTTGAGCTAGTTGTCGGTCCAGTTGGTTAGCTAGGTCCCTCAAGCCTAAAATGTGCCTTCAGTGACTTTTGAATTTAAGTAGCACATGAGGCCTCAATTGGATGGCACACTAGTAGCATGTGCGTAATGAGCTTCGAGTAGATCACAACCATATATTGGGTTAAAGGAATGGGGTCGTGGTCAAGGCTCTAATAGAGGTTGGAAAGTGTACCGGTATTGTGGTAAGGTTTATAGCTAGTCTTTTTAACCTGAAAGTCGTAGCACAAAAATAGAGTACAAGAGGACGGTTTTGAGCGGGACATGATATACCTAGGTGAAGGTGGACTTGTCTAGATCTTGCATATAAAATTTGTTGGAAGGTAACGGCTGGTCTCGTGCTCCGAATATTAATGGCACGGCCGGGAACACAAAAGGATCTAAATGAAAAGTGGGAGTCCATGGGGCACTAATTGTCATGCTAATGGATATTATTCTAATCAATTGGTAATCCCGGTATATCCTAGAATTAAGAAGGCTTACAATCTACCCACCTTAGAGGCTAGGATATGGTGGTAAGGTTCCTGTCACAGGGCTGGTCGGTGGTAGCTACACTTGCGTGTATAACTATCATAGTCATGAGGATACTATGTATCTATCTATCAATTACGAGTTTTCGTCTTTCCAACCAGTGTAGACAAAACATTGAAGAGTTCAAGAGAGATGTCACTGAACACAATTACATGATTCAAGGGCGAATGTTTAATTCAAGAGGAATTGTCAACGTAGTCACGGTTGAGATCCTAGAGACATCTATATCTCAATCCACATAGGGTAATTAGATGAAGAGCGAACCGAATGCATCATGGTTGATCAGACCGAAATACACTGATTCTGATTAGACAATATGTTAGCGGGCGTCCCCAATAAACATATGTCGCGAATCAAGCTTGATAAAAGAGTAAGCTTGCAAAAACTAGGCCGTAATAGCAGCATTGGTCAAGAGAGTCAAAATATAAATATGCGAGATTTTTGGAAGGAGGAATAAATAGTTCGAGTTTTGAGAAATCAAATCCTTACCTGGTGTTATTGTTTATACAGTCAACCTATTATCTTCTATCCATTTGGCCTTAGTCGACTAATAGGTTATGGAACCCTAAATTCTATATTCTAAGTAAACCTGTTAGTGTCGGCCAATTACCTCGTCAATGGATCACAAGGACCACGGAAGACTAGGTTGGGAGACACGCTATTCAGCTGGCAGAACTTTCACTAGTTTTGGTTTTTGGATCTTAGGGTCATACATGGCAGTCTCTATTCTCTATAATATCCTAAGCTTTGTAATCACATCTGAAATTATTTCACCGAGAATTACGCCCTGCCCGTATGCTCTGGCTACGGCAAACCCTTGGTTTCGTGATTCAAATGTGATAGGCTATCAAACACTCTACCTATATTGACACAAGGGTATCTAAGATCAAAAGAAGTCAACGAGAACATATTTTCTGTAATGTTCCATAGACTATGATTCTTCGAAATGATTTCAATTCTATGGGTTGTGCCTCACCAGTGCACTGCTGGCTGCAGTGAACCCATATTCTCCACTCTCCAATAATTGACGACAGTGCGCTGTTGTCTAAACTTTATGGGTTAACTAATATTCCTCTAACTATAACCGTAAAATCCATGAGCTTCTAGAGATTCAAACAAGTTGACTAAAATAGAGTGTAGGTATTTGTCCTATCAGTCACTACATTTAAAATAACAGACTTAACATGGAGGAAATAATTAAAGACGAAAGAAACACAAACATTCTAGTATCTATTTCATATGCATTTCTATGGTTGAGGGAAATTTCAAATAAATCTACTTCGAGATTCGTATGCAAATAACAGAATCAGAAAATTTAAACTAATTCCCTACGGCAACATAGTATTTAAAACAGGCAATTCTATATTATGGTATAAGATCTATATCTAATACAACAAAAAGAAAATTAAACAGTTCATTAAAATTACTGCCTTAATTCTAGGCAAGTCTAACTTACCAGCGAATAGTGGATCCACATTGGATCATAATGTCATATCAAAAGTAAGAGTGTACCTATAGGGATCTAACAAGTTATCTAAATTTAATAATTTCTTAAGAAGCATGGCCTATCTCACAACCTTAACTACCCAATCAGTCACTTTAAACAAGGGACTCCTAGTCCTAGCCATTCTTTTAAATCATTTCAATCCTAGTTTGTGAACGAGCATTTCCTAGTCGCAGGCTCGCAATAGTACGACTAACGTACCATCACGAGTTCGCAATATTTTGCAAAAACTGACCTGTATGGGCCACCACAAAAACTTGTCACGACCCGTACCCGCTTTTCGGATACGAGACGTGTCCAAGCCAGCCTACGCCGCAGAGTCGGCGGTAGAACGCTGTCAAGCCCGCAAGAAATAAATGCTCAAAATAACACATTTGCTGCTCATTCACATTTCTAATTTATTACAACAGTTACAACATTTAAAATTAAAGAAAAATACAAAGTTTTACAATTAATGAAATGATACAATGGCTATCTATTTCTAGGTTGTCTTCAGCATACCCAAGTTCTCCCAGTGCTAAGAGTGATCGCGGCTAAACCTGAAAAATGTTGGTTTCCAGTCAGGAATGGAACAAGTACACAAACCGACGGCAATGCAAAACACAATAGAATTAACAAGACATGAAAATAGCATATGGAATATGAAAGCTAGTAAGAAACTGATGACATAGTACGATAGAGAAGTAAACAAGGAAAAACTAATAAAAGATAAATATCTAGGTGGTGTGAAATATCTGTTTCAACATGTGAACGGCTAGGGGGTAAATACGGCTCACTGCATGTGTCGTGTGCAGCTGCTATCATTCACGAAAGACACGGGGGATAGTTCTGGATAGTCCACATGTATACTAAGATATTTCCCCTCCCGACAACTCCGTGTGACGAGCGTGTCAACAAGCAGCAAGATATATGTATAAACATGAAGTGAAAAGACTACTATGAATCGGAAAGCAATCAGAAAGTGCACTTGCCTGAGGTCCTTAGCTGGAGAAACCAATAACACTATACCACTCAATGAGCCACAATCAGTCAACACATGTAGACGTCTCCGGATGCTGAAACTGTCACGCCCCAGAACCAGAATACTGGAGAGCGGGGGAATGACTCAGCCAGCTACGTATTACGGGTAGATGAATACCGTATAATACGATCAATGCTGTCTAACCAGACGAGGGGGGTGCATACTACATAAAAGTCTTACTAAGGTCACTTCACATCTATTGTCTCAATCATTCAAATATGGAAACAGAAATAGAGAACATGTAAGATAAAGCAGTAAGGCGTCCCAAATGCTCAGTCAAAATGTTCTTGAGATCTGGCTTTACAAAACATAGCCAGATGATATAGCAAAGTGTACACAATTGTTATCAGCTGCAGTCTGACTTAATTACAATTATGTAAAAGTAAGTACAAGACAATCCGACTAACATGTCAGTGCCAAACGGCTAAGTATAAAGTAAATAGCAAAACGAGCGGTGAAGTAAGGGACCCACTCGAGTCCTCCTGCGATCATTCCTCTAGTATTGACCATCTTGGAGGTGGAAGTAAGCTGGATCCTCGGGGACCGGCTCTAAATCTGGCCATGCAAAACCAGAGAGGTTAGACCTCTAATAGCAAGTACCACAAGGAAGGACGATATGAAGGACTAAACCAGTAAGTAAAAGAATATAATGATAATAGATCTCTGCTTTCCACTAGGATTCACATCACATCACGACACTTCGAACCAACCTCCCAACCAAACAAGGACAGAAGTTGGCCCGTCATGTCCTGACATTCTGATCATCCCAGTTAGGTAACAGAGTAGTGCAGTACACAAACAAATCATCTTGAATGGCCAATCAACTACTACGGCTTTCTAATGTGAGTTCCAAGTTATCCTGGAATAATACAATAAAGATTCCTCAGTTCTTACCATGTGCGAGCAAGGCTAGTCTATCCAGTCAATCAATTGCGCCATACATGAATTAAACGAGTCCCAGCGGGAGGCCCGTCATCAATATACAATATACAATAATAATATAAGTAGATACCGCTCCCTGCCCGTGTGGCAGATTTGCCGTATCTGTGGGAACCAGCCGGCCCGTCGGGTACTACTCGTCCCAAGGGGGCTGCCATGTAAGAACTTCGGAATCCATTCTCTCCATGCAATCATTATTTTATTTAACTTAATAGTCCCTATGTTGAGTGAAATTCCATGCCGTGGATCATGGTCATTCAAATGAGTACTTTCGTACGGGGTACGATATGCACAACTCTACAACGATGCCTGTGCGGTTAGGTTGTAGGTCTTACATAGCGTAATGCAACAATCAAACTAACCACGGAGTAATCATGCCTTGACTATAAAGTACACATGTTGTTTTTGTAAGATAAATAAATAACTAAATAAATAAATAAATAATTTGAAACCTGCATGTGCCTGTATGCCAATATTCGGGATCGACTAATCGATTGCAATAGTTCATTACATGAACGTGTCTCATTCATTCAATTCAATAAGACGACTAGCCAGTCTCTTAGTTTCAACTAGGAACGCATGATCAATTTAGTCAAGATAGCCATCATTATCAATGGTGACAAGGCATGAAAGTCAATTAGCATTAAATGGGTCGAGTCTATAACTCTCAAGGTCAAGTTCCAGTCTTACTAGGTATCCATCAATCAATCAAGACACAGGGCACTAATACACAATCATTAACATGCTAAGATTATCAAGTTCATGTAAAAAGACATAAGGACATAATAGGAAAATTATCATGCCATCATTTAATGAATAAATAGAAACACCTAGGTCAAGAAGTCACGCCAACCAGTCTATGCTAAGTCCAAAAGTCACGCAAGAATCGTGCGCGTAAAAAGGGTATGCCAAGTCTAGCCTGAAGGAGTGAGCGTATAAAATAATACACGCTGGCAAGCGTGAGCGTGGAAAGAAATTCACGCACACACTGGGTGAACGTGATAGGAAATCCACGCACGCACAGAGTGGACGTGATAGGAAATCCACGTACGCATACAAAGATGTGTGTGTAACTCAAAATTCACGCACACATGTAAAGACATGAGCGTGACTAAAATCCACGCACACACGTAAGAACGTGAGCGTGACTCAAAATTCACGCAGACACGTATAGACGTGTGCGTGACTAAAAATACACGCTAACACGTAAGAACGTGTGCGTGACTCAAAATTCACGCAGACACGTATAGACGTGTGCGTGACTAAAAATACACGCTGACACGTAAGAACGTGTTCGTGACTCAAAATTCACGCAGACACGTATAGACGTGTGCGTGACTAAAAATACACGCTGACACGTAAGAACGTGTGCGTGACTCAAAATTCACGCAGACACGTATAGACGTGTGCGTGACTAAAAATACACGCTGACACGTAAGAACGTGTGCGTGACTCAAAATTCATGCAGACACGTATAGACGTGTGCGTGACTGGGCTGATGTTTTACGCGAGCACGTAAGAACGTGTGCGTGCAACATCTCCCGAACTCTAAGTCCTATGGAGCCTTCATTCCAGTGCCAGAAATACACGCTAAGTTGGGAGATCAAGAACTCATGCACAACCGAAAATGTAACAACTTAGATCTAGAGAAAACAAGCCACAGAAATCAAAAATGCCAAGCACTAAACTCTCTCAGGATCATGAGAGGAAGAGTAATGATCCATAAGAATGGATGATGGAGAAGCAAGATTGCACTTGCCTACTGCTGTTGCTGGTAGGTGGAGAAGTGGTGTGGAAGAAGAAGAAGAAGTAATGGTGAGAATGAGTAATGAAGAGAGAGAATGAGATGTGGCTTTAAATAGCAAAGGGGGTGGTAGGTGGGAGCTATTGGGCTGGGTTTAAGGGGGCTCATCCAAGGCCAACCCGAAAGCAAGGCAAAGAGGTAAAAAGCAGAAAATTAATTGCAGGAAATTAAATGCAGGAAATAAAATTGCAGGAAATTAATTAACATAAAAATTAAAGAACAGATAATAAAATTACAGAAAATAAAGTGCAGAAAATAAAATACAGATAATTAATTAACATGAAGTTATAGGGATTTAAATACAGGATAATACATGATAAATATTAAATAAATACATTCAAGCAATATACGTATTAAAATACGTATTCTGGGAACGGGGAGTGACAGAAACAAAAAGTACCAACGTTCTCAGAATAGTCAAATTAGCTAGGATTGCCTGTCCTTAAGTCCAATTCTGGACACAGGGGCAAAACGGTAATTTTGGACAAAACGATGTCCGCTGTTGGACCCGCTTTGCACCGAAAAACGTGCCAGGGTCAATAGTCTCTAAAGTTGTCAAACTATATGTCTACGGATCCGATTTTTCGATACGAACCCAACCGTATGTCCAGAGTTGGATTCCGGCGGGCCGTGCACAAAATTGTCCGTTGAGTGGGACCGTGGGGCCCGCAAAATGTCGATTTTATCAACAGTCTCAGAATCGGACCAAACTTGGCATACAGGACCAGAAAAATAATACGGTTCTGTTGGTGCTAGTTTCATCTCGATCTGACGAGCGTGCACAAAGTAATTGAGAAATTTGCAAAGTGTACGATACGGTGAATTTCGACGGATACGCATCAAATTCGTCGCGCACACGCGACCAATTTGAATTCCGCTAAAGCCCACACGACCACGAAGCTGTTACGCACCTTTCGATACTTATGATGCGCGACCACGTCGCCCGGAATGGCGGGACGTACGTCGTCTGGAGCGATTTTTCTAGTTTTAGAAACATGTTTTTCATGATTTTCAAATCGGTATTCCTTGATGTATGTTAGATGAATTTAAAATCTGTAAACAGAGTTTTGAAGCTGTACATGTTGACTAAAAACCTATTCAATTATATTTTGTGTTTTCTAACGGGATCGACCAATTTTGGCCTCCCAAGATGGGTGTTTGGATTCGAAATTTTGTCCTGGTTTAAACAGTTTTCGCCAATCTTTGGGTGCATTTTACGATGCACATGACTCAAAACAAATCAAATCACTTGAAGAGGATCGGAGTCGTATAGTTTGGGAACACACCTGATGGATTTGATCGACAAACGATCTACTGTACGGCAAGAAATTCCATCACGAACATCGGTCGGCGCTGGTGCTGTCTACTCTGTTCCCAGCGGCTCCTGTCCACGCATGCTGTTCTGCGGCGGCTTGGCCGCGCACGGCGGCGGCCCTCGATGGCGCGGGCGCGGGGGTGCGCCCAGGTGGGGGTGGCAACGCGCAATGGAGTTAGGGTTTTCTTCTTCTCGATCTTGATTACTCATGTTTATATACACGTAAGGTCGGGTCCGCTCGGGTGTTGGCTTGGGATTACTTGGTCGGCTGAGTTAATGGGGCCTGCTCTCGGTCAGGCCGAGTTTGATGGGGCTGGGAATTGATTACTGGGGAAATTATTTAGTGGGCTCGGGTGTTTGTGTAAAAACAAATTGAAGTTCCTGTTTGACGTTATGTAGTCCAACTGATTAGGAATAGTCCAACTGATTAGGAATAGGGGAGATAGAAACCTCAAATGGAGATGGCCTTAGTGAGCACAAGGTGAGCATGCTCACCATTGGCCTGCTGTAACATTATCCTTTTCTTTCCTTTCTCTTTTCTTTTTCTATTCTTTTCCTTTTTCTATTACTAATTATCATTAGCTATATATATATATGCACACAGGCACATATATTTACATATTCATATATATATATATATATATATATATATATATATATATATATATATATATATATATATATATATATATATATATACACATATACGCACATTTATAATACGTATCATACACACACGTATAATATATATTGATTATATACATATACGTACCCATATTTAATATATTATATTTGTGCATAAAATATAAATCTCTAGATAACAATTTAATATACACTTAAATATAACCAATAAATTAATACTATTAAATAACAATCCCAAAAAAATAACAATAGTAACAAATTAATAACGAAATTTAATAAAGTATATACCATTATTGCACCGTCTAATAATCCCAGAAAATGTACAAGGCCTATCTTAAACAAATCTTATTGAATATCAACTAATCACAATATTTATAATATTTAATTAAGAATATTTAGAAATATTTCTTAGATCACTAAAATGGAATACGACATAATCATACCAAAAAATGCTTCAATACGAAGGTCATTGGACGTACCGCATGACTACATGGGCTTGGGCTCAGTTCGGGTTCAGTTTGACTAGTTTGGTGCGACCGGGTCACCTAGACGTCAAATAATATTAATAATAAATAATTAATTATTTATAATGGTCATGTCACAACTTGGCCTAGTTTTCCTAGTTAGGACATCCCTATGGCTAGGTTTCTCAGGGCATGGCTAGTACACTAGTCAAGGCACACTGCTACATCTCCCGTGCCACAAATCCTAGTCGTCTAGTACTTCAAAACTCAACCATGGCTAAAATCATCTACCGTAATATTTAACTAAATAAATATTTATAAAATTCTAAAATCTCCATTTAAATCAAATAAATAAATATTTCAAAAAATTTCTGGGAAGGGGAGCTACAAGGAGACACATCCACCTCAACATCCATTTCAGGAGCTAGTGTGTCTTCAACAACTTCAGGAGATTTATGAACATCAATGTCCTCTTCTTGATTCAAAGTATCATCAATAGCCTCTATTGATATATCTTCAGTGCTCATGCTATCCTCAGGTACTTCCTCACTAGCAGTAGCAGCGGTATGATCAACATCATCTTGTAGACCGAAGTCGCAATCATTTAATGCTTCAATCATTAAACGATCCTCCTCTTCACGAATTGTTCCTGGTGTAACAGGAAGTTGAGTAGTTTCTACCGCCGGTGAAGGAGATCGCAAAGCTTCCTGCTCCTTCTCTACAATATCCTCTCTAGGCTCTGCAACCTCCTCCCTCTGATCAGTCTCGTACCTCTGTTCTAGACTAGGAGTTTCATGCTTAGGCTCAGAGACAGGAGTAGGAGATGACATAGTAATTCCAGCAGCAGCGCTGGCCACCACCGAGGACAGGATCACCTTCTTTCTTTTTCTAAAGGCCAATTTCTTTCGATGAAGAGGTCTCTCTGGACTCTCAACATTTACCACATCAACCCGCTGTGGAAGAGAAGTTGGTGTAGTTGCTTCTTCTCGCTGGGTCGACTCGGCCAGTTGCCGAGACTGCGACCTGGTTGTGACTTTCTCTGATGGGTCTAAGAGGAGTTTTTTCTTTGCAACTGGAAAGAAAGGTTCATTAATCCTTCTCTTCCTCTCCCTGGCCGGAGACTTAACAACTTTCAAAGAAATTCTCAGTGGTTTATTAACTTCTTCAGGGAAGTTAGCTTTCCTTGAGGCTTCCAGGGGATCATCCACTGGTTCATGTTGTTCATCATTTCCTGGAGCTAGCATAGCAGTTGCTCCTTTCTTCAAACGCGTCGCCGTCGAGAAGCTATCCACCAGATTGAAGTTCTCGGCGAAAGTATTTGTAGCTGTGTAAAACAGTGAATATGTATATAACATTCTAGGGCCATGATCATTCTTGGTTGGCATCGAGAACACTGTCCTTGTGTCTCGAGCGTTGTAATAGGCCCATGCTCTGGCACCATCAATCAGATACCCCTTTCCTTGTAGGCAAGTTATAGCGTTGCCTACATGGAACTGGTCGTAACCAAATTGACGACCGAAGCGGCTCGGAAGATATGGTTCCAGATAACACTCCTCTTCAAATCTATATACTAAGTGGGACGGCCTGATCGTTCGCAGCCAGTCAAATGCTACTCGACCCAACGGTTGCCTCCCAAGGTCAACTAAATTTGCCAACATATGTTCATAATCGGCTGGAGGGGCAACGCAGCAAAAATTTCATCCCTTCCCAAGGTTCAGGGCACGTCTGCAGTCCTTCAGACTAATGTACACCCACTTGCTCCGGGAGAATCTCCGCAGAAAGCTACCGCCGACTGCTCCCATGTCGGGGTTCATCAAAGACGGATGGTGCAGAAGCAACCATCCGAATAAATAGGTGTAAGGCAACTCCAGTCGAAGGAAGTTCCCCTTTTTACCCTTCTATTTGACCATGGAATCAACATAAAGACGAAGACCTGCATTCACTCTGCAGGTCATCGCTGACAGCAAATTCATCCGGTAGCCAAAGACTAACCGGACGACAGCAAAGAGTACACCACGGTGGAATCGGTCCACGGCGCTCGCTCCGGGTACGACGAATCGACGGAGCCAGTATGTCAGGAAACCCGTCAGCTGGGCTTCTCTTGACATGGACCTGTAGCCCATTCTTATAAAACTCTCGACAAAGTCTCTGGTCTTGAGTGGAGGGTATTGATGTTCATCATTAACTTTGATATCCATTTTCTTATTTTCTTCCATCAGTCTTATTACTTCACTGTGGCTGAGGGATTGGAAGAAAGTCGGATTGCATGTGTCATGATCCGTAGTCTTTTTCTCAATGATATGATTAAGAAAAAGATAAGGCAACCACTTTCATGAATAACAGGTGCCAGAAGAACCGCTCTTATAGTACAGGGAGCATATGTTGTAATGGCACAGTAGTTCGTCGAAAACTACCACCATCTCTGTATTTTTTCGACGTAGTCTATCTAACTCGTCGTTTGTTGGAACATACTCCTCATAAGGAAAGTCTCCCGTTGGTAGGCATGAGATGTACTTCATCTCATGGAGGTCTAATCCAATCTTCCCGCAGGGTGTCATGAATGTCCCTGTCCTGAAATTATACCTCTCTGCCAAGGCCAGAAACAGATGAGGGTTTGGGTGGAATCCATACACGGTAGCGTATACCGCATGATATAGCTCGATCTCCTTAAGCTTGTCTTCGAACTGAGCCAATATCCAGTTGGCTATGCAGTTCCACCTTCTGTTGTCTGGGTTCACCAGACCTGTCAGCCGGACGTCCTGATCCGGGTATCTGCCCTCAGCCTTTGTATATTCATTAGCAAAGATTGGCGTCCTTACCGGCAGCAACAAAGAGAGTTCTCTGGAGGGATGCAGCCTGGCTTCAACCCTCTGAGCAAAGTACAATGACGCTCAGATGAGCTATAGAATATATCTCTGTTGTTTGGGCCTTTCTTGACACAAATCTTTCCTGTCCTTGCCTGCTGGAGGGGAGTAATATCCCAGTCCATCCTCCTGGGATGGCTTGCATGGGCATAGCGGGCCAGAGGGAGGCATCTGGTAATGTCCGGTAACAGGATTAGTTTCTCCTTTCTTTGGAAGAGTCTCTGCTCAACACGGGGTCTTGGCTGAGAACTCTTGTCAATAGCTTCGCCAAATAAGAACATGGGTTTCTTATGGATAATGGCGTCAGCAGAGTGCAGGGGCTGCCCATTCATCAGACTTAACAAAGTCTCATTGTCCTGAGCTACCAAGATGGCCTGGCGGAAGGACGGTATAGCATATTGGGGAAAAAGCACATAGGACAAATCTTCTTTAAATTCTGGCTCAGCAAGGGACCCTGTAAATATTTCATACTCTGGATCCTCTCTGATGTTAACTGCATCAAACAGAAAAAATAGAATTCAGTACAAGTAAAATCAAAGATTTTGTCAGCAGATTGCGCAAGCATCAGATTGCGCAAGCATCAGATTGTACAAGCATCAGATTGCGCAAGCCTCAGATTGCGCAACAATAGCTTCTATGCGCAAACTGTCCAGTGGCACCAACTCATCCACTTGCGCAAGCCATAAGATTGTGCTGAATAACTTGCGCAAAGCATCAGTTTGCGCTAGACAGCCTTGCACAAATCAGCAGATTGCGCTGACTTTTGCCAGCGCGTTCTAACCGATTGTGCAAAAAAATAGTATTCATAAAAATGAAGACTATTGGGTTTGTACAACCGAAACCCTAAACAGGGCAGCGCAGTATGACCAAATCTCTAAAAAGAGACGGGTTCGAAGGATCAACAGTGTTAAAGAACCCTAAAAAGGGTCTTTCGATCGGGTTTACTACCTTGCAGTGCTGGGTGAGCAACTTCATGACGAGAAGGGCGCGGCGCAGCCCGAGCCGAAGACTCGGCGGGGGCCTTGCCTTTCTCGACGGCAGAGCGCTTTGGAGCCATTGAGATCGACGAAAAGAAGAAGAAGAGTCAGGAAAGCTCAGGAAGTTTTCTCTTTCGAAAGTTTGAAAACAAGTAAAGAATGGTAGAGAGAGAACTGAGAACTATTTATAATTTTCCAAAATAAACAAACTCCTCAGATTGTGCCGAATAAACAGGGGCTAATTCCTTCGATTGTGAAGACAGGTCTTCATATGCGCAACTTGATTTAAAAATCAAAATTCAAAGTATTTCGAAGCTTTGACTATCTTCAAACTTCGAAAACTTTGAAGGGGGTCTTGTAGGTCCTAAAAATCAAGTTGCACCCGTCAAAGAAGTCATAAAAATCAAATTATGCATCCTTCAAGTGAACTGCGCAGAAGACAGATTGTGCAACAATTCGATTGTGCAGGCTGAACTGCACACTCATCCAAGTGCGCAAGCTGTCGTGGCCTCGTCATTATTACCTGACAGAGAATCAGATATTCTGACAACTGACAGCACGAAGAACGAAGAAACTGTTCGTTTATCGTACAGCACAGCGCTCGAGGACAGCTGTACATGCAGCGCAATCTGCCAGACTCTCTGCAGCGTGGTCCATCCCAGCACGGTCCATCCCAGCGCAATTCAGGTGGCGCACTCCATCAATACAACTGAAAATGTACACGTGGCCTTCATGCCATCAATGACTCATTACGTGGTAACCGTCTGTACACAATCATGTGCATTTCAATCAAATAATGCCATGTGTCCAATACAGTTGGCCTACGATCAAATAACTGCCAGTACAGTCTGATGTCTGCACGGTCCAATGCAGCACAATCCATCTTGCGCAGTCCAGAATAACTAAAAAGTAGTTATCTCTAGAACTCTATAAATTGAGTTTCAAGTCCTTCAGGGGAACACGCACATACAGAGATCAGAATCATCACCAGAGATCAGGAGTTCTTACCAAAGTGCTGCTACAATCTTCAGAGGCTACCGTCTTCAAAGTTTACATCGTCCAAGGGATAAACCGATCGTCTTCAGATCGGATTCCTATAGTTGTACTTTCCCAAAATTTTTGTAATCTTCTTACAAAGTTTGTTGAAATAAAGATCAACTTTTGTTTTTGCAAGCAGTGGACCTGCTTGCCACAATAGTAACACGTCGGAAGTTCCTTCGTCTGGTATGGGGCAAGTCGCTGCTGATGATGGGTCTTCGAACGTCTGGTCGGGCCTTATTTCTGAACCCTGGCCAGTACGGTTGTCTGAGTAGGGTACCTCACGCTCAACGGATCCCTGTTAATGGCTTCCTAGATTCCGGCCTCGGTTAACACCTCCTCGTAGGTAGTCCTCGACTGTGCGCTCCTATTCCTCTGAAGCTCCTTCGTCAAGCCGTGATGGAACCTCCGGGACTTCTCCCTCTCAACTGGTATTAGTAGAGCGCCAAACCGGCTGAGACGACTGAACTCTGCGTCCTACTCGTCCACAATCATGTTTCCCTGCTTGAGGTGGAGGAACTGATCGTAGAGAGTGTCTCGGATGGCAGCAGGAAAGTACTTCGCCTTAAAGTACTCAAGAAACTGCTCCCACGTCTTATCCTTGCCGACTTCATGCTCCTTCGAATCCCATCAATGATGGGCATTCCCCTCCAACTGAGTCCTTACGACAGTCATCCACAAGTGAGCAGGTAGTTGCGAAGCCGCCAAGTTCTTCTGCGTGTTGGCTATCCAGTCTGATATCTCCTCTGGGCTCTCGTTCCCTTTGAAGGGTTTCAGGTCCATCTGGCGGTACCTCCAAATGCTGCCCACCTACTGAATTGGCGCTGGGGCTAGTGGTGGTGCAGGTCCTGGGGCTACCATCCTCTCTAAGGCAG
Source organism: Iris pallida (assembly GCA_029216955.1). Taxonomy (NCBI): domain Eukaryota; kingdom Viridiplantae; phylum Streptophyta; class Magnoliopsida; order Asparagales; family Iridaceae; genus Iris; species Iris pallida. The sequence goes on from JANAVB010037020.1 coordinate 17,281,261, forward strand.
TCATCAGAGTCTGCCTCATGACCTCCGTCTGTTGCTACTGTTGTTGCATCATTATCTGGAAGAATTAAAATATTTGGGGATGTCCCTCCTGCTGCGGTATCTGGGACAGAATGGGGGCATGCGACATCTGCTGTGGGTATGCTCCCTGCGGCATCTGGGGAGGATTGGGTACATAGGGAACCTGTTTCTGGTATGCGCCTACGACATCTGGGGAGGAAAGGAAGGTGGTAGAGGTAAAGCGTTCCCCTCCTAGTGCATCGGTGTTTGTGACGTCTGGCCCTCCTGTTGCATCGGTGCTGGCAGTCGTACGAACCCCACAGGACTGGATGGAGTCATCGAAACAGTCTGAACTCGTCCGGGAGTCCGAATACTCGTAGGATCTGGAGTCCTGTCGTCGCTGGGCTCGGTGTCAGATGCCGGTGCAATGCCAAAAGCCATGCGTCTACTGCACAAATACATCTCTCTGAAAGAAACAAAATTCTATTACAAAAAGGACAGAAAGAAGCAGGATGCAAGATAATTAACAATGTAGTACGAGAGGATAAGGACGATAATAACAAGTGGATGAAATCCTAACACTGTTAATCCTAATCTCAGGCTCGAATCGGCACAGTAACGTAACCGAAACAATAAATTAGACCTGCATGGGCCACCACTAAAACCATGTCACGCCCACTCCTAAATATATAGGATTAGCGCAGAACCTGGCGAGCTGATACAACCTAAAGTGAGCTACCCAATTTAATGGAATCACTTAGGCGTACTACGCTATAAAAGTAACTAACCAACACAGGCAATCATCTAAATCTCATCCACAGAAAACATAAAAGGAAGTACTGAAATAAAAGCAGAGTAGTCTGAATATCCAAATACAACTGAAGGAAAATACAAGTCTGGTGGAAACAATCCCATAGTACATCAGAATGGAAATACAGGAAATGGAAGATAACTAGCTAAGAGCAACAAGATAATGAAACTCTCAGCCAAAGTAGCAGCATACCCTAGATCAAGGAAACTCCTCATGGTAGACCTCGTAGTCCTCTGCAAAGTCTCCCGTCTCAGCTCCAGAACCGTAGATCGTCGAGTACAAATGCTCGTCAGGATCTAAAAATGAACCAGGTCCTCAGGGGACATAGCAAGATACAAATAGGAACATGCCATAAAGTAAATACGGATATAAACATAAGGGGTGTGCTAACCAGTCTAAGTGAATACATATAAAGACAACTTCGGAACGTATGGTTGGGCAGATAAGGGAATGGCATCGGAGCACGAGCCGACGTCGGATCACGAACAGATGTAAACATACAAGCACTAGTATACCTCTCGGCCGTACCTAGCGCACAGCTAGTGGCCGCTGCCAGATGTATCCCCTAGTGAATGTATGTCCCATAACCGAGTATCCATGCCCATAACCGAGTATTCACAGAGGCTAGAATAATGTAACTGTCTATCCCATACGCCTACTGGTTGTCTTTTCCGTCCAGTGATGTGCAAGTCGCATCCACGATCCAAACATCTACCCTCTATGAAGAGTCAGCTATCTAGAACCATCACTACCCTATATGTGTCGTTACACGAGCCACTCGCACAGATGGTCAATCGAGAGTGACAGCGCGTGCCATGTTCTGATCTCACTCAGTGCCGTGTCGAAAAACTTGTCATGGTCAAGAGAATTGTAACAACTACTCCGCAACTAAGGGTACGTTGCCTAGAGCTAGGTCAAGTAGGTAATCTTAAGTGTCGATGCCATCATCGACTATGCCCGAGACAATTCCCGGACTCTACTAACCAAGTCTACGCCAACAAGAATATAAAGATGTATATATAAACACAGTAATACAAGGCAAGGTATACTTGCATTCAACTCCATCGTAGGCAAGCAGTGCTCCGGTTCCTCCTGCCTCGATCACGTCGTCAAAGAGACCTACAAGTACACAACCCAGGCTTACGATAGGCTAAACGAACATTCGTGACTACACATCTATCCACACACAATGTTGCGTATACGTATATTTGTATATATATATTTTTTCCTTTCTTTCTATATATATATATATATATATATATATATATATATATATATATTTTATATATATATATATATATATATATATATATATATATATATATATATATATATATATATATATATATATAAACATATATACATGAAAACATATATATACTAAGGTGATATGAAACACACATAAAACTGTGACAAAAGTGTGTGGAATGATTTATACTTAATTTATATATATATATTATATATATATATATATATATATATATAACTTATATATATCCTTATAAATATATAACCTATATATATTTCTTTATAAATATATAACATATATTTTTCTTGTGAGCACGCATACACTTGGAGTATATATATATATATATATATATATATATATATATATATATATATATATATATATATATATATATATATATATATATATATATATATATATATAAGGGAAATATACATAAGTTGTATATATATATAAAGGAAATATATACGGGTTGTATATTACTGCCATTAACAAGAATCCTCTCATTGTCACATTTACACAAGAAATATATATGTCCCATTGTCGCATTTACAGAAGATTACATATATATAAATAATATGTATATTAGAACCTATTGTATGTATGTAAAAATAATGTGAAGGGGGACTTAGCAAACAACCTATTTATCTACCATGAACCCACTGTGCATTAGCATGGGAAGGAAACCATGCAGTGAAAGCCAAATCCGATACAAGCACGACAAATGCAAATGAACACCATGGAAGTATACACAATGAATATGAACACAAGGAAATATATACCATGAATATGAATGCAAATGGAAATATATGGAGGAGGAAGAGATGGTTGTCACCTCCGTCGCACTCGTGCTACGACGGTGAAGGCACGCAGTGCGATGTGCTCGTCCCGTCGACGCGGAGACCTCGAGAGCCATCACACGACAAAGCTTGAACGGCCGAGGGAACTTTGGGGTGGCTATTGTAGAGTGTAGAGAGGAGATGAAGTGAAAATGAGAATGGGGGAAGCTATGGTCGGCTGAATGCATAGGTAGGGAGGAGAGAGAGAGAGAGAGAGAGAGAGGAGTTTGAGAGTTGTAAGCTTTTGGGAAAAGTAAGGGGGTGTGTTGGGTTTTGATTGGCCCAAAGGTTGGGTGTGTCATAGGAGCTTTCTCCAAGAATCCTTATGCATGGCCAATTAAGGCTAAATAACATAAAAGGAGGTTTGAATGGACTTAATTTAGGAATCTCTCCCAAAATTGGGATTAGGAGTTGGTCATTTGGAATTAGAGTAGAATGGTGTTAGGGTGTTTGGTATTTTGTATGGAAGAATTGGTGTTGTGTGTGTAGGTATGAATGAGTGGGATGGCATGGTGCTTGGGTTGAGTCTAATTGAGTCGGGTCGGGTCACAACTGGTCTTAGTAAATTAAATGACTTAAATTAGTCATTTATAATCACGGATAAATAAATAGCATATGGGGACTAAATTGAATAGGACACAAGTGACACGTGTATAGTAGGCTTAAAGTGGGTCATGTCCATATCTTTGGTTGACAAGTTTGGGTCGAAATGGTGTTCCCAATTCGAGTTGGAAATAAATGTGACTCCGTAGGGTAAATCAAGATTGGGTCTAATGTCAGAAAAGTTGTGCGATAAAAATAAAATACAAGATGGTGTGTCTGAATGGGACACGAAGGTCATGGGCGAAAAGTGTCTTAAGTAGATCATGCATGACAAGTTGGTTTGGAGAAAATGACTAGTCTTGTGCTTCTAATTTAAAAGTCATGGCAATGTGCAAATGATGATCAAAAATAAAGTGGAAAATCTAATATAACTAAGAAAATCATAATTAATCATATTAAATTCCTAGTTAATCTAGATAATTCTAATTAAATTTTTAAAGGGCTTACAGTGGGACAAACCCGAGATGTCCTGCGGGGGTCGAACAAAGGCAGCACAGCGAGCTGGATAGGGGAATCGGAAGGGGACGAAGATGCAACAGGAGGCTTGTGGGAAGAGGATAGGGCAACAGAAGAGGAGGCCGGGTTGGGATATTTGGTGTAGGGAGGCGCGTCTACCACCACCTGTCCACTCTTAGAAGTGTTCTTAGGATCAGCTTTGCAAACTCTGTCGGAGTGGCCTACATGCCAGCAGGAGTGACAACAGTCCAGAGCTTCTTCAAATACACAATCTTGCTAGTAGCTTCTATCCCAAGGTAAATTAACCCGGATACGAGGAGGGAGAGTTTTCTTAAATCCATCTCTACTAAAATACAAGCAAAACTAGGACGAGAGAAGTTCGATGTGGCATTGTCCACCTTAAAAGGAGTGCCGACAGATTTGGCTAACTGGAACAGGACATTCCTGTCAAAAAGATGGTGTCAGAGGGCCGGGAAGTAGAGCCATACTGGTGCGAGCGGCGATTCGGCCCGAGGGTTAAAATCTACGAACCATCGAAAAATCCTCACAGCAGCTTTGGCCACAAACCACGATAACCTGGACCGGAGACGAAGATAATCAACCTCTAGGTGGAGAAAAATCAGGATGTGCTTGTGATCGAATACCTCGATCCGACAGGATCCAACGAACCCAAAAGCAGAAAAAGCTCGCCTCACGACGTCAATGCGGGGGCGCCCACGAGAACTTCCCTACCAAAGCTAGGAAGAGTGGGATAACGAGTAGCCGCTCATCCTCCACAGAGAAAGTAACAGCCGGCTCTCCCTGTGAAAGCTCTGGCGACTTCTCCGAGAGTTTTACTCCCCAAAACCAGAATACTGGAGAACGAGGGATAGACAAAGCCAGCTATGTATATAGAAGTGTAATCCACCTCGATATACGGTCACGGCTGTCTAGATGTATGAGGGTTTACCTACAAGCCATCAGTCTCTTATGGTTAAGAACAAGCCTAGTGTCTCAATCTCAAGCAAGTAATAATAGTTACAAGATGTTAGACCATCAGATATTCAATAGTAAGGCATCCCATACATTTCATATACAGATGATCATGAAGCTAGTCGTACAAAATGCGAAGACTAGCAAGAGTTTCAGTCATACATGATCAACCCTATGATTTGTCAATCATGTCACAGCCCTTAGGCAGACAAGAAGTATAAGTATTCAACACGAGCTAACACTTGCTCGACGACTAAACGCCTCAAAAGAATAATTTACAATAGATTGGGAGAGCAAAATAAAACCCACTCGTTGCCAGGATTACGTCTAGTGTTCACCATCTGGCTGGAAGGCTGGGAGATCCTCGGGTGCTGCTCCAAAATCTGGCCATACAAAACTAGCTGGGTCAGACCCCAGAAAGAGCAAGTACCACAAGAGAGGTTTCACTTAAGAACTAAAAGCAACATGTCAGAACATAAACAAGAAAAATAATAGGAAAATATGAAATGTAAATAAGACAACAAATGATGAGAGGATGGGGAACTATTCCGAAAACCAGGTTACAATCCTTAAACCAAACAAGCACCGAGGCTGTAACCCTTCACCTGAACAGAACCAGAACTCTAGCCATTATTGCTAAGAGTAAAGCGTAAGCAAGCATGTCCTGGGATAGCCATGTACTGGATCTAGACAAGACTAGACAGGATTGGACACCATCCAACATTTACGGCCAAACAAAGAGTACTGTCACGACCCGCTCCTAATTTTAGGATACGAGTTCGTGGCCAAGTCCAGCCTACGCTGCAGCATCGACGGTAGTACGCTGTCTATGATAACAATGGTCCACAATAAGTACAACACACATATAAATCATCCACAACTAAGCCATCAATATTAACCAAAAATATCATATGCAATAGTCTCAATATATTAATGATCAAATTATCAAATAATCTACTACAACTCATAAAGTCTCGGCAACAAACCCGGATAGAAGAAAATAAAACAAACTAAACTCTATAACTATAAATACTAACTAATGTGAATCCATAAGCAAGGAAATATGCTAATTTGTATCAGTGCTGGAATCGGGTACGCCAGTGACGTCAAGGTCGCCAACATACTCACCGTAGATCTCGGGGCAAATCTCTTCATCTAAAGCTAAAAAAATAGTTATCCTGTCAGGATTGGAGCAAGATCACCATAACACTACATTACACAATATAGTATACAAGCATGAAGAAATGATAAAAGGAAAGTAACTGAAGATAAGTATAGGCATGACATTATATGATAATGAAGCACCTCTGAGACATGATAACAATATGAAGGTAGACTTTGACACACCAGTAAGATATAAAAATAATAAGAAGGTAGACTTGACGAAAGAAGAACAATAGACAATAGAGCAACAACGATTAAGTCATGTGTACTGTGTATTTTAGAATACCAACTTTCAACATCTAGACGGCTTGGGATATCCATCAGTCGTATGCGTGGTGCATGACTGATATTATGCAATCAATGTATAGGGTGTCTGTATTCAATTCGTTGACCACATGCTTACTTGTTGTATTCCTCCGCCTGACTCACTCACAATACATGTCCAATACGATGAACATTAGAAATACGATAAACTGTAAACAATAAGAAACAATGAATAAGTGATGAACATGTATATATACCCTAACGATTCTAACTCTCGTGTACAATAGTAATCATCAACATTGACAGCATGAATCATAAAGAAGTATTAGTGAAAAATGACATAAAACATGTAGTATAAAATAAAGAAAACATAGGTCATAGTGATACTTGCCTGCTCCGATAGATGATAAAGTCACAAGTCAAGACGCCATAGTCCGATCTACCCCTTCACATAAAAACCACAAGTTAGATCAACGATTCCCGCTCTAAAAATCCTAAAAAGTGGCTAATGAGTTAACTTAATTAATATTATTCTAATTCTAGAGTAAATCATCTAAAAAATCCTATTTTAACCTATTTAATTCTGAAATAACAATCTAAACACAAATATTTAGCCAAGGAAAGTCATGGTTCCAAATTTGGGACCCATGGCACGCAAAATGAGACGTATGATTGACTAACTAGTCAAACATTACAAATTCAAAAGTTTGAGTGTGCAAAATAGTAAATTTCAGCACCTCGAGTGCAATGAAATCGACAGTGCCGCAAAACCATGATTTGGTCAAAAGTTATTGCCATTATGGCTAACCGTGACCAGATCGATGAATCGTTGGCCAAAAATGAATTCTACAAATAAAATAAAATACTAGATGATACTCTGAATTTCTAAAAAATTATATGTTGTAGAGATCGGTATCAGCTTTCCAAAATTTCAAACGGATCGCGAATCGGAGTTCGGGATACCTTGGAATCTCGAAAATCGCTCGACACATCAATTTTTGGACAACCGACACTCAATTAATTATCCTAAAATTTGAACACAAAATTACAGAAAATAAAGTAGATATTCGGAAACCTAACCTCAATACGCTTCTAACAAAAAAAACGGCGAATGAATTGGACGTCTAGATCGACAGCAATTGCTCCGCGAAGTCGAAATCTCTACTAGAACTCTCTGTCAAAAAGGCGACTGAAATTTCTAGGTTTTCGAGAATTAATAACATATATATATATATATATATATATATATATATATATATAGGACAGAGAGGCGGTGGCTGACTCATTTGAGCACTGACAGGTGGGCCAGGGGGTCGTTGACTGAACTGCTGACTGTATAAATAATTATTTAATTACAGAAAATTATTAAAAATTCATTTTAACTCCAAATAACTCCAAATAAATCCCAAATAAATCCAAAAAAAATTCTAGAAAATATTTCTAGGTGTCTAGAGCATAAATAAAAAGTTTTACCTCAAAATCACTTCGTGTGGCCCTACAGTAAATCGTAAAAGCCTATGGAAAAATAAATTCTATAGGTTTTAATTATCCAAAATTTTCCAAAAATTCCAGAAAATTCTAAAATAGTAAAATAAAATATTTGGGACTATCTAGGGACCCTAGAAACCATATGTGACCTAATGTTATCATACTTCACCTATAGGCTTAGGTACGCCCCCGTGTGATCCCAAAATCAAATCTCTATTTAACAATAATTCTAACCACTCTATACTTAATAGTAATAAAATATAAATATAAATAAAAAAATATTATCCAAAATAAAATTTTAATACTAGGAAACCAAAGGCTACAAACTATCCCCTCTTAAAAGATTTTTGTCCTAAAAAATCAAACGTCTCTAATAGCATAATATAAATACATAACTCCTATAAGCAATCTAACAATAATTCATAAGCTATATCATAGAGAGATAATGACTAGCAATATAAAGGAAACTAATTAATAATATTTAATCAACCCATCATTACCAACTAATTAAGCATGCACCCTATCTAACAACTATAATTATGGTAGGCTCTATAAACACAACATCCTCGGGTGTGGGACTCTTAGGCTCTTGGATATATGGGTCAGGTACCCTCTTTAACCTTATGATTCACACTACGCCTTATATCAACCTTTGCTAACTAAAATAAAAGAAATGACATGGTTAGAACGATAGATACAAACTATCGAAGAAATCATGGATGGAATCAAGCAGGATACAAATAAGAGACAAGGAGATCCTAAGATGAATTAGACTCATAGGGTTAGAAACCATTTGTGGATGATATAACCTCCTAACTTCAACTCTATTTGCAGGCTCGTAGTAGTATAGCTAACTTAAGCATTACCACGAGTTTGCAGTCTTTTGTAAAATTGGACCAGCATGGGCCACCATAAAAACTTGTCATGATCCGCTCCCAATTCTGGGATACGAGTTCGTGGCCAAGTTCAGCCTACGCTGCAGCATCGGCGGTAGTACGCTCTTTATGATAAAAATGGTCCACAACAAGCACAACACGCATATAAATCATCCATAACTAAGCCATCAATATTAACCAAAAATATCACATGCAATAGTCTCAATATAATAATGATCAAATTATCAAATAATCCACTACAACTCATAAAGTCTCGAGAACAAACCCGGATAGCAGAAAATAAAATAAACTAAACTCTATAACTATAATTACTAACTAATGCGAATCCATAAGGAAGGAAATATACTAATTCGCATCAGTGCTGGAATCGGGTACGCCAGTGACGTCAGGGTCGCCAACCTACTCACCGTAGACCTCAGGGCAAATCTCTTCGTCTAAAGCTAAAAAATAGTTATCTAGTCAGGATTGGAGCAAGAACACCATAACACTACATTACACAATATAGTATACAAGCATGAATAATTGATAAAATGAAAGTAACCGAAGATAAGTATAGGCATGACATTATATGATAAAAAAAGTACCTCTGAGACATGATAACAATATGAAGGTAGACTTTGACACACCAGTAAGATATAAAAACAATAAGAAGGTAGACTTGACGAAAGAAGAACAATAGACAATAGAGCAACAACGATTAAGTCACATGTATTGTGTATTTTAGAATACCAACTTTCAACATGTAGACGGCTTAGGATTTTCGTCAGTCATACGTGTGGTGCATGACTGATATTATGCAATCAATGTATAGGGTGTCTGTATTCAATTCGTTGATCACATGCTTACTTGTTGTATTCCCCCCGCCCGACTCACTCACAATACATGTCCATTACGATGAACATTAGAAATACGATAAACTGTAAACAATGAAAAATAATGAATAAGTGATGAACATGTATATATACCCTAACGATTCTAACTCTCGGGTATAATAATAATCATGAACATTAACAGCATGAATCATAAAAAAGTATTAGTAAAAAAATGACATGAAACATATAGTATAAAATAAAGGAAATATAGGTCATAGTGATACTTGTCTGCTCTGATAGATGATAAAGTCACAAGTCAAGACGTCATAGTCCGATCTACCCCGTCACATAAAAACCACAAGTTCGATCAACGATTCCCGCTCTAAAAATCCTAAAAAGTGGCTAATGGGTTAACTTAATTAGTATTATTCTAATTCTAGAGTAAATCATCTAAAATCCTATTTTAACCTATTTAATTCTGAAATAACAATCTAAACACAAATATTTGGCCAAGAAAAGTTGCGGTTCCAAATTTGGGACCCATAGCACACAAAATGAGACGTATGATTGACTAACTAGTCAAACATTATGAATTCAAAAGTTTGAGTGTGCAACATAGTAAATTTTAGCACCACAAGTGCAATGAAATTGATCGTGCCACAAAATCACGATTTGGACAAAAGTTATCGCCATTATGGCTAACCGTGACCAAATCGATGAATCGTTTACCAAAAATAAATTCTACGAATAAAATAAAATCTTAGATGATAATCTAAATTTCTGGAAAAATTATATATTATAGAGATCGGTGTCAGCTTTCCAAAACTTCAAACGGATCACGAATCGGAGTTCGGGATCCCTTGGAACCTCGAAAATCGCTCGATAAGTCAATTTGTGGACAACCAACACTCAATTAATTATCCATAAATTCGAACACAAAATTACAGAAAATAAAGTAGATATTCGGAAACCTAACCTCAATACGCTTCTAACAAAAAAACGGTGAATAAAACGGACGTCTAGATCGACGGCAATCGCTCCGCGAAGTCGAGATCTCTACTAGAACTCTCTCTCAAAAAGGCGACTGAAATTTCTAGGTTTTCGTGAATTAATAACATATATATATATATATATATATATATATATATATATATATATATATATATATATATATATGGGTCGTTCTACAATACATCCGCTGGAAATGGATGTATCGATACATCCGAAATCTGGACCGTTGGATGTTGATCCAATGGTTCGGATTGAATAATAGTGTAGAAACATTATTTAATGCTGATTTAGACTTTTGACCTGTTGGTAACTTGCTTTAGCAGGTCATTCTTCACTTTAATTTTTTCAATGAACACCCTAAATTAATTCATATTTACTCTCTCAAAAGTCCATCCAATTTAATATTTCGTATTATATTTTTTTTGGTTACAGGCCGTCGTGGTGGTGGTGTTGGTGGTTGTGGTGGAAAGAGAAACAGAGATGAAGATGGAAATAAGAATCGGTCCGGATCGCGTCGAACGTCGTCGAGCCCTCCTAGAACAACGAGGAGTACCAGCTGCGCCGTGAAGAATCGGTTCGCTTCCCGTCGGACATAGTCGAAACCTCCTCGAACAAGAAGTATTAGCGGCGCCGCTCTAATTTTACTGTCCATGCCATTGTCAGAAATCTTATTTTTCATCTAATAATTTAATATTTTGTTAATAAAGCTACATGTCACGGTGGTGGTTGTGAACTGAGGAAAACCTGCTTCTGAGGTCGGGCGGATCATCTTGTCACATATTTTTAAAAAAAATCTGTATTGATCGGACGAATTTTTTTTACTTTTCTAATGATAATATTTTCGAAGAGAATATTTTATTTGGACGGTGAACGGCCATTCTCTTTGCTTTTAACACGGAGAATGGCCATTCTCTTTGCTTTTAACACGGCGAATGGACGAAGAATGGCCATTCTCTTTGCTTTTAACACGGCGAATGGACGGAGAATGGCCATTCTCTTTGCTTTCTACACGGCGAATGGACGGAGAATGGCTGTTCTCTTTGTTTTTAACACGAGAATGGCCATGCTCAAGGAGAATGGCCATTCTCCGTTATTTTAAAGGAGATGGCCATTCTCCGTTCTTTGAAAACGGAGAACGACACTCTCTGTGCTTTTAACAAAGTATGGTACATTTAGGACTGGAAATGTTTCAAGTATCTCATATTTTTTTTCACCAAATATTTACATATTTTTAATATCATTTACCATAACATACATTCATTTTATATTACATCATTTTCAAGATAATCCGAATATCATTTTATCAGGCTTCCACTGTATGGCTGAACAAAATTTCTTGCGAATGTTTGAATATAATTAACCTACTATCGAAAGAATTTTTCT